>OY757021.1:20024676-20402254 GCA_963580285.1 Lucinisca nassula
GTGGGAGTCCATGCTTATAAACCATATTGGTTTCATTGGGTGACAGGGCTTGAGAAGTCTTTTCATCCCAATGTCGGGTAAAAGTCCCACAAAATTGGAAGCAACGTCTCCAAAATGACCTTTACAGTGCCGACGGGGACGTTAAACCTCAAGCAAACAAACAAACAAACACAAGTCTAAAGCTTGAAGATGCATCATATATAATTAAAGAATGCAGTTTCGTCATACAGAGAGAGAGAGAGAGAGAGAGAGAGAGAGAGAGAGAGAGAGAGAGAGAGAGAGAGAGAGAGAGAGAGAGAGAGAGAGAGAGAGTAATGATTAGTTAAGACTTTGATGGGAGAAATGATTATTAGAGGTTATTTTGACAGGCCACTCTATAGACGGATCCAATGTTTTGACACGTGACTTTATTTACACTTCACTGCGCATGCGCCAATTACCTCCCCTGTAGAGTGGCGCTTTTATCTGGTTGGCAAAACATGACTGTTGCCGTATGGTGTCAATGAGAATTATGAATATTTATCGTGTAATTAAACTTTCTACCCCACAAAATTAACTGATCTTTGTTAATTTGTGTTTTTGAAGTATTAAATGCTATAGAACCAGTCTCTTCTGATATTTTATCGCGCATTTCGTTGCCAAAAAGCGTTATAAAACTACCCACAATGATACCAAAACGTAGTCGATGCGCTTTATTTAACGAACGGAAACAAGATTAAAGCATGTCTATTTTACATCCAAATTTATACGAAAAAGAATCAGTTTAATGTCCAAATTTATACGAAAAAGAATCAGTTTAATGTCCAAATTTATACGAAAAAGAATCAGTTTAATATCCAAAATGGTTTGTGGCAAAGAGTTTTGATAAAACGACGATTTAAAAAACTTCAAAGCCATTCGTGCTAAATTAACGGTAGAGTATGGGACGGGATGTTTTTCGCCCACCAGATAAAACAAGGCTAATGACCTTTGACCTTATGTGACGTAGATACAGAGAAACAATGTGTCTTTAATTATTGACTGCAGAATAGCATCCCCGCAGTAATGTGAATCATGGAAGATCTAGGGAAATCATATTTTGTTTGCTTGCTTGTTTGCATTGAGGTTTAACGTCCCCGTCAACACTTTTAGCTTCCAATTTTACGGGACTTTTACCCGACATTTTGATGCAATGACATCGCAAGCCCTACAACCCAAACAAATCCCTAGAGTTTCTATGGAGGCATCACGAAAACACTCCTACATAATTTTGACCACCTTTAACCCCACATTTATGCAGTAAAACTGGGGGTTACAGGGGTAAATCTTACTTTTCTTATTTCTGCTCTAAAATATAGATTGCGGGTACTCGTCAGTTTTATTTAGTAAAACTGGGGTTTACATGGGTGAACATTATTTTTCTTATTTCTGCTCTAAAATATAGATTGTGGGTACCCACAATTATATTTTGAGCAGAATTAAGAAAAATATCAAAATTTTTAGTCATAAAAATTTCGGGTTTTCGGCGGTAAAGTTTACAATGCATTTGTATAGGCGTGTTTTCGAAATGGAAAATAATAAAGTCCCATACGCAAAACAGTTTCAAAAGTTCCACATCAGTGACCCTCAAATGTTTTCAAAACTCCATAATGTAATCATTTTTTTTTTTTTTTTTTTTTGTTTGGGTTTTACGGCCCTTTCAAGATTATTTCACTCATATCGAGCCGATCGTTAATCATAGGTGGGCGAAAACCGGAGTACCCGGAGAAAAACCACCTGACCTTCCGTTGCAGAACTTGGCGTCTCACACGTGACCCGAGCGAGGCTCGAACCCACGGCGGTGAGAGACCTAATGACTAAGAGTCAGCGCTCTTATCCATTAGGCCACGGAGGCCCGTATAATGTAATCAATGATCCCAAAGGACAAGTAAATATAAACTACACTAAAATGTAGGGAAGGGAGACCCTGTTTTACTGTATAAAAGTGGGGTTTAAGGGGGGTCAAAATTATATAGGTGAGGAGGCCAAGTGCGATTTCGGAATAAATTTATACAATATTCAATTTATAATCTTTATTTCCGTCACCGGAGTTTTGAAAACATTTGAGGGTCACTGATGAGGCCTAATATGCCGAAACTAGCTAGTCTGGCCCAGAAAACATGTACGATTCTTATTTTCCATTTCTGTGGTGTATTCCTTGCATACAAAGGATAACCCTTTTATAGAACATATTGACAAGGGTAAACCATATTTCTTATTTCTGCTCTAAAATATTGATTGTGGGTACTCGTCCCCGTCGGTTACCGCCTCCATGTGGCGGTTCTCACGAGTACCAACAATCTATATTTTAAAAAGAAATAAGAAAAGTATCATAAAGGACTAGTCTCCATAAGGGGGTTTTCCTGGTACCTAAATTTTTCAATAATATTTTGGGAAAATATAGCCACACAGAGGGGACATTCATCCCTGGTAAGTTTGAATCAAACAGAACTCTAGTTTCGTGATGAGGGTTTATCAAAAGTGGGTGGGGTAATTCCATATCAGTTCTACCAAGGACAATTAATCAGCAATTGGCTATATTCAAATAGCACACTGACAAAACTTTTTGCCATGTAATGCATAGACTGTGGGTACATATTAATGTGAAATAGGGTGATTGTATATTTTATTGAAATTTGCTAAAATATAATAATTTATTTGCACTTTGCGGATTTTCATTAATTTTTCATCCACCAACTTTGCCAAAAAGTTGAACATTTCTCTATTAAGCAACACATTCTAACCTCATTTCTAAAAAATACTTATCAATGCTTGGCCATTGCAGATTTATAAGGATTTTTTGATAAATGGTCTATGACATGAGTTATGTGCCCTTGAAAAGAGAAAATTGCAGTAAAATGTGGTGAAATTATCAAATCTTTGTTTTGCCTTTTTGCTATAAGTTTACTGGCGAGAAATGCTTACAGGAGTTAAATTTTAATGTATTTATCGTGTAAAAGGGTTGTACTATTGTAGCAGAGACTAAATTGGTATCAGCTAGGGTCAAAATTACTTTTATAGGTTTTAAGAGTTGGATATCATTGACACACATTTGCTCATTCCGTATCACTTTCTTCTGAGGAGTCGCTGTTGGTATCCCAAACTTCAGCTGCAGCATCTGTAAGACTAGTAATGCGTCCATAGGACACGGATGCCCCCGCCTGAAAATATGTCTATATTCGTATTCATCCATAGAAAGTTATTGACCGTGTTTAAGTTTTGGACCCTTTTTATGCCATTTGACCTCTAAGTATGACCTTGACCTTGGAGGTACAGATCTGGGTTTGCACGTGACACATTGTCTCATGATGGTTAACATTTCTTCAAAATAATTTCAAAATCCATCCAGAAATAAGTAAGTTATTAGCTGCTTTTAAGTTTCGGACCCTTTTTTTTTACCTTTGACCTCTAAGTATGACCTTGACCTTGGAGGTACGGACCTGAGTTTTGCATGTGACACATTGTCTCATGATGGTTAACATTTCTACAAAGTAATTTCAAAATGCATCCAGAAATAAGAAAGTTATTGAGTGCGTTTAAGTTTCCGACCCTTTTTTTACCTTTCACCTCTAAGTATGACCTTGACCTTGGAGGTACGGACCTGGGTTTTGCACGTGATACGTCGTCTCATGATGGTTAACATTGCTGCGGAGTAATTTTAAAATCCATCAAGAAATAAAGAAGTTATTGACCGCATTTAAGTTTCGGACGCACGGACGCACAGACGAACGGACGAACAGACGCACGGACGGTCGCACGGACGGACAGGAGCAACGCTATATGCCCTTTCCACCATTCTTCGAATGGCGGGGGCATAAAAATCCATGTATTTATTATGTATCTTAGGCCCTTTTGTTGCTGGCTGGTGTCGCTCAAGCCCCAAATACCATAAGACTGATGCAATATGGGCACAGCAGCCCGATACTCAAGCCCCTGATTTGCATGTGCAAAACCAACCGACGATAGGTGATAAGCCTATGCTGTATTCTATCCATAAATTATAGGTTTTGTTATTGGTATGCCTTGAACGTATTAGGGACTTGAGGACACCTTCTTGCTCTTTGTTTATAAGGATTTCATATTTGCCGTCATCTGTTTGGTGTTCTTTCGTGTAGGATTTGGCCTGGCGAATCTGATACACTCCCATTGGCAGGTGTCTTAATTCTGCTTCGTTCAGTTCGGGGGAAGTCTGGCATTTATGGATTGAATACAGCACAGGCTTATTGCCTATCGTCGGTTGGTTTTGCACATGCAAATCAGGGGCTAGAGTAGTGGGCTGCTGTGCCCATATTGCATCAGTCTTATGGTATTTGGGGTTCGAGCGACACCAGCCAGCAACAAAAGGACCTAAGATACATAATAAATACATGGATTTTCTTACAGATGCTGCAGCTGAAGTTTGGGATACCAACAGCTACTCCTCAGAAGACGTGATACGGAATGAGCAAATGTGTGTCAATGATATTCAACTTTTAAAACCTCTAAAAGTAATTTTGACCCTAGCTGATACCAATTTAGTCTCTGCTACAATTATAGTACAACACTTTTACACGATAAATACATTAAATTTAACTCCTGTAAGCATTTCTCGCCAGTAAACTTATAGCAAAAAGGCAAAACAAAAATTTGATAATTTCATCACATTTTACTGCAATGTTCTCTTTTCAAGGGCACATAACTCATGTCACAGACCATTTATAAAAAAATCCTTATAATTCTGCAATGGCCAAGCATTGATAAGTATTTTCTAGAAATGAGGTAAGAATGTGTTGCTTAATAGAGAAATGTTCAACTTTTTGGCAAAGTTGGTAGATGAAAAATTAATGAAAATCTGCAAAGTGCAAATAAATTATTATATTTTAGCAAAGTTCAATAAAATATACAACCACCCTATTTCAAATTAATATGTACCCACAGTCTATGCATTACATGGCAAAAAGTTTTGTCAGTGTGCTATTTGAATATAGCCAATTGCTGATTAATTGTCCTTGGTAGACATGATATGGAATTACCCCACCCACTTTTGATAAACCCTCATCACAAAACTAGATTTCTGTTTGATTCAAACTTACCAGGGATGAATGTCCCCTCTGTGTGGCTATATTATCCAAATATTATTGAAAAATTTAGGTACCAGGAAAACCCCCTTATGGAGACTAGTCCTTTTTATCTTAAAATTTTCGTTTTTTTTTTTTTTGTTTTTTTTCGGCGGTAAGGTTTACAATGTATTTGTGTAGGCGTGGGTTCGTAATGTTCTTAAATTCAATTAATTTACCATTCTCTGAGGGATTCTCTGTATACAAAATGTGAATGAAAACGTACATTAATTTGTCATGAACCGTCTTATTATAGCTCAGTACAATGTACAAGAAAACTGGCAAACAGTGCAGGGCCATATAAGATGCCACAGAGTGCGACGTCTGTTTGCGAAAAGTTCAGCCATTTTTTTTTTTTTTTCAAATAAATGTTGAAGAAGCCACAGCCTGACACCCCTTATTTTGAAATGGACGTGTGCTATATTTTAGGTGGAGGATTCCATTCTGTATAAAATGGGTTAAAAGTACGCGGTGTGAGTCAATTTTTTAACTCATTGTGTGATTAAGGGGCAGTTTACAGAATGCCTGACGAACATTTGCCAAAGAAAACTCTTTATGGAGAACTAGAAATGGGCAAACGCTCCCAAGGCGGTCAGAAGAAGCGCTGCAAGGACACCCTCAAATATGTTCTAGAAAGGGTTTTCCTTTGGAAGCAAGGAATACACCACAGAACTGGAAAATATGGAGTGTACATGTTTTCTGGACCAGACTAGCTGGATTCGGCCAATTAGGCCTCATCATTGACCATCAATTATTTTCAAAATTCAACAATTGAATCAATGATCCAAAAGGACAAGAACATATAACCTACCCTATGATGTAGGGCAGGGGGACTTTTTACGGCCGCCACACATTCCCAGACACTAGCTGTAGTGACGTCAAATATGTTCTTTAAAAGGGTTATCCTCTGGAAGCAAGAACGTACACCACAGAACTGGAAAATATGGAGTGTACATGTTTTCTGCGCTAAACTAGCTAGTTTCGGCCAATTGGGCCTCATCAGTGATCATCAATTATTTTCAAAATTCAACAGTGGAATCAATAATCCCAAAGGACAAGAAAATATAAACTACACTATGATGTAGGGCAGGGAGACTTTTTACGACCGCTACACATTCCCAGACACCAGCTGTAGAGACGTTAAATATGTTCTAGAAAGGGTTATCCTTTGGGAGCCTCCCTCGGGGACTTCAACATTCCAACAGAGTCGTGGAGGACAGAGCAAAGTGGCGAAATCTCATCAAAAGGGGTGCCAATGAATATGAGGCAAAAATAATCAGTGATGCTGAGCAGAAACGCGCACAGCGCAAAGCCAGAGCTAAGACATCACCAACAGAGCTGTCTTCCTCTAGCCTCTGTTGCTCTATTTGCAACAGACAGTTCAGAGCTAGAATCAGCCATCTTAGGATACACAAATGTAACATTTCTCAAATATGATTAAGATTGGTCATTGTCAGTAAGGGGTAGTTTATATCAATAAAGAGGCATAAAGTTATTTTGGTTTTCAGACACCTAATGATTAAGAGTCAGCGCTCCACCCTAGGCCACGGAAGCACGTGTAAACACAAAGATATCATAATCATACCAAATCTATTCATATGAAATACTTGAAAGTAATGATTAAGAAATATAAACCATTTTTTTCGAAAATCGAAAATATCAAAAAGAAACAAGAATAGTATTGAAAATAATTTCGGTGACCAAAAGTCCCTTTATATTAGGTGTAGTAAATGCCTTCTGAAAAACGCCGACTGTACAAACTTTCTAGGCCAGAGTGGCTAGTTTCGACAAAGTAGGTCACCAATATATTCAAGCCCTACAGATCATCCATAGTTTTTCATGCATAACATTTGCAGGATCTCGAGGAAGCTGTTTGAATATATTCCGAGGAACCAGGCAAATGTTATTGCCAGGCAAATGTGAATGTAATAAAATCACCATGCAGGATCGTCATCCTTGCATTTCCTACGACAAATCATGACTAAAACGCCCCACAACTCCACATCACTCCTTCAGATGCGACCGTAAAAACTAATATGGTGGCTAGTTCAAGACGTTAACGATAACATCTGTTCCGCAATCACGTTCCGACGTCATAATAAAAATTTAAAATGATTTTTATACCGCAATCAGGCATTCTAGTAACCAAACAAAGGGGTCGAATAACTGCACGCTATACTAGGTAGTGACCTATAATACCCACTGACCCGGCTATAATGTCTAGTAAGCGTTTATAAACCTTCTTTTCAGGTCACTAATTTACTAGTGTAAACAATAACACGCAACCTTTTATACATAGGAAAACAGCGAAACTGCAAGTTAAAATCTTTGCAATATTTATTTGAACAGAGTTAAAGAAACTTCAGCTAAAGTCTTACCTTCTCGGCCTTTCCTGGTTTGAATGGCCCGTTGGAATAACTTCGCACTGCTACTGCAGTTGCGTCTCAACCTCGAAAAAATTTCTAAAGCTAAAATAAACTTTTATTTGCAAAATTTTATACAGAATGTAAAGCGGTGAGAAACTTTTATTCGAGCGTCCACGTTATTTCCTACGTTTTTGTGGCGCGGTGACGTCAGAAACTTTGTACTCGTTGACGTCACGTTATAATACGTGTGCGCGCCTTGACACTGAATGTCGTTTAACATGCTACACTGTCTGTTGTCTTTTTATTTTTTTAATTTGCTTATTTATTGCAAAACCCCTTGACTGTATTGAAATGCGATATGAACAACATTGTAAATACATGATTAGTGTCTTTAATAATACAATATAATCGGTTCGCCGCGACAACTTCATAGGGGCTCGCTAGAACTCGCCCCTATAAAATTGTCTAAGGCTCACCGATTTTATTTTATTATTGAAGACACTAACCATGTATTTACTATGTTCATGGTGACAGCGTTAAGTCGCTCTAACGTAACGTAAACAAGGCAAGGTCCTTTCTGTAATATCCTAAGTCCAAGTTACGTGAATTTCATGACTTCAACATGGGTTCTATTATTGAACACGATTCCTGGTTCATACCATCAAACAGCTTTGTTCATAAGATTGTATGCAAGAATATATTCTTATAAGCCTGATTTAAACTATCAACCAGATGCAAAATGTGACAAACACTATCCAAAGATACAGTAGCAAACACTCGCCCCATCAACACTATCAGTACTTTGATTTCACCAGAACTGTCTATTCTATTCTGCAGTCTTTTTGCAACCACATTTACTAGCGTCCTTAAAACATGGCATGGGTAGTTACTTTCTCCATGCAGTATCAGACTGCAGTCATAGCAGGAAGTCTTTTATTTGATTGTTAACGCCCCCGTCAACACTGTATAGGTCATTTTGGAGACGTTGCTTCCATTTTTGTGGGACTTTTACCTCGACATTGAGGTGAAATGACATCTCAAGCCCTGTCCCCCAATGAAACCAATAGGGTTTATAAGCATGGGCGGTCCGACTCGCATCGTTTTTCTTGGGAATACCTAAATCCTTTAAGCGGTTTACCAGTACTCGTGTGCGGTCGGTTTCAGCTCTGCATGGAAGCCGCGTGATCATGCAGCCGATCTATTTCTTCAAGCTCCGATGGGCGGGGCCGAATAGCAGGATGTCAACTTTCAACGCTGAAACAGTGTCATGAATATTGTCCGTGTCCATCTCGAAAACACGCCTATATAACTTTGACCCCCTTGGACCCCATTTTTAAATAGTAACATTGGGGTTTATAGGGGTAAACCTTAAACTTTTATTTCTGCTCCAAAATATAGATTGTGGGTGCCCGTTAGAACTGCCTCCATGAGGCGGTTCTAACGTGTACCCACAATCTATATTTTTAACAGAAATAAGAACAATATGACAAATTTTCGTTTTAAAAATTACATTTATTGGCTGTAAAATTCACAATGCATTAGTAAAGACGTGATTTCGTAATGCCGAGACAATTAAATTATAGACTGGTATTAAAGCCATAAGAATGAGATCATGACGGCCACATATTTCTCTTAATTTAGTGTCAATGTCTCCTGGGACGATATTTCAACTGAGAATTGAAATCTTATAACAACCTAAAAGATTGCAGTGGAACAAGCGAAAACAATCGTTTCAGATTACGCATTGCGTTGTCGAATCGCTTGTATCGCTTGTATTTTTTTCTTTTGGATAGCCGGTTGGCCATTTTGTGGGAGAGTAACTGTCCTTTTGGTTTCCCGCTATTGATGTTTCCATTAGGGTCTAGTTGTTTCATGTTGGTGTTTCTTTCCCTTTGGTGTCTCTGGTGGGAGCTGTTGGTTACTTCACTTCGATTTACCCTAAGCGCAGATTGATTTGTGCTGTTCATTTTGTGTCATACTGTTTGTTTAGATATATATCAAAATGTCCACCTGGCACGTGGGCTAAAAATTACGGCTGTTCAGAATGTTGGCACGTTTCTGAAAAAAAGTTCCTAAGCACCGTAGCTTTTCGCTGTTCATATCCACATGACTATCATTGATTTGTAGGAAATCTAGGTAACGGTTATTAACAGAAATATATATATGTATTCTTGCCATTAAATGTTGACTAAATAAAAAAGGCTAGTGTCAGCTTGTCGAAAGCTTCGTCTTGGACCTTGATGCAAACAGTGATGGTTCGGGCGAGGCACGTGTATACACAGACCGCTGAAGACGTCGCTGTTCGTCTATGAAGTAGACACCAAGCAGGCACATGACGTAATTGTGACGTCACAACAACGTCCGTACAACGTAATGACCCGTCAAATCAACGTCGGTACAACGTAATGGCCTTTATGCAACGTCACATCAACGTCGGTGCAACGTCATGACGTTGCATCGACGTTGATTTGACGTTGCCCTCGCGACGTGTGCTTGCTAGATATGCTTATCCCAAGAGCCGGCTGAAATATCACCATTGAAATGTCTGTCTCGCCTTCTCCTAGATTTTATTTCACCTACAGGAGATTTACTAGCGTCTGGTTTTGCAAGTTTTAGTAGTTCGAGTTATTCCTATATATAGGTTAGAAGTCATGAAGAGATTTCTTCACAAGTAAGAATCTGCGAAGCGAAGCGTAGCAGATTCTTACTGTGAAGAAATCTCTTTATGACTTCTAGCCCGCTTAGACTGCTGTCAGTTTTCTTGAATTATGTGCACTGATGGTCTCTTGAGATCACATTAATAATGCCCAAAACTTTATTGTACTTTCATCCATTCACTTAGTTGCTCTTCACTGAGAAGTGACCATAAAAAAGATGTCTTTCTTTTTTTTTAATTTGAACAACTTAAGAAAAAATGTCAGATGGGAGACACAGTCTGGATTTCAAGTTTTTGAAAAAAGCCTATCATCAGCAACACTTTTTCTATTCCTGCGAAGTTAAGAATTCTTCTTAATGGTTAAGAACCTTTCTTAATCATTAAGGCCTCTTCACAATATAGTCAGCAGCAGAAACGACTTCTGATTGGCTGAAAGAGAAGAAACGTCACAAACCGCAGTCTAAAGGCATTATGTTGACGAACATTAAATAAACAGTCTTCATATTTTATGAACTTTGACATGATACCTTTCGGCAGGTCCATCTTTAGATGTCTGATTTATTTAATTCATTGTAAATGTTACAGACTCGCTGTCGGCCCCCGCCCATCAGGGCTTGAATAAATAGATGGGCTGCATGATGCTTCCACGCAGAGCTGAAACCGACCCGCCCACGACTACTGGTAAACTGCTTAGAGGATCGAAGATAGCCCAGGCAAAGCGGTGCGAGTGTCGGACGTCCATGCTCATAAAAACTATTGGCTACATTGGGTGGCAGGGCTTGAGATGGCATTTCATCTCAATGTCGGGTAAAAGTCCTACAAAATTGGAAGCAACGTCTCCAAAATAACCTTTACAGTGTTGACGGGGACGTTTAACCTCAAATCAAACGAAACAAAACAAACTCGCTGTACTTTGAGCAAACAGGGAAGACACCGTGTCGTTGCCGGTGCAAAAAGTTTTACTGCCAGTCCCAAATGCGAAATGTCAACCAATAGAAACAAATCGAGAAGGTCAACGTTTTTAATTTATGCAACTGACCCTTAATTCCGGTTAAGATGGATGATGGCAGTTGTTTCACCATTTAGTCAATTAATGACATTACGAAAACACGCCTATACAAATACATTGAAACTTTCCGCCGAAAAAAAGAAAATTTTGAGATGAAAATTTTTAATATTTTTCTTATTTCTGCTCAAAATATAGATTGTGGGTACTCGTTAGAACCGCCTCGATCCTCATCGAGGCGGGTTTAACGTGTACCCACAATCTATATTTTAGAGCAGAAGTAAGAAAAATAATGTTCGCCCCTGTAACCCCAGTTTTACTATATAAAAGTTGGGTTCAAGGGGTCAAAATTATATAGGCGTGTTTTCGTGATGAATTTTTGAAATCTGTAATGGGTATAGCCACCGTGATTTTTAAGACATTCAGATCATAACAAAAAACACGCCAAAAACACGCCTATTTAAATATTTTGGTAAACTTTTACCACCCAAAAAATTAACATTTTCAGATAAAAATCCTGATAGTTAAGATTGTTGGTTACTCGATAGAACCGCACGGCGGTTCTAACGGGTACCCATAATTTATGTTTATGGGCAGAAATAAGGAAAAAATCATTTTCCATATATAAAGTCGGGTTAAGAAGGGTGTTCATTTCACGGAGTTGCTCACGTGATGGTGTTGAAACCTATGATGCCTTCGGGTTATTTGTTGAGGAATGTGTCTCTATTTTTCTACAAGGAAACGCTGAAGGTCCACCAGACGGCTGTGTACATTGTACGGTCAGCCGGACAAAACTCGGCTGTTAGCCTCAATTAAGATGGTCTAGTGCGCACACATATCTGTGTTTGCCTCAGAAATATTTGAAAAAAAAAATCACATATTTTCATCAGAAAAAAAACGCCAGATTTGGAAATGTGATAATACACTAAGATACGGGTGTGTTATTCCAATGCATTAAATAAGATTAACAAGTCAATTCAATGAATACCCCGTAAACCCCACTATATAGAGAAAACTTGGGTTTAAAGGGATATACATAATGTTCACCATTTCTGCTCATCAAGTCATGTTGTGGGTAACCTTTAGACCGATTCTAACAATGTCCATCACGAAAACACGCCTATATAATGTTGACCCCCTCGAATCCCACTTTTATGTAGTGAAACTGGGGTTTACCGGGGTAAGCCTTATTTCTCTTATTTATGCTCTAAAATATAGAGTGTGGGTACTCGTTAGAACCGCCTCGATGAGGCGGTTCGTTTATAGAGGCGGTTCAAACGAGTACTCACAATCTATATTTTGAGCAGAAATAAGAAAAAGTATCACAATGTTTCATCTTAAAATTTTCATTTTTTCGGTGATAAAGGTTACAATGTATTTGTGTTTTCGTAATGTTGAGTAGAAACAAGGGAAAAAAAAAACAAACAAATTTTTAACAGAAAATAAACCGATTTTTTTAGATTTGACAGAATTCTACATTTCGCACGGATGTGTTTTCGAAATGTGTTATATTGTAAAGTCTTCTCATAACTCTCCGCCCTGAGAGGTACTATTCGGATACATAATTTTCGCTGCCACCTACTGAGCTGTCTCTTGCTTCGCTGAGGCACTGCACCACATGAGACACTCAAAATTATAGAAACAGAACAATCCTGAAAGCTTCTAGAATTTATTTATTTCCCTAGCAAAGAAGCAAAGCCACACTCATTCATCGCACAAAGCAGAACTTGTCCCCACAGAAGAACCCTCCGAAGAAGCCCAATGAAAACCTAATGGCAAAAAGCCCAGAGCTGCTGTTGGCACATTTTATATATTTGGACTCTGTCCCAAATAGGGTAAGATTCTCTAAACCATAAAAATCAAAGAGCCATGAGACCCAAATATGGTAAAACCCACTCAGCCAGGTCAGTCAGACAACCATGCATTTATATACTAAAGAATCAGAAAGTGTATCAGTTCCAAAGCCCACTAAACTGGAGCTGAGGCTTAAAATAGATGCCCAAAGCATGAACTGCATCCATATAAAAATAGACATACCAACTTTCTACATTCTAAGAATAGATATGTATTTCTCTCAAAATAACACCAGACATCCATTGACCTTGTATTAGGTCATCAGTCTATTAAAACAAGTTGGCTGCTTTCAAAAAGCATCCAATAGGTTTGGTCTTGTCAGTCTAAATTCTGAATTGAGCAAGTTGATATCATTATCCCACTTAGTGCATTTTTTTGAATACAAAAAATAAACTTTAATACAAAACGTGTATATAAAATTTCGAAGTCTGTGACCTTGGTATCAGGAAGGGTAGGAAGTGATGAGTATTCTGTGGTAAATTGTTTATCGCCATGACAAGTATAAACTAAATGTAACTTACATATGGTTTGCACATGTATAGCACAAAACTTAACCAAACGAAAATGTAAACCGAATTTTTCAAAGGGTCATAACTCTGTTAATATTTGGTGGCATATCTTCACATCTTAGCCTTACTACATACACATTTTAGGCTTGATCGGATGAAAACTGTATAGTAGGATTTATACGGAAACGAAAAAAAGTTTACGAACGGACGGACGGACACCAGCCCCGTAACTTAATACGACCGTTTTTTTTTTTTTTTTAAATTGTTGTTTTTCAAACGGGCATATGAAAAGATTTTTCCTAAGTCATCAGGCCTTCTGTAGGGCCTTGGTTATCTATTTCATTTGTTGTTAACGTCCCTGTAAACACTGTATGAGTCTTTTTTGAGACATTGCTTCCAATGTTGTGGGACTTTTACTCAGTACTGAGATAAAACGGGCAGATAAAACTCCTTCTCAAGCCCTGTCACCCAATGAAACTAAATGGTTGAAATGCATGAACGGTCCGACTCGAGCCACTTTTCCTGGGCAGGCTTAGATTTTCTAGACGATTTAACACTACTCATGTGCGGCCGGTATCAGCTCTGCGTGGAAGCATCATGCAGCCCAATCTATTTCTTCAATCCTCGATGGACGGGGGCCGATCAGACCTTGGGCAATATATTGGACTGCATGAGCTGAAACCGACCGAACTTTGAAGTATTGCTGAACCGCCTAGGAAGATCTAAGCCTGCCCAGACAAAGTGCTGCGAATCAGACTGTATCTTAAACCTCGGCAGTTTCTTTGAGCGGTACCTCCGCAAAAACCTGAAATTTGCTATCCTTTTGTATATCTTTCTGGATCAAAATTTAATTGTAAAAGAAACTGATTAGTAAAACGTCAAGTATTGAGTGGAAATAAAGAACACCACTCTCGGCTTATCAGATACAATAGCTCCCATCGAATACGCCAAAAAGTCTTTTAACAACTCAGTCTGTAACTGGTGGCAGGTCACTTAGTAGTCATGAAGTTTTTGAAAAGAAACTATTGCTATCTGTGCTGGGCTGAAGAACAATAAACAGCGACCCATCAACGTTATGACTTTGTTTCGCTCCCTAAATATTTTATATATTTGGAAGAGTTAGAACCTTCGACCTTGGCACTGACGTTAATTCTAGTAGCACAGACAAGAACATGTTTTTACACACCCAGCGATCTTTTTTATGTTTGGTTTTACGATCCTTTCAAGATTATTTCACTCACATCAAGCCGATCGTTAATCGGAGGTGAGTGAAAACTAGAGTACCCGATGAAAAACCTCCTGACCTTCCGTTGCAGAACTTCTCATTATGTGACCTGAGCCATGCTCAAACATACACCGTTGAGATACCTAATGATTAAGAGTCAGCACTCTTATCCACTAGGCCACGGAGGCCCGTTACTCCCAGCGATCTTTATAAATGAGGAAAAATAACGTTCTCTGTCTTTCCAACATTTACATATACTTATTATTAAAGCGTACCGAAAGATGTTCAGAATATATAAATCTGTTCCTATCTGTGTGAAGTAAACTTGGCAGGTTTTGTTCATTTGTATTTAACGGCCCAGTCAACACTGATTTGGGTCTTTTTTGAGCATGTCAGTGTACCTATCCACGCTTTTCCTGAGCAGGCTTATCCGTAAGCGGTTTACCAGTTCAGTGCACATTCTGTCGCCAAAAACTGACCCCTGCCCTTCCTGAATCAGCGGAAGGGAGAGAATGACCATAGAAAAGATTTCATAATCTCCACGAAAGAATGTTGCCGACCCCGGTAGGTATCGAACCCGAGTCTTCCTTATCGCCAGTCAGAGTGCATCCGACGGAGCTACCACAGCCAGCCACACTTTGTGAGTAGTAGTAGTTATGTTCTGTTGTTTATCGTTTCCATGGCCCCATGGACTTACTCCATAATGGCATTGCAAGACGTAAAATTTACGAAAATGACTGCTACTCCTGCAAAAGTAGTTTCTCTTTGGATATGTCTAAGGGGTATACTCTTAAAGGAAAGAATTTGCTACTGGGGAGAAAATTCTCCCCTTTTAGAGTAGACCCCTTGAGAAGCAAATTCTTCCCCTTTTAGAGTAGAACCCTTTTTCAGTTGGACAGAGCCAACAGAGTAGCAACCATAAGGTCCTTAAAATTGTATTTCCATAACGAAATCATGCCTATAGAATTGTGATCCCCTTTTAATATGTTCTATAAAAGGGTTATCCTTTGACAGCAAAGAATACACCACAGAACTAAAAAATATGGTGTGCACATGTTTTCTGAGCCAGACTAGCTAGTTTCGGCCAATTAGGCCTCATCAGTGACCCTAAGATATTTTCCAAATTCCACAATGGAATCAATGATCCCAAAGGACAAGAAAATATAATCTACACTATGATGTAGGGCAGGGAGACGTTTTACCGCCGCCACACATTCCCACACACCAGTTGTAGTGAAGTTAAATACGGTAGGTGACCAATTAATTGGAACACCCTAGCAGTTCGAACACCCAAAATTATTTCGAATTTGTGGCTGAAAACTTTCTCATTTAATTCGAACTCCCACATTTTTGCAGAAATCAGAATTTTTAATACTTCGAACACACACAAAAAAATGCCGAAAAATGCATCCAGAACAAGCATTTCGGACCGTTCCCGGGTTTTCATTACAACATCGTACTGGTCGTATATGAGCTAGCGCACGAAAAAAAGAAAACTTAGCATGAAATGTGTGCGACTTCCAAAGACTCGGATTAACATGCACTCTGTAAGGCAAATGGTTTTCGCTTCTCTCACTTTGGATAGCCCTGTGGTAGTGGAAGGTTCATACCCTCACCGAATACTGATCAGACTGCGAGAAACGCAGGCTGCAAGTGCTTAGATCGACCTTGATGAGCCACAGGAGTTTCGCTTATTTATGTTGTGGAAATCCCATCGTCTGCATCAGGCTCATGCGATCAGCGAAGACTCTAATCGGATTGCATAAATGAGTACGCTATGATGTGTCGTCGCTGGTTTCTCAACGACCTGCAAACACTGAACATGCGCACCCACTACCGGTATGCAAGGCAAAGGGTTTCACTTAGCCTTGTGACTTCGTAAGATTTAAGGGTTCAGTAAAGACTGATCACATTGCATCGATGTTCAGGCTGATCCTAGTCGGTGGTGTAGCATTGTGGCCTACAAAGGCTTGGATCACCATGCATATGCAAGTGTTTTCGCTTTGCTCTCAGACTCTTTGGAGCGTAGCTTCAGCTTTCATTATTATTTGTGTGACAGTGTTACCCTTTTTCCATGTGCTGTGGCATTGATTCAATGCCTCTTTGATAGCAGAAGCGCCCCTTTAATATTAATTGAGAGTTTCCCGCCTTTTTCCACAGAACGTCTTGGAGCACGTGCGAGTGAAATTCATGGTTGTTGCATGCAAAAAGGTAGTTTAATTCAGGTTACCTGGTTGTGCTACCCTGGTTTTCTGAGGAGTAAGTGAAGATGCCCATTTATTTCACGGTGACAAGGTTATATTGGAAGTAATTTCGGGGAACATGATTAAAAAATAAGTCATATTCGGTGTGGGGGGGGGGGGGGGGGAAAGACTCAGGTCAGCCTGCACATTCATGCAGTCTGAATAGTCTTCGTTGTTCGTATGTGCCTACCATGGCCTCTGTGCTAATCAAAGAACAACAGGTGAAACTATGGCCACGTTGGCTAGATGCGCAGGCTAATCTGGTCCTTCGTTTGAAACCTGTTTTTTTCGCCGTGCGCCGGCTTAAAACGACGGCGTGTACATTTGACCGGTCCAATCTGCTTGCGACGTTACAAACACATTCTAAGCTACCAAGTGCAAGGATCAGTCTGTTCAGATCTCCTATCTCGAGTAAAATACTTATTGCGCATGTGCGTACAGAAAAAACTGATAAGTCTGCACAGTTGTGCAATCGGGATTGTGTCTACAATGTTCAAGAGGTTTGAAATGTTTCATCGCGCATAAAGTGAAGATCAAATTTGTGTATGATGTCCGCCTTTTCTTTTTCTTGTTACTTGCCTATCTAAATAACATAATAACATGATGGTTTTGCATCCGCACAGTCTAATCAGTCTTCATCGGACTACTTCGATGGGCATTGAATTGCTACATGCCCCCGGCTCACGCTGATTTGAGACTGCTTATTAGTAAACAGAGAACAAACAAACAAGGCTGCGCAGTCTCGCCTGAGGCTTCACTATGCGCTTAAACAATATAGGTGGGGGGGGTGTGTGTGTGGGGGGGGGGAAGTATCTATGCGCCTAGCTCCACTGGGTAGCTGCACGTGCGGGTTTCAACATCCCATCCCATATATACATGTAGCTGGACTTTTCTGCGGTGTAGCCGGAACAAAAAAAAATATTACAGACTATAAGGAAATTCTTTGAAAATTCCTCTTTTTCCTAGATATGGGCTACTCTTAAGAAAAGAATTTGCTCCAAACAAATCAATTTCTGTTATTCCTGAGATCACAAATTGACTCGCCCATTTTAAAGGGAATAGTGATAGTTCAATAGGTGTAAATGTCATTAATGACAATGTGTATCGCATTCAAAGACCCCCTGCACACACTGACTTATTTATAGATCAAACTTTTCTGCACTGCGTAAGTGATATTTATAACTTCTAATCACGTGCGGATTGACAGGGCCACGAGAAAAAAAAACGTAGTTGTATAAAATATTGAACACAGCCTGATCCAATGTATGGAATTCTTTCAGATCAAACAGTTCTAACTCTGATAAATTTCCAATCTGATATTTTCTAATAATTCCAACACCCGGATCAGTATTTATTTTTTTACTGTTCGAATTAATTGGTAATTTACAGTATGTTCTGTAAAAGGGTTATCCTTTGGAAGCAAGGAATACACCACAGAACTGAAAAATATGGAGTGTACATGTTTTCTGGGCCAGACTAGCTAGTTTCGGCCAATTAGGCCTCATCAGTTACCCTCAGATATTGTCAAAATTCCACAATGGAATCAATGTTCCCAAAGGACAAGAAAATATAATCTACACTTTTATATAGTAAAGCTCGGGTTTGCAGGGGTATACATTAATTTCCGTATTCATGCTCTGAGACACTAGATTGTGGGTACTCGATAGAATCGCCTCGTCGAGGCGTTTCTGTCGACTCCCCGCAATCTATGTTTTGAGCAAAAAAGGCAAATATTCCAATTTTTCTTTTTAAAATTTCTTTTTCTTTGGCCAAAATATGACAATGTATTTGAATAGGTGTGTTTCGAAATACGGTAAGACTGGTAGACTAACTGCCACACCTGCCAGGTGTATCCATTTCCCATTAGATATTTTTATTGTTGGAGTTGAAACGCTTGCTTTTCGGTCTGTTTCGCTATTCAGACAGGCTGTTTCCTGAAATTGCAGTATAGTATTGCATCATCGTTTAAGCTGATTGGTTGATCGCGTCACGTGCCCCTCCATGGAACAGCTACAATCTGGTCATTATACCCGGTTTGCCCGCCTCATGGCGACCAAACCAAATATACCGTTTCACATGTACCGATGCTACTGGCTAATAAATACTTCTTGTACAAAGTAAATCTCCCAACAATATCAATAAAAGAAAGCACCGTTTTAACTCGTAGGAAAGCTACACCAAACGATTTCTGCAATTATCTGCAATGGCCAAGGCTGTAGCTATTAAGACGGAATTACATTACCAGAGAATTTAATTGCGCAAAGTATGATGGATTTAGAGCTCCTAACCCATATATGCCTAGCGGCCAATGTCTCGAACATTTTCAAACCGTGTAGACCCAGATCAAACGCCGCAGAACTGATCTGGGTCTACACTGTATGATTAAGGTATGTACGTTTGATCAGAATTTATCGCTAACAAAGCAAACCTGATACCCTTATAATTCGAAATGGACCACACCAAACGTAAAAGGTGGTAGATTGCCTTATCCCATATGGGTCAAAGAAAAATATTTTGTGAGAAACAGAGATAAATTCAACCAAAGTGACAACTGATGAATGTAATTGTGCAAAACACAGCTATATGCGGTCCATATTAGCAAGATTGCTTTAAAGAAAGATAGTTTAAGAAAGGAAAGAAGAGACGAAACGGATTTTGAACACGAGACGAATGCTGTGAAAATCACAAAGCAGTGTTCTTTGTGTCGCGATTGCTAATGCCGCTTTTATCGGTGAAACATTAGTGCGCCTTTGTTTGTTTGTTTGATTTGAGTTTTAACGTCCCCGTCAACACTGTAAAGGTCATTTTGGAGACGTTGCTTCCACTTTTGTTGGACTTTTACCTGACATTGAAATGAAATGACATCACAAGCCCTGCCGCCCAATGAAACCAAGAGGGTCTGTAAGCATGGACGGTCCGACCCGCACGGATTTGCCTGGGAAGGCTTAGATCCTCTAAGCGGTTTACCAGTCCTCGTTTACGGGTCGGTTTCAGCTCTGCATGGAAGCGTCATGTAGCCCATCTATTTCTTCAGGCCTCGATAGTGCGCCTTTGAAAAGCGGACTACTTCATGGATGAAAGTTAAAAAACACGCGCTTCTCTGTTCTACCATAGCACGCTTATATGTGACCAGCCATGAGATTATGGGTCCAAATGGGGTCCATGACCGAAAATGAGTTGTTTGCCATTTATTGATATTTTTATAATACTGAAGTGCATATGTGAAATTTCAGATGAAAACATCGGGCGGTATATGAGATATATGTCTTTATGTCTGACCCTGAATATGCGAAAATTGCATTTTCAGTCAGTTTAGATGTATATTTGCTAGTGATTCTTGACTTCATTAAGCATTCAGAGAAAACAAAATATCAGCAAATCATGCTTTCACACAATTATTTATTCACACAGTAGCAATTATCCGTTACATATTTGTGGGGAAGAATTTGTTGCCATGGCAACAAATTTAAAATACTTTAATTTTTCGATTACAATACTCTTGTAGAGCTGGACATATAATAGGCGATGGGAAGGAGAAAGAAATCACTTTGAAGAAGGGCATGACGCAAAAGCCGCAGTTTTGTGACGTCACTCAAAGTTTCCTAGACGTAAGACCGTGCAACGTCATTTTCTCGCATCAAAAACGTAACAAAAAATCTTAAAGGAAGCCTCCCTGGCGAAGTGGTTATGCTACTCACCGCATTAACCAGGGGTCGTGGGTTCGATCCCGGGCTTCACCAAACTTTCGGATGAGATTGTAAACCGAGGTCCCGTAATTCCATTTGAAACCTTATACATGAGCTTGGCTTTCCTGAAAAAAAAAAGACTCTTTCAGACAAAGACAAAACCTTTAAATCATTCATAGACTGGTAAACATTTCCCACATCGTAGTCTAGAATGATTCTACATACGCGTTTTTGAAGCTATTTAATTTTCATATTTTTGATTTAGTTGTGCTCCCCCAGACAATACAGTCTAACCTCCATTAAACAGCCATTCTGGTAAAACCCCAAAACTAGTTGTTTAAGGGAGGTGGCTGTTCAACAGAAGGAAATGTCTGAGATGACATATGGCTTGTTATCGACAGACAAAAAATAGTGATTTGAAGACAGCTCAACATGGGTGTACTTAGAGAAAAATAACTGAAAACTGTCAACTTACACCTCTCCATCATTTATGTTTCTTTTCACTTGCTTATATTATATTTATGCATATATCACAATGGTAGTTCTGAGAAAAAAAATAATATTGAAATAAATAAATAAATACACCAGAAGTTTAACGTCCATTTTTTTTTTACTATTGAGTTAACTCTGGCTGTCTAATAGAGGTAATTTAGATTTGGTAAAGTGGCTGCTGGCTGGAGGAGAGAGGTGGCTGCTGAGCGGAGGTTAAATACATAGTAAAATGCTATGGGAGGAATTATTGTGGCTATTGAAGAGAGGTGGCTTTTAAACAGAGTTGACCATTTGTCTAGGTTTTACTGTATTAGCATAGTCAATGTGTGGTTGGATGTAACTTTTATAATAAATCACTCTGTGTTCTCCAGGCAAATTAGATAAAAGCCAGATTTTTAGCCATTTTTGGCAACTTTGCTAAACTTGTTCACAACCCCATGAGAAATTGTTATCAATGTGTGCCCCTAAAACTTTATCAATGGTAACAGTCAGCAACTGGACATTATTTAAGAAATAGCTCAGCTCTAACTGTGATTTGTTGACTAATAAATCACAGTTTGGAGGTCAGTTGTAAAGAAGACAAATTAAGAGCGCGTAGCGCGCGTGATTTGTCTACTTACAACTGACCGACAAACTGTGATTTATTACTCAACAAATCACAAACTTGAGCTGGTCTATTTCGATTCTAACACGCTGAAAATCGGCAATAATGTTGTTGTTTCCTTCAAAATCTCACAACTTATCGCCATTGTTATAAGAAAGTCCGCTTAAATTATCGACCGAAACACAAGCATTTATATCCTTTACTAAAGTTTACGATGCGAGAATATGACGTTTCACCGTCTGACGTCAAGCAAATCGACTAGTGCCGTCATAAATTGGCAGTTTTTAATGACGTGTAATGCTCTTCCTTGTCGTGATTTCTTGTAGAATAAAACACAGTTATTTTCCATTGCGTGAAAATGCGCGCAGTGTTAGAATTAGTGATATACTTAGATTTCCATAAATTCTGTTTCTTCTCTGTCTTGTAGTGACCAGCACAGTTTTTGTCTTATTTATGTTGATCACCATTCCATTTTGTTTGCACCATGTGGCTAAGTCTATTATAGCTGTTTGTATTTACCTAATAAGTCAAAATTAAAGCTACAGTCGTTGTTCTTTCCTACACATGTGCGTTTTGTTGCTGCGAATAATAATGGCGCGTTTCATTTGAATACATTGTTGTGTTTTAGAACTATGGCCAAAGTAAACGTTTTATGCGACAAAGAGGCGTAAGATAATCAAAGTTGAGAGTTGTTGCCCAATACATGCGTGTTGTTACTATCAATAAGTAAAGCAAGTTTCATGGGATATTTATAACGATTCTGAAACAAGAGCTGTCACTATAGGTTACTATTAACGTTAGAGCGATGTAGCGTTGTCCCAGTGAACGTAGCATTTTGGCTCACCAGAGCCGAAGGCTCCAAGGGAGCTTATAGGATAGGCAGTTGTCCGTCGTCGTCTGCGTCGTCTGTGTCGTCTGCGTCGTCCCCGTCGTCGTCTGGCGTCAACACTTTCAAACGACATCTCCTCTGAAGCCACTGGGTCGATTGGGCCCAACTTTTATCTGTAGCATCCTTTTGCTGGGGGCTTAAAAATTTGTGTTTTTTTATGAAAATCGGCCTATTAGTTTGGTTGCTATGGCAACTTGTAGTTTCAATAGATTTATAATGGGGAAAATTGAAAAATGACATTTACTGCCAAGCCTTTGCATTTATTTTGACAAAACTTTTATAGTAATGATCCTTGTGTAAACTTCTTTTAGCCATATGCCAACCCGGGAGTCATTCAAGGGTGTGGTGGGGCCATGGCCCCACCCCTTCCAGTGCATAAAAGGCCAGATATCTCAGAAACCATTCAGATCCCTACCCCTAAAAGTATATATATTCTTGTTTCTTATGTTAAGACGCATTCACTGGCACCAACCTTGGGTCCCCTGGGATGTGTCGGGGCCATGCTTCACCCCCTACACTTTGTAAAAAAGGCCCAATATCTCAGAAATCGTTCAGATCCCCACCCCTAAACCATATATATTCTTGTTCCACATGATAAGACGCATTCAGTGACACCAACCTGGGGGTCCCCTTGGATGCCCCCCCCCCACCCTCTCTACTTTTGAAAGGCCCAATATCTCAGAAACCATTCATATCCCCACACCTAAACCATATATCATATATATTATTGTTCCTTATGATAAGACACATTAAGTGTTACCAACCTTGGGGTCTCTCGGGGATGCGCTGGGGCCATGCCCCACCCTTCGACTTCATAAAATGCCATATGTCTCAGAAACCATTCAGATCCCCACACCTAAACTATATATTCTTGGTTCTAATGATAAAACGCATTCAGTGACACTAATCTGGGTGGTCCCCTAGGATGTGGCGGGGCTATGCCCCACCCCCTCCACTTCGTAAAAGGCCCAATATCTCAAAAACCGTTCAGATCCCCACCCATAAACCATATAAATTCTTGTTCCTTATGATAAGACGCATTCAGTGATACCACCCTTAGGGTCTCCCGGGCCGCACTGGGGCTATGCCCCAACCCTTCTCTTCATAAAAGGCCCAATATCTCAGAAACTGATCAGATCTTCACCCCGGAACCATATACATTCTTGTTCCTTATGATAAGACGCATTCAGTGATAACAACCTAAGGGTCTCACTGGCCGAACGGGGACTATGCCCACCCCTACACTTAATAAGAGGTGATATATTTCGAAAACCCTTCAGATCCCCACCCCAAAACCATATGTATTCCGGTTTCTTATGATAAGACGCATTCAGTGGCACCAATCTGGGGCCCCCTAGGGTGTGCCGGGGCTATTCCCCACCCCTCCACTTCCTAAAACGCAAAACATCTCTGAAACCGTTCAGATCCCCACCCCTAAAGCATACAAATTCTTGTTCCTTATGATAAGACGCATTCAGTGATACCAACCTAAGGGTCTCCCGCGCTGCACGGGGTTTATGCCCCACCTTTCCATTTCATAAAATGCCATATATCTCAGAAACTATTAAGATCTCCACCCCTAAAATATGTATATTTGTTTTTCCTATAATAAGACTCATTCACTCACATCAACGTGGGGTCTCTAGGTGCTAGGGCAACATGCTGATGCCATGGCCCGCCCCTCCACTTCATAAAAGGCCATACACCTCATAATCATATATATTCTTTGTTTCTTATGATTAGACACATTCAGTCACAACAACTTGGTGGTTCACAGGGGCCATTCATCTCCTCTTCATTTCATAAGAGGGCCTCATATCTTGGAAACAGTTCAGATCACCACCCTAAACAATATCTTTTCTTGGTCCTTATGATAAGACACATTCAGCGACAACAATCTTGGCTTTCCTGGGGTCTGCCAGGGCCATGCTCCAACCCCTCCGCAGCTTAAAAGGCCTTATATCTCAGGAACTGTACACATCCCTACCCCTAAACCATATATATTTTTGTTCCTTATGATAATATGGATTCAGTGATACCAACCTGGGCTCTGTTTGGTCCATGTCTCATCCCTCCTCATAAAAGGCCTAATATTTCAGATACAGAGTCCACATGGGTGCTCATTTGGAAATTGGGGTTTGTTTGGGAGACTTTATAATCAATAAATTAAAACCTGAAACCATACATGGCTGCCAGTGGACAGTGCCCGCCTGTGCTCTGGTGAGCATTGTGGTCCATGGGCCTCTTGTTAAATGGTGCAGAAACAGACGTTATCGTTTTAACAACGTTTTGAACTAGCCGCCATGCCCTTTTAGTTTACCGGTCGCATCAGAAGAGGTGATGTGGAGTGGTGGGGCGTTTTCGTCACAATTTGCCGTAGAAAATGCAACAATGACGACCATATATGTTTATTTCATTGCAATAACATTTGTCTGGCCCCTCGAAGATATTCAGACAGCTTTTTTTGGAATACTGAAAAAGATTAAACATGAAAAACTATGGACGATCCCTTTAATTGTTCCATGGGGCTTGAATATATTGGAAAGTGGCTTATGAGGCCTACTTTTGCGAAACTAGGTAATCTGGTCAAGAAAAATTGACAACTCGATGTTAAATTCCTTTGAGGAATTTCATTTTTTCAAAAGCATAAACCTTTACAGAAGACATATACATGTATTACGCCTGATATAAAGAGATTGTTTGTTCATCGATTTTATTTTTGATTTTTTTCACAGTTGTTCTTGTTTCTTTTTAATATTTTAAATTTTCGAAAAAAAAAAAAATGTTTATATGTCTTAATCTTTACTAGCAACTATTCAAGCTGAATAAATTTATATTGGTGTATAACGACCATTGCAACACTTTTAAAGTAGAAGTAAAACAAAGATCAGGAATCGATACAATTAACTTACTCCACCCATCAAAGTGGTCAGTTTACCTAGCCACACTTCTCCTACGTAAACCCTAAACAAGTTTAGTGCACATTCTTTCACCAGAAACTTCCAGCCGGCCTCGGTAGCTCAGTCGGATGCGCGTCTGACTGGTGACCAAGAAGGCGAGGGTTCGATACCTGCTCGGGTAGGCAACTTTCTTTCGTGGAGACTGATCATGAAATATTTTCTACGGTCATTCTTTCCCTTCCGCTGATTCAGGAAGGGCAGTTGTCAGTCTCTGTCGAAAAAATGTGCACTGTACTGGTTAACCGCTTTCGTATAAGCTTGTCCAGGAAAAGGGTTGATAGGTTAACTGAGCGGCTCAAAAATGAACTAAATAGTGTTGGCCGGGCCTTTAACTCCAATACAAACAACTAAACAAGAAACTTCCAACTGCCCTCCGTAAATCAGCAAAAGGGAGATAATCACCGTGGAAAAGAGTTCATGATCAATCTCCAAGAAACATGTTGCAAACCCCGGCTGGTATCTAATCCGTGTCCTCCTGATCATTTGTCAGTCGCGCATCTGACTGAGCTACCGAGGCCGTTCACATGCCTAGGGTCTAACACTTAACCATTAGGTCTCTGAAAACAAAATGACTTCCTCGTTCTAAATATAAACACCCAATGAACCCATGTATACCTAGCAGCCTTTTAAGGGGACATTTGCAAACATTGCAGACCAAGATCAGATGCACTGGTAAACCGCTTAGAGCATCTAAGCCTGCCCATGCAAAGAGGTGCGAGTCGGACCGTCTCTGCTTACAAGTTTCATTGGGCGACAGGGCTTGAGCTGTCATTTCATCTCAATGTCGGGTAAAAGTCCCACAAGATTGGAAGCAACGTATCCAAAATGACCTTTATAGTGTTGACGGGGACGTCAAACATCAAACATCAAATCAAACCATTTTCAACACAGTGTCTATGAATACATCTGAAAGCGATCGTAATGGCAAAAGAAAAGGTTTGTGGATTTCAAATATATACAAAATACAGAAATGAAAATACATGTATATACAAAATACAGAAATAAATATACAAAATAAAAATCATCACGAAAACACGCCTATATCATTTTGACCCCCTTGAACCCCACTTTTATATAGTAAAACTGGGATTTCTGGGGGAATACCTTATTTTTCTTATTTCTGCTCTAAAATTTAGATTGTGGGTACTCGTTAGAACCGCCTTGATGAGGCGGTTCTAACGAGTGCCCACAATCTATATTATGAGCAGAAATAAGAAAAATATCACAATTTTTCATCATAAATTTTTCATTTTTTCGGCGATAAAGGCGGCAATGTATTTGTATAGGCGTGCTTTCGTAATGTTCCTATTAGTAAAAATACATTCTTGCATAAATATCTATGCGCATGGCTGTTTGAAGCCATTGTCAAATGGACCGAAAGCCGTGCTCAAACAGCAAAAACTATGTTCAAATCATGAAATTCGCGTGCTGTTTGAACATGGATTTTGAGCTTTTGATATCACAAGACGGGTCTTGCTTTGTTTAGGTTACGTTGAGACACGTAAAGCTATCGCCCTGAACGTAGCGTTTTAGGGTTCTATGATGATGCCAGAGGGTTACTGCATGACACCGTCATTGTAAACAACATTCTGATCCGGCCGCTATTTTGGTTTGCCTGTCGCATATGAAGATTTTATATGGAATTTATATGGAGCTTTTGGGCGTTTTCGTCAAAAGTTGCGGTCGGATTCGTAAGTTATGCAAGAACAACGATCATCCATGGTTATTTCATTGCATTAACATTTGCCGGATCCCTCGGAAGATATTTGAACATTCGGCCTAGCGGCCTCATGTTCAAACAGCTTCCTCGGGACCCGGCAAATGTTAACGCATGAAAAACCATGGTACCTGCCTTAGGAATATCCCAATAACAAAAAGGTAAACCAAGTCAACCGACTGTGTGAATTCAACTGTAACAGAAGCATAGCTGTGGCATATATGACCATTTCGTCCGCTTGCAGAAAGCGTGCGAAAGGCACTGTACCGAATCGTCTGGTGGACTCAGCGAATTTGACATATATTGACAACACCCTAATAGCTCCGCCCAGTCAATCTTATCTGCGACTACTATAGTCGCTGATAAGATTGACTAAGCGGAGCTACATGTATTCGGGTTTGTCAAAACATGTATATGTTAAATTCGGTGAGTCCACCAGAAGATTCGGTAGAGAGCCTTTCGCATGCTTTCTACAAGCAGACCAAATGGCAAAATACACCACAGCTTTGTTAATTGTTAAAGTTAAATTCACACAGTCAGGTGTTTGGTTTACCTTTCTATTAAAAGAGCATTCCAAAGACAGGTTTTTGTTTTGGTTCCTTTCAAGATTATTTCACCCATATCGAGCCGATCGTTAATCAGAGGTGGGCGAAAACCGGAGGACACGGAGAAAAACCACATGGCCTTCCGTGCAGAACTTGGCGTCTCACATGTGACCCGAGCGAGGCTCGAAACACAACGGCGAGAGACCTAATGATCAAGAGTCAGCGCTCTTAACCTCTAGCCCACGGAGGTCCGTTCCAAAGACAGGTGCAAACGAAAGCTCCGCCTATTAAAGGTGCATTATTGAGCTATCTGGAAAAATGCTTCCAAAAATAAAATACTTATAGCCGGTATTTTTCTTTAAAACAATACAAATGAATGCATTCTATGCAAAAATGCGAACAATTATGATGACAGGTAAACGAGTTTGAGAGGGATTCCCTAACTAGGTTTCGAACACTAGTTAGATCTATTTTTAGTTCGTGACAAAAATAGAATCCCCATATATGACGTTATGCGACGTTCATTTTGGCCTTGTTTGCTTAGGCCATGCCTGAATCGGAAAAAAATATGACGCTGAATACCATGCCATAAGTAACGACACTCAGAGACGATACTGTCGCCATTTATGTGTAAAGTGACAGATTTATTTTTAGAACAGAAATTCCGAACACATGTTCAGAGCGAAGGGTAAACACGAATGAAAACGACCATTTTCACAAAGTTCTGAAGCTGTATTTGGCTCCAAAAGTGTACACATGACAAAGGAGTATGCATTGAAGATAAAAACCAGAAAAAAAATTGAGAACCGGTAGCTCAATAATGCACCTTTAAAGCTTGCCTGCGACTACTATAAATCCCGTGATTGTCGCGTTACACGGTGTTTACAAAAGTTTTTGAAAAACCCTCGTATTTGATATACAATATTGCAAAAACAAGCATTCGAAACTTAACCTTCTTGATTTGTTTAGATTGTAGCTCTGTGCCGGCATCGGTAGCTCAGTCGGATGCGCGTCTGACTGATGATCGGGAGGATGCGGGTTCGATACCTGACGGAATCGGCAACATTCTATCGTGGAGATTGATCATGAACTCTTTTCTAGGATCATTCTCTCCCTTCCGCTGATTCAAGAAGGGCAGTTGTCAGTTTCTGGCGAAAGAATGTGCACTGTACTGGTTAACCGCTTACGTATAAGCCTGCCCACGAAAGTGTGGATAGGTAAACTGACCGGCTCAAAAATGACCTTAATAGTGTTGACTGGGCCGTTAAACTCCAATACAAACAAACAAACAAAAAATTGTAGCTCTATGGCTCTTTGGTTTGGAGAAAGTAGATAGTGTTCTATTACCCTGCAACTTTCTCAAAACTTTAGACAGATTTATAAATTTGACAGCTTGGATATAAAGGCTGACACATCTCATTAATCAAAGCACTGAGAGTACTGGTGGGTCGATCGTCTCTGAGTGTAGGTTGCGAAAATAGTCCTGAGCTGAAAATCGAACTGTTCGTTTAACTTTTAGCAAGCACAGTAGAGCTGATCAGACATCGCGTTATGTGGCGTCTGATTATGTAGATTATGTTTGCCAATGCCTAAGTGTACGAGCACAGTCCACCCGCCCCCGCCCATCGGGGCTTGAATAAATAGATTGCCGGCTACATGATGCTTCCACGCAGAGCAGAAAGTCCCGTAACATTGGAAGTAACGTCTCCAAATGACCTATACAGTGTTGACGGGGACGTTAAACATTAAATCAAACAAACGAGCACAGTCCAGAATTTTCTTCTTACGCTGCGCTCTGACGTCTTAGGGTGGTACTTGGATTTTGTTCAACAGAGTGGGGAGGGTGCAAACGCAGCCCCCTCCAATCTTTTGGAAATTATTTCAGATTCATGGTTTTTAATCCTGAAAATTTGCATCTTCAACCCGCCCCTTTTCAGAGTCTGCGTACGGCCCTGAATCATGTTCAAAACTGTTGTTGCATATGGCGAACAGTGCCGACCTGATCAGTTAGCAGGAGTACGAAAAGTCTATTTTTACTCGACTTGGCATACATCCGAAAGACGTCACGTGACATCGTGGCCTTCTTTCATTGCGTGAGCAATCTGGCATTCGAATACTATTTCGTTTAACCCTCAAATGCCACCATTTAAGCAAACAGTGAAGTTCCTGTGCAACCGGCTGATCAGACGCCACATTCGTCAAGACTTTATAAATAGCTCTTGTTGCATCGATTAAAATAGCGCAACGTTTCAAGTTCTATTAATAAAACATAATATTGGTTTTCCCAAATCAGTGATGGTCTCGATAGATAGCTCCTGTTGCATCGATAAAAATAGCGCAACGTTTCAAGTTCTATTAATAAAACATAATATTGGTTTTCCCAAAACAGTGATGGTCACGTGGACAACTGCATTAATTCCGTTTGGCCATTTAGTAAATTTGGGTCGATCGTAAACCGATCGACCCAAAAATAGATTGATGTATATCCAATTGTTAAAGGAGATAAATGATATACTTGTTATGCATTACAATATTCCCATGTCGCACAGTCGAAACGTTAAAATCCAGTGCAAGACATTTGAGTCAGCGCACGACAAAACCTACAATAAGACATATGCGCCCGACGAAGACTCAGATTAGTCTGATCAGAGCAGTCGTTGTGCGCTGTAAGGATAGCTCAGGGCTCGATGCTCCTTCATGTAGCAAGAGAAGTCTCTTGTAAGACTAGATGGATGCGCAGGCTGATCTGATACTTCGCGCGGCACACATGTAAGTTGTAGGAAATGCTGTGTCCCGGCTAATTTACAGTTTTTTTCTATAGCATCTTTTTTCCAGTTAAGTCTTAGCGATGTACATGTTTTTGGTCTAAAGAAACCTATGCCCGATCCTTTGATTAAAGGGTCGCTCACTGAGTAGCTGCACATAGATGATGACCCTCTTCTAGGGCTGGCTAATCGGAGCTGAAAAGATAATCGATTATCAGTCCCGTCATTGCTATTGATAATCGATTTGTAATCGCTAAGGTTTTTATCATAATTTTACCTGTTTGGCTTTCTTCTGAGCATGACTCTAACCATATGTTGCACTGTACCATGTGTATATTTGAACAGACAGACCTGAGCAAACAGCGTAGACTCAGATGAGACGCCGCAGAATGCGGCGTCTCATCAGGGTCTGCACTGTTTGCCACTCATCCAGCTATTTTAGGCATAACTTTGGGTAGTAAATTGTACCTATATCAAGTAATCGATTAAAAGCAAATCAGAAATGATAATCATTTGTTGAATTTATCGATCGATTAAGCGATTATACGATTAATCGTGTCACCCTTACCCCCTAGTGCCGAAGTGCTCATTAATTGTTATATGATTGGATTTTATTTGACATTGCAGGAAAATGGCCGTTTGGTCCATTGGTTTGTCAACTATATGGTTTACTTGGTCAAGTACTCGTGTCCGGAGGTGCTTGGATGGTTGGTTTAGCGGCTTTAGAAAGGTAGGATCTTTACTTTTATTGACTAATAGTGTAGCTTAATCCTCGATGTTGTTTGGTTTCTGTATTCTTCTGATTTGCGTAAGCGCACGACAAAATAGAAGTGGAGGCAATGATCAGGAATCGATACAATAAACCCTCAGCTCCCATCAGAGACACTAAAGGGAAAGAGACACAAACATGAAACAACAGACCCCAATGGAAACTTCAACAGCGGAAAGCCAAAAGGACAGTTACTTTCCCACAAAATGGCCGATAGGCAATCCAAAGCGACACAAACACCCAAAGACAAACCAACAATAAGACATGTGCGCCCAGCGAAGACTCAGATCAGCCTGCGCATCCGCGCAGTCTGATCAGAGTCTTCGCCGTGCGCTGTAAGGATAGCTAAGGGCCCAATGCTCCTCAATGCAGCAAGAGAAGTCTCTGGTCAGACTACATCGATGTGCTGGCTGATATGATTCTTCGCTGGGCTCACATATAAATTGCAGGAAATGCTGTGCCCGGCTCATTTCTATGTTGTCTGGGATGATGAACTGGTGGGCTGGAGGTCCTTCATGCGGACTGAACAGATTGTTTGTCTGACCAAAGGCGAGGATAGCGCACAGTCTCGTGTGTTACGACTATTTTGTCGGTTAATAACAATTTACTTCACACTTTCATGAACAATATACAGAATGGTGAATATATACGAGTCGTTTTTCAACGTTCGTGATATCATAAACACAGTAAGAAGCGCTAAACTTCTTCATGAAACGTTTATATCATGTACGCTTGAAAAGAATTTGATTTGTTTTAATTAAATGCAAAGTAACTCCTTGATGAAGAAAAATAAAGGGCGTTTTGAGATATGTGCCGGGGCCAACATCAGAATACATCACGTAAGCAAATCAAATAAATTAACACTGCTGCAAACCGCACATTTTATAGAGAAAAGGGTACATTCTATTGTCATTTTTTTGTGCTCAAAACCTAGATTATGGACACTTGTATAACCGACCCAACGCGTGACCACAATCTATATATGGGCTAGGAATAAGAAAACAAATAGTGCAAAAGGAGCAGTCTCTATAAGGCCGATTTCATGGCTAAACCGATTTTCTTTAAACTTTCTATACTTTAGCTGATACGCATTGACTGTCTTATCCTGCAATACCAGATTGTTTGATTCACTGGTTTTCGCTGTAAACAATTTTAAGTGGGTGGGATCATTCCGCCCCATTAAAAGTAGAGATACAAAAATGATATTTTTTTCTATTCCAAGTCCATGCCTCAAAGTGGTATGCCTCAAAGTTGTGGTTGCAATAGCCAAAGTAAACTTCCGGACTTAAAAGATCATGATAATATTGTTATGAAATTCATACCAGAATAGTTTATATTTGCTTGTAAGATGTATCCCAATTTCACTACTTTTTGTTCTCCGAATTTACGAAAACCACAACGCATTCACAGTTTTCAAGATTTTTCAAAACTCTTTTGCTTTTATTATGTTGATGTAATAGTCATTGCAAACATATGTGAGAATTTATTTTATGGTCATTAATGTGAGATTTATCTCCACACAAAATCTGAGTTTATCCATTTTTCAAAATCAGCATGCATTTTTCATTCCATAGTACTCAAAACTCCATTTGGAAGTTAATTACACCTTTTGATGCAAATATTTAGGGCCCCGCACTGAAAGTGTGGGTGCCCTGTAGTAATCACTCTGTCCGTCCGTCTGTCTGTCTGTCTGTCTGTCTGTCTGTCTGTCCGTCTGTCCGTCCACAATTTTTTTATCCTCTGATAGCGCTGCCGGGGCCCTAGTCAGTTTCACTGACAGCTCTAGTTTTTATTTTAATAGGCAGCAGGAGCTTGGTGGTACTAAGGCCTATGAACTTCAGCCTTTGGCTGAAGAGAGAGCTATAGTAGATAAACATGTTTGTCTTTCAGCCACCAAGTTTGCTGTGTGTGTTAACGAAGGCCAAGACAAGCTTCCTACGCTATACTGGTTACCAAAACTTCATAAAAAACCTTACAAAGCACGGTTTATTGCAAATTCTAGTTCTTGCACTACCACCGAACTTTCTAAATTATTAACTTCCTGTCTTACTGCTATTAAAACGCATGTAATTAAATATTGTGATAAAGTCTTTGAAAGATCAGGAAGAAATCTGTTTTGGTCTATAAAAAATTCGAATGAGGTTTTAAATAAATTGAAATCTAGACAGTTTCGTGCTTCTAGTCTGTCTACCTACGATTTTTCCACTCTTTACACTACACTTCCTCATAATCTTATCAAAGAAAAGCTTAATGATTTAATTGAATGGGCTTTTCACAGAGAAGATTCTCTCTATCTTGCATGTAATGTCAGAAATGCATTTTTCACTTCTAAAGAGCATAAGAATTATACACTTTGGTCATGTCAGAAAGTGTGTGATGCCCTCACCTTTCTACTTGACAATATTTATATTAGATTCGGTACTAAGTTATTTAGACAAATTGTGGGTATTCCGATGGGTACTAATTGCGCACCTCTTGTGGCTGATCTGTTCTTGTATTGTTATGAAAGAGACTTCATTTTGTCGCTTTCCATTGATAACCAATCTGAAATTATTGAAGCTTTTAGCTCTACTTCTAGATATTTAGATGATTTATTAAATATTGATAATACCTATTTTGATGGTTTGATCAGTCAGATTTACCCCCTTGAACTTCAGTTAAATAAAGCAAATTCTTCTGATACCGAGGCCCCGTTTTTGGATTTACATCTATCTATTGTAGATGGATTTGTTTCGTGCAAAATTTATGATAAACGCGATGACTTTGATTTTGAGATTGTAAATTTTCCTTTTTTGGATGGTGATGTTCCTCGTGCGCCATCCTATGGCGTTTATATTTCGCAATTAATTCGATTTGCTAGAGTGTGTAGTCATGTAACTGACTTCAACACTCGTAATAAATTATTCACGGCTAAACTTCTTAATCAGGGTTATCGGTACCATAAACTACGCAAAGCCTTTTCAAAATTTTATAGAAGCCATTCTGATTTAATTTCAAAATTCAATATTGGACTTAAATCTCTTCTGCAACAAGGTCTATCGGAACCCGAATTTTATGGTGACTTAGTATATAAATTCAGAAAAATATATAACCGCAATGATTTCAGCACCCAATTTCGTAAAATCATTCTTCGATATCAAAAGATTGGGTACAACATGGATATTATACGACAGACTGCATGCATGGTAGTTAACCCAATCACGGTTGGCAACTTTGCTTCCCTCTTTAATTGCACGCCGGTGGGTCAGGCCTCAGATTCTATGACGGCTCCAACGTAAAGGCTTATTGAAAATTAAAGAGATAATGTTGGTTGGTGCCTGATGCTCTGTCTCTGGTCGGGCTCATCGGAGTCTAACTGTTGGTTTTCTTTTGCTCCAGCATTTCAGTGGTTTCTTGCTGTCGAGTCCTCACCGTTGTCTCACCTCTGTGGTTCTTTGATTTCTGTTTTCACGGAGATGTTGCACTGATGAGTTAGGAGGCCTTCATGCGGACTGAACAAATTATTTGTCTAAATCGCGACGGAAGTAAGGGCGAGGATTGTGGCCACGTAAAATCGATTTAAGCCCCCCAGTTGAAATCTTTCCACTGACCGTTCCAAGGCGGTTCTTCTGTGGCGATTTATTTATGTTGTTGCTTGTTACTTACTGTGTGTATCACTTGTGTCTTTTAATTTTGGATGGAAATCGCGGCGGAAGTAAGGGCGAGGATTGTGGCCACGTAAAATCGATTTAAGCCCCCCAGTGGAAATATTCCACTGACCGTTCCAAGGCGGCTCTTCTGTGGCGATTTATTTATGTTGTTGTTTGTTACTTACTGTGTGTATCACTTGTGTTTTTTAATTTTGGATGGCCATATTGCCATTTTGTGGGAAAGTAACTGTCCATATGGCCTTCCTTTGTTTAGGTTTCCATTATGGTCTGGTCGCTTAATGTTTGTATTTCTTTCCCTTTGGTGTCTTTTATGGATGGAGTAAGTTAATTGTATCAGTTCCTGATCTTTGTTTTACTTCTACTTTACTTTTGAATGCGACGTCATAATTTTCAAAATCAGCATGCATTTGTCACACCATAGTACTCCAAACTCCATTTGAAAGTTATTAACACCTTTGATGCAAATATGTGTTCATTTTTGTAGGCAATTGAGTTACTTTTGCATGAGTGGATGTCATGTTTTATGCAATTTTGAAAAAGTATGCCTCGCATCAGGAATATGATCAAATTACCAATGACTAACAAACAGGGTTTGCTCAGTTTTTGCAACCTCATTAAACTCATGTTAAACGCTTAAATTAAAACCTTATGTCCCAGTCCTGTTTCTACGCTTACTTCGCTGGACATACTCCATGTGTCAACAGCAGCATCTTTCAAATAATAAATGTGCGTCTTGCTAGGTTTGACTTCCCTTTTTTCTGTTTCGTTGCGGTAATATTCTAAATACCAAAGCACTGAATCCACATGTGCACAACACCCAACGCGGCGAGCACCACCTCTGCACCGACAGTACCATCCAGTGATTGTGTCCAGCCCTTGAGTGTATTCAACCCACAAGTTATATTATTTGTTTTATTTGAAGTGTGACGAGAACGTATCTGTGCTTTAAAAACACCGTCATTTTCTTTGTGTGCCATTATCTCGTATGATCCATTTCCGTCAAAGTGTTCATCCGTGTAGGATTTGGCCTGTATATGTTGGTATGTTCCCATTGTCAGGTCCTCCAAGTTCATTCTCAGTCAACTCTGGGAAATTTCTAAGTTTTTGTCACCAATCTTTTTTTCCATATTACCTGTTTGTTTTTGTTTTTTTTATATCTCAACCACTTTTCATAACCGTATCCTGCAGCTTATTTGGAGATTTTGCAAGAGTCATCATACATCTGGAAATGACTTTGTCTGAATCTGTGCAGATCTAAATGCATTACACAAAGAGCATACAATTCTTCTATAGAAGAGGATCTAGTTCTTGATATACAGCTTGATTTTATTTTCATATCACTCTTCGCCAGTAGTTTCTGAGGTACTTGGCATTATATTTGCTTCCATTGCTTTGAAGATGGAGTCGGGCAAGGGTCACTAGCAAAATATCAGAATAAGCTGCAGGATGAACACTGGATAATGTGAGATGATGGCATACAAAGAAAATGGCGGTGTTGTCAAAGCACAGACACATTCTCATCACACATCAAATAAAACATGTAACTTGTGGATTGAATACACTCAAGGGCTGAACCCAGTCATGTGCCCCCGCCCATAGGGGCTTTAAGAAATATATGGGCTGCATGATGCTTCCACGCAGAGCTGAATCCGGCCCGCACACTAGTACTGGTAAACCGCTTAGAGGATCTAAGCCTGTCCAGGAACCGCGGTGGGAGGCGGACCGTCCATGCTAATAAACCCTATTGGTTTCATTGGGCGACAGGGCTTGATATGTCATTTCATCTCAATGTCGGGTAAAAGTCCCACAAAATTGGAAGCAACGTCTCCAAAATGAACTTTACAGTGTTGACGGGGACGTTAAACATCAAATCAAACAAACAAACAAAAACAATGAACCCAGTCATGGTTTTGTTGGTGCAGAAGTGGTGCTCGCATCGATGGGTGTTGTGCTTTGATATTTAGAACTGATTATGTAAAAGATAATGCTGTTGACACATCGAGTATGTCTAGCGATTCTGAAGAAGATGAACTAGAGCTGTCAGTGAAACAGCGCTATCAGGAGTTGGAAATGAAAACCTGGAAAGAACAAGGAACGTATTTTGAACATGATTACATGGTTTTAGAACTAAGCAGTTTAAGTCATAATTTATCAAAGCTTTAACTACCGCAAGTTTCACTTGAATATCTCTATTGGTTTGGAAATAAAGATGAAAACAAAATACACAAAAAAGGTGATTTTTATGTTCCCGGTAGCCATAGCGGTGACATATTGTTTTTGCTCAGTCTGTTTGTTTGTTTGTTTGTTGGTTTTGTAGCTTGTACGTGGACAACTTTAACGTTGGTCATAACTTTTGAACCGTTGGAGGTAGAGTATTCATATCTGGCATGAAAGTTACTTGTGACAAGAGCTTCACATTCATGCAAAAAATTGACCTGTGACCTTGACTTTGACCTATTTAAATGAAAAAAAATGACATTGGTCATAACTTTTGAACAGCTTGAGATATAGCCTTCATATTTGGCATGTATGTTCCTTGTGACAAAGCTTTACATTTCTGTTACGAGCCAGGCGTAGCAGAAAGAAAAAGCAAACAAGCCTTTTGGAAAATTTTAACAAAATTTATTTACAAGTTATCTTTAACCTGTAGAAGTAAGAAAATTAAATGTACTTAGCTCTGTTATGAAATGTCCTGAATGAATCTATTTTCCTTGATCCCACAGAATTCACAGTCCAAAATGAAAAGTAATATCCTTTAACAATCCAACACAGAATTTAGAAATAACTTTTCTTCTAAGCCCAAACTTGAAACTCCAAAGTCTGACTCAATGAGAAAAATCAAGCTCTTTTATAGACCCTAAGATTTCTCTAGAACATTCCAGAGGGCTGTGGAATAAGATGAGGTAATTTTCTAAAACTAATGCAACCCAGAACTTTCTGGAAGGTTCTGAAGTACTTTTCCTTGTAAACATGTTGTTTACAAAAATGAAATTAATCTGTGACTCAGTTTTCTAGAATCTTCTATAAAAAGATTAACAAGATATTTATAGCACTATTAGGTCACAGTGGGGTGAAAGTGGGAATCAGAAAAATAAATTCTTATGCATAACACTCCCCCTCTTCGAGGAAAAGAAAGATTTATGTAATAAAGCTTTCTTTTGCTTTAAGATTAATAAAATATTGAACATAGCATATACAATTACATGTATCTACAATCCACTTCAGTATGAAAGAAAAACACAATTCCTGACACTGTTCAAGCTCTTGAAAGGGCATCAGGGATAATGTTATCTCTCCCTCTAATATGTCTTATGTCTAAATTATACTCTTGTAGCATGAGACTCCACATGAGCAACCGCTGATTTTTGTTTTTCATTTTGTGTATGAAAGTCAGTGGATTGTGATCACTGAAAACAACAATCGGTGCAGTAGTAGGGGTAAGATAAACTTCGAAATGTTGCAGAGCAAGAATCAGAGACAAGCACTCTTTCTCTATGGTAGAGTAATTTCTCTGATGCTTATTAAACTTTTTGGAAAAGTAGCAAACTGGATGATCCACACCATTTTCATCTTCCTGCAACAAAACACTACCTGCACCTACATCACTAGCATCTACAGCTAGCTTAAACTCCTTTTCAAAGTTTGGTGCTAAGAGAACTGGTTCACTCTTGAGTATGGCTTTAAGTTTATCAAAAGCATTTTGGCATATTGCATTCCAATGGAATTTGTTCTTTTGCTGAGCAAATTTGTCAAAGGCTCAGCAATGACAGAGAAATTATTACAGAACTTTCTGTAATAACCAGCCATACCAAGAAATCGCATCAGCTGTCTCTTGCACGTGGGAACGGGAAAATTTGAGATAGCCTCAACTTTAGCATCAATGGGTTTCACATGACCTTGACCTACAACATGACCTAGAAATGTCAAACTTGCATGGCAGAATTCACTTTTAGCAAGATTGATTGTCAATTTGGCATTACTCAGTCTATCAAAGAATGCTCGAATAGTCCCAAGATGTTGATTCCACTGGTCGTTGTATATGATAGCATCATCGATATAAGCACTGCAGCCTTCCAGTCCCGCAATTACCATGTTTATTAAGCGCTGAAATGTTGCTGGAGAGTTTTTCGTTCCAAATGGCATGACTTTATAGTTAAATAATCCGTCTGGTGTTGTGAATGCCAAAACCTCCTTTGCTCTATCTGTAATGGAATTTGCCAAAATCCTTTCAGAAGGTCGAATTTCGTTATGTATTTGGCATTCCCGATGTTATCAATGCAGTCATCCATTCTTGGAATAGGAAAGCTATCTGTTTTACTTAAGGAATTAACTTTCCTAAAATCTGTACACATACGATATGTCCCATCAGGTTTTGGTACTAGAATACAAGGAGAACTCCATTCACTTTGGCTTGGTTCAATAAAGTCATTGTCTAATAGATACTGAACTTCTTCTTTAAGATATTTTTGTTTCACAGGATTCATCCTGTATGGGTGTTGTTTTACATGTTTAGAACCATTTATGTCCACATCGTGAAATATTTTGTCTGTCCGTGTTGGAATGTCAGGAAATAAGTGTTCATATTAAAAAATCAGCTGTTTTAGTTCATTCCGCTGATTTGGCTCTAGATGTGACAGTTTCTGGTCAAGATTCCGTAGAATGTCAGAATTCTGAAGTTTTGATGATGTGGGATCCGACTTCACTGAATTAATATCCTCACAGTCATTGTCACATGAATTAAGTGGAACAGAGCTAACTAGATTGACTGATGTTAAAGATGTATTGTCCCTATCTATGTATTCCTTAAGCATGTTAATATGACATAGCTGCTTTAGCTTGCGCCTCCCAGGAGTGTTTATTATGTAATTTACGTCACTGATCTTTTTGTCTACAGTGTATGGACCATAATACCTGGCCTGCAACGATTTTCCTGGAATAGGCAAAAGAGCTAGTACCTTATCACCTGGTTTAAAATTCCTTTCTTTTGTCCCTATGTCATATAGCTGTTTCATTTTCCTTTGGGCTGACTGAAGATTGGTCCGAGCAGTCTCACAAGCTTTTGAAAGTCTAGTTTTGAAATCAGACACATACTGAAGTAAATTCAGGGAGGTGTCATCATTGGAGAGAAATTTCTCTTTGAGAAGTTTCAAAGGACCACGAACAGTATGGCCAAATACTAATTCAAATGGACTGAAGCCAAGAGATTCTTGCACAGATTCTCTAACAGCAAATAAAAGGAGATGGATGCCTTCATCCCAATCCTTCTCTGTGTCAAAACAATATGATCTTATCATGTTTTTCAATGTTTGATGGAATCTTTCAAGGGCGCCTTGACTTTCAGGATGATAGGCCGATGACTTAAACTGTACAATGCCAAGTTCATGCATTACTTGTTGAAATATTCCAGACATAAAATTTGAGCCTTGGTCTGACTGAATAGATTTAGGAAGCCCAACAAATGTGAAAAACTTCACTAAGGCCTTGACGATTGTCTTAGTTTTGATATTTCTTAGTGGAATGGCTTCAGGAAAACGTGTGGAAGCACACATAATAGTCAAAAGATATTCACAGCCAGACTTAGTTCTGGGCAAGGGACCCACACAGTCTATAATTATTCGACTGAAAGGTTCATCAAAAGCAGGTATAGGCTGCAAATGAGCCTTAGGTATAGTCTGATTAGGTTTTCCTACCATTTGGCATGTATGACAGGACCTACAATGCTTAGAAACATCTGATTTTAACCCAGGCCAGTAAAAATGATTAAGAATCTTGTGATAGGTTTTATTTACACCTAAATGTCCTGACATGGGAGTTTCATGTGCCAAGTTTAATATTTCGGAACGGTAAATTCGTGGAACCACTATCTGATGGTTGACAGTCACCTCGTCTTCTGCTGAGACGTCTGGTGGACGCCATTTTCTCATAAGAATGCCATTTTTGACATAATAACAGACCGCGACCTGAGATACTTCCTGCTCATCTAAAGCCCTTTCAAACAAAGGCGAAATTTCAGGATCCTTGTGCTGTTCTATAGCTAGTTGAGACCCAGACATTATGTCATGGCCTAGATCTAAAGATGAGTTTTTCTCATGAAAATCTGTCTGCTTATCAGACAGGCTTGAAGACAGAGACCTTGTTATCTCGTCATTAAAAGACTGACCCAAAAAGGTATCAGTTAAATCAAAATCCGGTTTCCCATCAGTTTGCTTGGCCTTACGTGCCATAGCCCTTGTGACTGCACAGGACGGATAAAGATCAGGAATTTCCTGCTCAATGGGATCAGGTGGTTGATCAGTGCAAGGATTAGCAGTCAAAAGTGGGTTTACCACAACCTTATCTCCAGCTAAGTCATTGCCTAGCAACAAATGAACACCTTTAAAAGGTAAAGAAGGTCTAATACCAACAGCCACTGAACCGGATACCAAGTCTGATGACAAATAAACGTTATGAAGCGGAACATTAACAAATCCACATTCCACACCCTGAATAAGGACACTTTGGCCCAAAGAAGTCTTCTCGGAAAAAGGCAGAGTATCTGCTAGAATAAGAGATTGAGAAGCTCCAGTATCTCGTAAGATTTTAATAGGGGTAGGATGGGCATAACTGTCACCATTTAGTGACACAAAACCATCTGATAAGAATGGTTCATAAATCTCCATAACTGAATCAGTCTCAGATAATTTGATATCAGAAAGAGTTTCCTCCCTTACACAAGACTGTGGTTTTGGCCTTTGTTTAGGTTTCCATTATGGTCTGGTCGCTTAATGTTTGTATTTCTTTCCCTTTGGTGTTTTTTATGGATGGAGTAAGTTAATTGTATCAATTCCTGATCTTTGTTTTACTTCTACTTATAGAAGTCAAGCCTGTAGGCTTAAGTTCCTCTTGTCTTTCTCGTTCTTTCCTTCTCTTTAATTTTAAACACTCAGAGATCAAATGACCTGTATTTTTACAATAATAACAAACTACTTGAGGTTGAGATAAGGGATTCTGGTCTTTGTTTTCACCAGAAGGTTTGGAAAAATTCTGACTTCTGTTTTCACCAGAAGGTTTGGAAGGATTCTGGCTTTTATTTTCACCAGAAAGTTTGGGCATAGTACTAGATGTATGGCTATAACTACCAGAAGGATTACTGGGATAGAATCTTGGACCTGTCTGTGGATTATAAGGTTTTCGAGGATAAGGTCTGTTCACAAATGAGACTTTATTACAGGGTCACTGATGAGGCTTTATTAGCCGAAACTACGTAGTATGACCCATCTTCTTTCTTATGAATGTTTTCATTGCTCTTAAAGGAACTCATTTTTGATTTTTATTTATGAGTCAAAGCATAATCATCTGCCAAACGAGAAGCTTCCTCCAAAGTTTGAATCTGCCTCTCATCGAGAAAAGATTTAATGTCTGAATTTATGCACCGTTTGAACTCTTCAACAAGGACAAGCTGTCTAAGTTTGTCATGATCAGAGCCTACTTTTTTTAGAAGAACACCACCTATCAAAAAGCTGTTCTTTGGTTCGAGCAAATTCTACATGGGTCTGGGACATTTCTTTTTTACAGTTCCTAAATTTCTGCCTGTAAGCCTCAGGGACCAACTCATATGCTTTAAGAATAAGCTCCTTAACCAGATCATAGTCTGAGCTTTGCTCGACAGTTAGCTGAGTGTAAATGTCTCGAGCCTTTCCAACAACAACGCTTTGCAAAAGTAAGGTCCAGTGGTCTTTTGGCCATTTTAAATTTTCTGCAACTTTTTCAAAATGCAAAAAATACTTATCTACCTCTTTTTCCTGAAATGGCGGAACTAATCTGATGTGCTTTGTCGCATCAAAGTACTTACCAGAGTCAAAAACAGGGGTAGGTTTCACCCTATCTTGACCCTGCAGTTCCATTTCCTTCATCTTTAATTGAAATTGCCATTTTTCCCTTTCTATTTCAAGCCGCTCTTCTTTTTCTAATTTTTCTTTCTGAAGGTGTTCCTCCATTTCTCTTTGTTTTTCTTCCTGTTCTAATTTTTCTTTTCGAATTCGTTCTTCCATTTCTAATCTTTCCATCTGCATTTGTCTCTGCATTTCTCTTTCTTTTTCCTTCTCTCTTTCTTCCATTTCTAATCTTAACTTCTCCAATTCAATTTGCCTTCCTATTTCAATTTGTCTCATTTGTAATTCAGTATGTGAAACCATAATGAGAGACAAAGCAGATGGATCGAAAAGTTCTTCATCAACAAAAAACTGTGCCAAAATATTCTTAATTTCATGCTTCTTCATGCTTGTTTTGACAGCAGTGACCCCATAATGGGAAGCAATTTCTAGCAAATCTGTCCTTTTGGCCAGATTAAACAACTCCTGAGTAGGCTGAGCCAAAAAGCTTCTCAAATCAAACGACATGTTTGCTTTTTGTTTGTTTTATAAAGTGTTTATGGAAATATAGATTGAGGTTAATTTGACAAAGTTTTTTTTTTTTTTTTGAAATGACAAGCCCAACAAAAATTTCACATGAAATGACAAGTACTATTTCACCTGAAATGTCAGTTCACATGAAATGACAATCCCCTATATGCCTATAGGGAAATACCAATCTTGTGAAGCAACTGTCAAATCTATTTGATAAGAAATTACAATTACCTGCCGTCACATGAAATGTCGGTTTTAAAATGCTCAAATGGTTTTATCCCGGACGAGCCCCCAATTTCTGTTACGAGCCAGGCGTAGCAGAAAGAAAAATCAAACAAGCCTTTTGGAAAATTTTAACAAAATTTATTTACAAGTTAACTTTAACCTGTAGAAGTACGAAAATTAAATGTACTTAGCTCTGTTATGAAATGTCCTGAATGAATCTATTTTCCTTGATCCCACAGAATTCACAGTCCAAAATGAAAAGTAATATCCTTTAACAATCCAACACAGAATTTAGAAATAACTTTTCTTCTAAGCCCAAACTTGAAACTCCAAAGTCTGACTCAATGAGAAAAATCAAGCTCTTTTATAGACCCTAAGATTTCTCTAGAACATTCCAGAGGGCTGTGGAATAAGATGAGGTAATTTTCTAAAACTAATGCAACCCAGAACTTTCTGGAAGGTTCTGAAGTACTTTTCCTTGTAAACATGTTGTTTACAAAAATGAAATTAATCTGTGACTCAGTTTTCTAGAATCTTCTATAAAAAGATTAACAAGATATTTATAGCACTATTAGGTCACAGTGGGGGTGAAAGTGGGAATCAGAAAAATAAATTCTTATGCATAACACTCCCCCTCTTCGAGGAAAAGAAAGATTTATGTAATAAAGCTTTCTTTTGCTTTAAGATTAATAAAATATTGAACATAGCATATACAATTACATGTATCTACAATCCACTTCAGTATGAAAGAAAAACACAATTCCTGACACTGTTCAAGCTCTTGAAAGGGCATCAGGGATAATGTTATCTCTCCCTCTAATATGTCTTATGTCTAAATTATACTCTTGTAGCATGAGACTCCACATGAGCAACCGCTGATTTTTGTTTTTCATTTTGTGTATGAAAGTCAGTGGATTGTGATCACTGAAAACAACAATCGGTGCAGTAGTAGGGGTAAGATAAACTTCGAAATGTTGCAGAGCAAGAATCAGAGACAAGCACTCTTTCTCTATGGTAGAGTAATTTCTCTGATGCTTATTAAACTTTTTGGAAAAGTAGCAAACTGGATGATCCACACCATTTTCATCTTCCTGCAACAAAACACTACCTGCACCTACATCACTAGCATCTACAGCTAGCTTAAACTCCTTTTCAAAGTTTGGTGCTAAGAGAACTGGTTCACTCTTGAGTATGGCTTTAAGTTTATCAAAAGCATTTTGGCATATTGCATTCCAATGGAATTTGTTCTTTTGCTGAGCAAATTTGTCAAAGGCTCAGCAATGACAGAGAAATTATTACAGAACTTTCTGTAATAACCAGCCATACCAAGAAATCGCATCAGCTGTCTCTTGCACGTGGGAACGGGAAAATTTGAGATAGCCTCAACTTTAGCATCAATGGGTTTCACATGACCTTGACCTACAACATGACCTAGAAATGTCAAACTTGCATGGCAGAATTCACTTTTAGCAAGATTGATTGTCAATTTGGCATTACTCAGTCTATCAAAGAATGCTCGAATAGTCCCAAGATGTTGATTCCACTGGTCGTTGTATATGATAGCATCATCGATATAAGCACTGCAGCCTTCCAGTCCCGCAATTACCATGTTTATTAAGCGCTGAAATGTTGCTGGAGAGTTTTTCGTTCCAAATGGCATGACTTTATAGTTAAATAATCCGTCTGGTGTTGTGAATGCCAAAACCTCCTTTGCTCTATCTGTAATGGAATTTGCCAAAATCCTTTCAGAAGGTCGAATTTCGTTATGTATTTGGCATTCCCGATGTTATCAATGCAGTCATCCATTCTTGGAATAGGAAAGCTATCTGTTTTACTTAAGGAATTAACTTTCCTAAAATCTGTACACATACGATATGTCCCATCAGGTTTTGGTACTAGAATACAAGGAGAACTCCATTCACTTTGGCTTGGTTCAATAAAGTCATTGTCTAATAGATACTGAACTTCTTCTTTAAGATATTTTTGTTTCACAGGATTCATCCTGTATGGGTGTTGTTTTACATGTTTAGAACCATTTATGTCCACATCGTGAAATATTTTGTCTGTCCGTGTTGGAATGTCAGGAAATAAGTGTTCATATTAAAAAATCAGCTGTTTTAGTTCATTCCGCTGATTTGGCTCTAGATGTGACAGTTTCTGGTCAAGATTCCGTAGAATGTCAGAATTCTGAAGTTTTGATGATGTGGGATCCGACTTCACTGAATTAATATCCTCACAGTCATTGTCACATGAATTAAGTGGAACAGAGCTAACTAGATTGACTGATGTTAAAGATGTATTGTCCCTATCTATGTATTCCTTAAGCATGTTAATATGACATAGCTGCTTTAGCTTGCGCCTCCCAGGAGTGTTTATTATGTAATTTACGTCACTGATCTTTTTGTCTACAGTGTATGGACCATAATACCTGGCCTGCAACGATTCTCCTGGAATAGGCAAAAGAGCTAGTACCTTATCACCTGGTTTAAAATTCCTTTCTTTTGTCCCTATGTCATATAGCTGTTTCATTTTCCTTTGGGCTGACTGAAGATTGGTCCGAGCAGTCTCACAAGCTTTTGAAAGTCTAGTTTTGAAATCAGACACATACTGAAGTAAATTCAGGGAGGTGTCATCATTGGAGAGAAATTTCTCTTTGAGAAGTTTCAAAGGACCACGAACAGTATGGCCAAATACTAATTCAAATGGACTGAAGCCAAGAGATTCTTGCACAGATTCTCTAACAGCAAATAAAAGGAGATGGATGCCTTCATCCCAATCCTTCTCTGTGTCAAAACAATATGATCTTATCATGTTTTTCAATGTTTGATGGAATCTTTCAAGGGCGCCTTGACTTTCAGGATGATAGGCCGATGACTTAAACTGTACAATGCCAAGTTCATGCATTACTTGTTGAAATATTCCAGACATAAAATTTGAGCCTTGGTCTGACTGAATAGATTTAGGAAGCCCAACAAATGTGAAAAACTTCACTAAGGCCTTGACGATTGTCTTAGTTTTGATATTTCTTAGTGGAATGGCTTCAGGAAAACGTGTGGAAGCACACATAATAGTCAAAAGATATTCACAGCCAGACTTAGTTCTGGGCAAGGGACCCACACAGTCTATAATTATTCGACTGAAAGGTTCATCAAAAGCAGGTATAGGCTGCAAATGAGCCTTAGGTATAGTCTGATTAGGTTTTCCTACCATTTGGCATGTATGACAGGACCTACAATGCTTAGAAACATCTGATTTTAACCCAGGCCAGTAAAAATGATTAAGAATCTTGTGATAGGTTTTATTTACACCTAAATGTCCTGACATGGGAGTTTCATGTGCCAAGTTTAATATTTCGGAACGGTAAATTCGTGGAACCACTATCTGATGGTTGACAGTCACCTCGTCTTCTGCTGAGACGTCTGGTGGACGCCATTTTCTCATAAGAATGCCATTTTTGACATAATAACAGACCGCGACCTGAGATACTTCCTGCTCATCTAAAGCCCTTTCAAACAAAGGCGAAATTTCAGGATCCTTGTGCTGTTCTGTAGCTAGTTGAGACCCAGACATTATGTCATGGCCTAGATCTAAAGATGAGTTTTTCTCATGAAAATCTGTCTGCTTATCAGACAGGCTTGAAGACAGAGACCTTGTTATCTCGTCATTAAAAGACTGACCCAAAAAGGTATCAGTTAAATCAAAATCCTGTTTCCCATCAGTTTGCTTGGCCTTACGTGCCATAGCCCTTGTGACTGCACAGGACGGATAAAGATCAGGAATTTCCTGCTCAATGGGATAAGGTGGTTGATCAGTGCAAGGATTAGCAGTCAAAAGTGGGTTTACCACAACCTTATCTCCAGCTAAGTCATTGCCTAGCAACTTGATATCAGAAAGAGTTTCCTCCCTTGCACAAGACTGTGGTTTTGGCCTTATAGAAATCAAGCCTGTAGGCTTAAGTTCCTCTTGTCTTTCTCGTTCTTTCCTTCTCTTTAATTTTAAACACTCAGAGATCAAATGACCTGTATTTTTACAATAATAACAAACTACTTGAGGTTGAGATAAGGGATTCTGGTCTTTGTTTTCACCAGAAGGTTTGGAAAAATTCTGACTTCTGTTTTCACCAGAAGGTTTGGAAGGATTCTGGCTTTTATTTTCACCAGAAAGTTTGGGCATAGTACTAGATGTATGGCTATAACTACCAGAAGGATTACTGGGATAGAATCTTGGACCTGTCTGTGGATTATAAGGTTTTCGAGGATAAGGTCTGTTCACAAATGAGACTTTATGAGTCAAAGCATAATCATCTGCCAAACGAGAAGCTTCCTCCAAAGTTTGAACCTGCCTCTCATCGAGAAAAGATTTAATGTCTGAATTTATGCACCGTTTGAACTCTTCAACAAGGACAAGCTGTCTAAGTTTGTCATGATCAGAGCCTACTTTTTTTAGAAGAACACCACCTATCAAAAAGCTGTTCTTTGGTTCGAGCAAATTCTACATGGGTCTGGGACATTTCTTTTTTACAGTTCCTAAATTTCTGCCTGTAAGCCTCAGGGACCAACTCATATGCTTTAAGAATAAGCTCCTTAACCAGATCATAGTCTGAGCTTTGCTCGACAGTTAGCTGAGTGTAAATGTCTCGAGCCTTTCCAACAACAACGCTTTGCAAAAGTAAGGTCCAGTGGTCTTTTGGCCATTTTAAATTTTCTGCAACTTTTTCAAAATGCAAAAAATACTTATCTACCTCTTTTTCCTGAAATGGCGGAACTAATCTGATGTGCTTTGTCGCATCAAAGTAACTACCAGAGTCAAAAACAGGGGTAGGTTTCACCCTATCTTGACCCTGCAGTTCCATTTCCTTCATCTTTAATTGAAATTGCCATTTTTCCCTTTCTATTTCAAGCCGCTCTTCTTTTTCTAATTTTTCTTTCTGAAGGCGTTCCTCCATTTCTCTTTGTTTTTCTTCCTGTTCTAATTTTTCTTTTCGAATTCGTTCTTCCATTTCTAATCTTTCCATCTGCATTTGTCTCTGCATTTCTCTTTCTTTTTCCTTCTCTCTTTCTTCCATTTCTAATCTTAACTTCTCCAATTCAATTTGCCTTCCTATTTCAATTTGTCTCATTTGTAATTCAGTATGTGAAACCATAATGAGAGACAAAGCAGATGGATCGAAAAGTTCTTCATCAACAAAAAACTGTGCCAAAATATTCTTAATTTCATGCTTCTTCATGCTTGTTTTGACAGCAGTGACCCCATAATGGGAAGCAATTTCTAGCAAATCTGTCCTTTTGGCCAGATTAAACAACTCCTGAGTAGGCTGAGCCAAAAAGCTTCTCAAATCAAACGACATGTTTGCTTTTTGTTTGTTTTATAAAGTGTTTATGGAAATATAGATTGAGGTTAATTTGACAAAGTTTTTTTTTTTTTTGAAATGACAAGCCCAACAAAAATTTCACATGAAGTGACAAGTACTATTTCACCTGAAATGTCAGTTCACATGAAATGACAATCCCCTATATGCCTATAGGGAAATACCAATCTTGTGAAGCAACTGTCAAATCTATTTGATAAGAAATGACAATTACCTGCCGTCACATGAAATGTCGGTTTTAAAAAGCTCAAATGGTTATATCCCGGACGAGCCCCCAATTTCTGTTACGAGCCAGGCGTAGCAGAAAGAAAAAGCAAACAAGCCTTTTGGAAAATTTTAACAAAATTTATTTACAAGTTAACTTTAACCTGTAGAAGTAAGAAAATTAAATGTACTTAGCTCTGTTATGAAATGTTCTGAATGAATCTATTTTCCTTGATCCCACAGAATTCACAGTCCAAAATGAAAAGTAATATCCTTTAACAATCCAACACAGAATTTAGAAATAACTTTTCTTCTAAGCCCAAACTTGAAACTCCAAAGTCTGACTCAATGAGAAAAATCAAGCTCTTTTATAGACCCTAAGATTTCTCTAGAACATTCCAGAGGGCTGTGGAATAAGATGAGGTAATTTTCTAAAACTAATGCAACCCAGAACTTTCTGGAAGGTTCTGAAGTACTTTTCCTTGTAAACATGTTGTTTACAAAAATGAAATTAATCTGTGACTCAGTTTTCTAGAATCTTCTATAAAAAGATTAACAATATATTTATAGCACTATTAGGTCACAGTGGGGTGAAAGTGGGAATCAGAAAAATAAATTCTTATGCATAACAATTCATGAAAAAAATTGACCTGTTGCCCTGACCTTGATCTTTGACCTACATAAAATTAAAACATAACATTTTGGTCATAACTTCTGAACCATTTGAGATACAGCCTTCATATTTTGCATGTAGGTTGCTTGTGACAAGAGCTTACATTCACACAAAACAATTGACCTGTGACCTTGACTTTTGACCTACATAAAAGAAAAAGTTAACATTGGTCATAACTTTGGAACCGTTTGAGATACAGCCTTCATAGTTGGCAAGTAGGTTCTTTGTGACAGGATCTTTACATTCATGCCAAAAAAAATGACCTGTGACCTTTACCTGTGACCCCCCTTAAAAGAAAAAAAAAATACATTTTGGTCATAACTTTCGAGCCGTTTGTGATAGAGCCTTCATATTTGGGATGTAGGTCCCTTGTGATAAGAGCTTTACATTCATGTAAAAATATTTGACCATTACCTTGACCTTTGGCCTACTTTAAAGAAAAATAAAATTGTTCATAACTTTCAAACCGTTTAAGATAGAGCCTTCATATTTGGCATGTAAACCCCTGGTGTCAAGGGCTTCTCACTCAAACCAAAAATCTGGACCTGTGACCTTGACTTAGGGATTGAAAGTTTGTGTTTTTTATTGGTTTACAGGAAACCCAAAATCCAAAAAATAATAATAATAATAATAATAATACTTCAAACATCATCTCCTCAGAAACTATATGCTCTATGAGGCTGAGACTTTATAAAAATATTCACCATACTTTCCTCAATAGGTTTTGTGTTGTTGTTTTTTTTGTAATGAAATTCGGCTCATTAGTTTGGTTGCTATGGCAACTTACAGTTTCCATAGACTTATAATGCGGAAAGCTGAAAGATGTTATTTACTGCCAAGTCATTGCAGATTTGTAGACAAAACAGTTAATGGAAATGTTCATTGAGTAAACTTCTCCCAGCCATATGCTTTTATGCCAACACGGGGGTCCCCCAGATTGTGCTGGGGCCATGCCCCACCCCCTCCACTTCATAGCAGGCCATATATCTCAGGAACCATTCAAATCCCCATCCTTACACCATTTTTGTTTCTTATGATCAGAGGCATTCAGTGACACCAACCTGGGGGTTCCTCTGGATGCGCCGGGGCCATGCCCCACCCCCTCCATTTCATTAAACACCCAATTTCTCGGAAACCTTAAAGAAACCCACCCCTAAACCATATATATTCTTGTTCCTAATGATAAGATGCATTCAGTGACAGCAACCTGGGGGTCCCTCATGCCATGCCCCACCCCCTCCATTTCATAAAAGGCCCAATATCTCGGAAACCTTACAGATCCCCGCTAAACCCTATATTTACTTGTTCCTTATGATAAGACACATTCATTGACTTCAACCTGGGGGTCTCCCGGTGTGCGCCGGGGCTATGCCCCACCCCTCCACTTCACAAAAGGCCACAAATAACAGAAACTGTTGCGAGCCCCACCTCTTAACCATATATATTCATGTTCTTTATGATAAGAAGATTCAGTGACACCAGCTGGGAGTCACCTGGGTTGCACCTGGTCATGCCCCACTCTTTTACTTCATTAAAAGCCATATATCGCAGAAATCGTTCCGAACCCCAACCCTAAACCATATATATTATTGTTCCTTATGGTAGGACTCATTCAATCACACCAACCTGGGGGTCTCTTTGTTCTGAGGCAATGTGCTGAGGCCATGCCCCGCCCCTTCACTTCATGAAAGGCCATATATCTCAGAAACCATTGAAATCCCCACCCCATAATCAAATATAATTTCCTGGTTCCTTATTATTAGACACATTCAGTCACGTTTGCATGGGCCATTCCTCTCCTCTCAACTACATAAAACGGCCTCATATCTCATAAACCGTTCAGATCCCCACCCCTAAAGCATATATATTCTTGGTCCCTGAGATAAGACACATTTGGGCTTTCCTGTGATCCACAGGGCATGCCCCAACCCCTCCACTGCTTAAAGGGTCTTATATCGCAAACTATACAGATCACCACCGCTAAAGCATATATTTTCTTGTTCCTGATTATAAGACGCATTTAGTGTTACCGGGCTCCATTGGGTCCATGCCCCACCACCTTTACTTCATAAAATGCCTAGTATTAGTCTACATGTGTGCTTATAGATACTGAGTCTACATGTGTGCTTATTTGGGTATGAGGCTTTGTTTAGGAGATTTTATAATTGGTAGATTAAAATGATATCATGTTAAAATACATAGGTGCCATTGGACAGTGACCACCTGAGCTCTGGTGAGCATAGTGGCACATGGGTCTATTGTTTGTAATGTAATCATAGTTGCCTAAACTTTGACACAAGATTCAAATGACTCTTTCCTCTGAGGTTTCTTTGACGCGGTCTTAACCCCATCATCGATTAATTTTCTCACTAACCTTCTCTGAGTAATGTGTTTTAAATGGTAAAAATCATCTAAAGGTATTGCCCGAAGACCGCCAAAGAATACAGAAAATTCACTTACAAAATAGCTCCTTTACATAAATGTACGAAACAGGGCGAAAAGATAGAACCTTTATTATTCATACCTGCTAACAAAAGTTGTTGTAACATCTTTTTTCTAGCGAGCTCCTTATACATGTATCGATTGTCTATAGAATCATTTTTATATAATGAAATTCAACTTAAAACCAGTTGTTGATTTCTGAAGTTTTAAAACAAATTGCATGTTTCCTGACACTTAACAGCAGTTTGATGCATATCAATCGATGCCCATTTCATTGAAAGTTTATTAAAATGCAATAGTGTGGCAAATCTTTGTCGAAACAAGTTTGTATGTGTAACAAAACATGCATCGGGAGACAGTTTTGAAAAAAAAATAGTTCTACTGCAATATACATGTTTTGCTAGATTGCGCAATACTTGAAAGATGACCCTAGGGGGAGACAGAAGCGTGATACTAAAACATCATACACTTTCATACAAATGTTTTCATCACGTGAACAAGTCCGTGGAATGAAAACCCCCTACACCCCATTTTATATAGAGAAAACTGGGGTTTACTGGGGTATACATTATTTTTCTTATTTTTGCTCCAAGACATAGGTTGTGGGTACTCGTTAGAACCGCCTCAATGAGGCGGTTCTAACGAGCACCGCCTCAATGAGGCGGTTCTAACGAGCACCTACAACCTATGTTTGCAGTATAAATAAGAAAGATATGCGGCCCCCGCCATAGGGGCTTGAAGAAATATATGGGCTGCATGATGCTTCCGCGCAGAGCTGAATCCGGCCCGCACACTAGCACTGGTAAACCGCTTAGAGGATCTAAGCCTGTCCAGGAACCGCAGTGCGAGGCGGCAGGGCGTCAGGGCTTGAGATGTCATTTCATCTCAATGTCGGGTAAAAGTCCCACAAAATTGGAAGCAACGTCTCCAAAATGACCTTTACAGTGTTGACGGGGACGTTAAACCTCAAATCAAACAAACAAAAACAAGAAAGATATCATGGATTCTCAACCAAAAAGTAGCCATTTTGGAGATGTGAAAAATGCATTATGTCGCACGGGTGTGTAATAGTAATAGGATATTTTCTTGTCCTATGGATGAGAAAAGAATATCTGACATTTGAAAGAGTGAAATGCTAACCCTGTTTATCTCATCCTTTTATCACATCCCGCTGTACACTTTTTACAAGGCGTTCACATTACGAAAACACGCCTATACAAATACATTGACACATTTATCGCCGAAAAAATGAAAATTTTGAGATGAAAAAGTGTGATATTTTTCTTATTTGTGCTCAAAATATAGAGTGTGGGTACCCGTTAGAACCGCCTCATCGAGGCGGTTCTAATGCGTACCCACAATCTGTATTTTAGTGCAGAAATAAGAAAAATAAGGTTTACCATGTAAATCCCAGTTTTACTATATAAGGGTGGGGTTCAAGGGGGTCAGAATTATAAAGGCGTGTTTTCGTTATGAGACATAGAGCGACCAAAACAAAACTGTCGTTTAAAAATTTTATGTTTTAAAATCGGTTAAGATTAAATACAGCGTGTATTTGTTGCCTTAACTGAAATCTAGGAACATACTGAATTTTAGCCTAAAATGCATTAATTATATCTGAAATATTGTTTCTTGCAATAAAATGATGAAAAAACATTATTTTGGTCAGTTGGGATTTTCTTCATTAACCCTTTACCACTCAGAGATTTTGTGAATTTTGCTGATTTTCACAGTGTTGCACCTGACAGCAACTTCAACTAGCCATTGTTTCATAATGGATGGTCTGTTTTACACCAAACTCGGTATGAATGTTCATTGGGCAGTAGCCTTTCAAATGCAACCTTTCATGACTTGATCTTTGTTGTCATGGTAAAAGGGGGCATCTCAAAGTTGGCAAAAAGTGTGTTTTCACATGAATTTTTGACCACATTTTAATCTTCACACAGCTGTCAAGGCAACAATTAAGGTGTTTGGCACTGGCCTTTTTCACTGTTTGCAGCATGTTTTATCAGCATCAACTTTCAGGCATTTTTTACCCCAAACACCCTCAGATATAAATTTTAGCGGCCGGTTGGGCCATACACAATTTTTCGGGATGTGAGGGGGGGGGGGGGGGAGCGTTGCCCCCCTCCCCCCTTCAATCCCCCCAGAATATTTTTAGGGGGGGGGGGCGCGCGAAAAAACAGGTCACTTTTTTGCCCAACCAATCCTTAAGCAAACATAACTATCAAGGGGTAGAAGTGCAGATTTAAGATGCTTCTGGGGCTTAAAATGTGTGTGTGTGTGGGGGGGGGGTGCAGACACGTAAAAACACGTATCTGAGTGGTAAAGGGTTAATTCTCGATTTTTCAAGAGATTAGCATATTGCCGTATTTTCACGAAGCACTGTTAAAAGCGGGTAACAATTCTTTAACTTTGCCTGGCAACGCAACTTTACATTACGCAAACACGCCTATACAAATACATTGCCACCTTTATCGCCGAAAAAAAAATGAAAATTTAAGTTGAAAAATTGTGATATTTTTCTTATTTCTGCTCAAAATATAGATTTTGGGGACTCGTAAGAACCGCCTCATCGAGGCTGTTCTAACGCGTACCCACAATCTGTATTTTCGATGAGGCGGTTCTAACGCGTACCCACAATCTGTATATTAGAGCAGAAATAAGAAAAATAAGGTTTACCCTGTAAACCCCAGTTTTACTATATAAAGGTGGGGTTCAAGGGGGTCAGAATTATATAGGCGTGCTTTCGTTATGAGACAGAGAGCGACCAAAACAACACTGTCGTTAAAAAATTTGCATTTTATGTTTTAAAATCGGTTAAGATTAAATACAGCGTGTATTTGTTGCCTTAATTCTCGGTTTTTCACGAGATTAGCATATTACTGTATTTTCACGAAGCACTGTTAAAAGCGGGTAACAATTCTTTAACTTTGCCTGGCAACGCAACATTACATTACGCAAACACGCCTATACAAATACATTGCCACCTTTATCGCCGAAAACAATTTAAGATGAAAAATTGTGATATTTTTCTTATTTCTGCTCAAAATATAGATTTTGGGCACTCGTTAGAACCGCCTAACGCGTGCCCACAATCTGTTACAACCGCCTCATCGAGGCGGTTCTAACGCGTACCCTTAAATCTGAATTTTCGATGAGGCGGTTCTAACGCGTACCCACAATCTGTATTTTAGAGCAGAAATAAGAAAAATAAGGTTTACCCCGTAAACCCCTGTTTAACTATATAAAAGTGGGGTTCAAGGGGGTCAGAATTGTATAGGCGTGTTTTCGTTATGAGACAGAGAGCGATCAAAACAAAAATGTAGTTTAAAATTTGCATTTTATGTTTTAAAATCGGTTAAGATTAAATACAGCGTGTATTTGTTGCCTTAATTCTCGGATTTTCACGAGATTAGCATATTACCGTGTTTTCAGGCAGCACTGTTTAAAGCGGGTAACAATTCTTTAACTTTGCCTGGCAACGCAACATTACATAACGCAAACACGCCTATACAAATACATTGCCACATTTATCGCCGAAAAAATGAAAAATTAAGATGAAAAATAGTGATATTTTTCTTATTTCTGCTCAAAATATATAATGTGGGCACCCGTCAGAACCGCCTCGATAACCGCGCCAACCCACAATCTGTATTTTAGAGCAGAAATAAGAAAAATAAGGTTTACCCCGTAAACCCCAGTTTTACTATATAAAGGTGGGGTTCAAGGGGGTCAGAATTATATAGGCGTGTTTTCGTTATGAGACAGAGAGCGACCAAAACAAAAATGTCGTTTAAAATTCGCATTTTATGTTTTAAAATCGGTTAAGATTAAATACAGCGTGTATTTGTTGCCTTAATTCTCGGTTTTTCACGAGATTAGCGTTTTACCGTATTTTCACGAAGCACTGTTTAAAGCGGGGGTAACAATTCTCTAACTTTGCCTGGCAACGCAACATTACATTACGCAAACACGCCTATACAATTACATTGCCACCTTTATCGCCGAAAAAATGAAAAATTAAGATGAAACATTGTGATATTTTTTCTTATTTCTGCTCAAAATATAGAGCGTGGGCACCGGTCAGAACCGCCTCATCGAGGCGGTTCTAACGCGTACCCACAATCTGTATTTTAGAGCAGAAATAAGAAAAATAAGGTTTACCCCGTAAACCCCAGTTTTACTATATAAAGGTGGGGTTCAAGGGGGGCAGAATTATATAGGCGTGTTTTCGTTATGAGACGGAGAGCGACCAAAACCAAACTTTCGTTTAAAATTTGCATTTTATGTTTTAAAATCGGTTCAGATTAAATACAGCGTGTATTTGTTGCCTTAATTCTCGGTTTTTCACGAGATTAGCATATTACCGTGTTTTCACGAAGCACTGTTAAAAGCGGGTAACAATTCTTTAACTTTGCCTGGCAACGCAACATTACATTGCGCAAACACGCCTAAACAAATACATTGCCACCTTTATCGCCGAAAAAATGAAAATTTCAGATGAAAAATTGATATTTTTTTTTTATTTCTGCTCAAAATATAGATTGTGGGCACTCTATCGAGGCGGTTCTAACGAGTACCCACAATCTATATTTTAGAGCAGACATAAGAAAGATAAGGTATACCCCAGGAAACCTCAGTTTTACTATATAAAAGTGGGGTTGAAGGGGGTCAAAATTATATAGGCGTGTTTTCGTGATGATAAATGAAGTAATCGTAAAGAAAATGTGACGATAAACACTTGTGGTATGCCAGAAATAGATGGATTATTGTCAGTTCAACTTCTTCCCAACCCTCGGGCTGGTGTGTGTGTGCGTGCGTGCGTGCGTGCGTGCGTGCGTGTGTGTGTGTGTGTGTGTGTGTGTGTGAATTCGGGTTTAACGCCGCTTTCAACAATTTTTCAGTCATATCACGACGGTGTCTGGTTGCGACAGGGAGCTCAATGCTCACTTTTATAGTGCTGCCTCACTGAAGTATCATGTCCCAGACACATTACATGATACCACACCCAGTCACATTATCCTGACACTGGGTCGACCAGTCCTAGCTCTACCACGTAAATCTGAGTGCCAAGCGAGGAGCAGCTAGTACTTTTTTAACGACTTTGGTATGTCGCGGCCCGGGATCGAACCCGTGACCCCCCGTTCCCAGGAGCGGACACTCTACCAACTGAGCTATCGGGGCTGGTCCCTCGGGCTGGAAACCATACGCCTATGAAACCATACTCCAGATGAAAAATTGCGATATTTTTCTTATTTCTGCTTTACATTGGTTTACCTTACTTTTCTAATTTCTGCTCTAAAATATAGATTGATGGTACTCGTTAGAACCGCCTCGATTGTTTATTGTACTAAAAGTAGTTCTAGCTAAAGTGATTTATTTCCCTGGCTGAGAGGAAATATTTCTTCTAAGCAAAAAGGAAAATATCAAGTTTATGTCTGATAGAAATCGTGGTATTTTTCTGTCATGCATGTAATATATTCAATTCTAACACAGCGCGCCTATATAGGCAATGGAAAGGAATTGTGAATTATTATGCAACAAATCACATCCCGGTGATAGATGACGTAATTAAAATCTCCCAAATTTATTTCGTCACTAGTCAATTTCCTTGACGTTAGACGGTGTGACGTCATTTTCTCGCATCGAAAACGTTAGAAAGGATATAAATGCGCGTGTTTCAGTCGATAATTTTAGCGGGATTTCTTCTAACAATGGCGAAAGGTTTTGAGATTTTGAAGGAAACAACCACATAATTGCCGATTTTCAGCGTGTAAGAATCGAAATAGATAAGCTCTAGTCTGTAAACTGTTGAGAAATAAATCACAGTTTGTCGGTCAGTTGTAAGTAGACAAACCACGCACGCTACGCGCTCGTGATTTGATCTACTCTACAACTGACCTCCAAACTGTGATTTATTACTCAACAAGTCACAGTTAGTACTGATCTATTTCTTAAATACTTTCAGGTGTTACTACAGTCAAACCTGTATTAAGCAAGCACCTAAGGGATAACAAAAATGTGCTTGCTTATGACAGGTGCTTGCTTAATACAGGTGAAATTTAACACATTTGCCTTTTGGGGGTACCGAATGCCTGCTTGCTTAAGACAGGTTGCTTGCTTAATAGAGGTGGCCACTAAGACAGGTTGCTTGCTTAATAGAGGTGGCCACTAAGACAGGTTCTATATTTCAGGTGTTACTACGTATTAGCGCCAACTGATCATCCGGCAACGTTCTCTTCTACAAACTTGAAGGTCATCGTGTTTGGACTCTACCTCATGTTAATGGTTCTTCACACCAGTCCTTTATATGGTTGGGGAGAATACTCCTTCCATCGTGGTGAGTTACAGTACCCGTTATAAATGTTTGAACGTTTAAGATTCTTTGAACCAGCCTTTAAATTGCTTAAAGGGAGTGTTTTCCTTCCACCGTCATGTGTTATCATAAAATGTTGAACAATGCAGGACAAGAATCTGTCACAATAAACAAACAAACAAGCAAATAAAGATGTGCAGAAATATATAAAGGAAATGTACCCCTATTTTGTATTGCAGAGGTAAGCGGGGTTTACAAAAGGGTACACCTACAATTTTGCTTAAAACATTAATTGTGAATGTTAAACTTGAATGTGAAATGCATCTACTTCGAAGAGTGGGTGAACCCAGATTTAGTAGCTAGAGGCAGTCAGTTCAGAAACACAGGGATGAATGTTAAAAAAAAACACACTAGAAATAGGGTGTTATCCTTTTGATGCCAAAAACTCCACAAAAAATTGATGTTTTTTTTCTCGGCCAGTCTAGACACTTTTTAGACCGCGTGGCTCTAACGAGTGTCATTGATCTATACCTTTGAGTATCTTTGAGTTAATGATACATCACGATAACGCGTCCGTGAAACGAAGACCCCCCTAAACCCCACTTTATATAGAGAAAAGTGGGGTTTAGGGGGGTAAACATTGTCTGCCTTATTTTTGCTCAAAGACATAGATTGTGGGTACTCGTTAGAACCGCCTCAATGAGGCGGTTCTAACGAGCACCCACAATCTATGTTGAAAGCAGAAATAATAAAAATGTTATCATTTGTACCTAATATTTATCATTTTCTGACACCATGTTGGTCGCCATTATTTCTTACGGACATGTTTTCCTAATGATACAGTAAAATTCCGCTATTAAGACCACCTAAAATTAAGACTAATTCTGCTATAAAAATATTATGTTGCTGATTGCAGTTACCCTTTCATTGCGTTGTCTGCGTTCGGTGTCCTCTGGTCATAGACTACCTTTGGGACTGTTCAAAAGTGGTCTTATAGACCACTTTTGAACCGTCCCAAAGGTGATCTTAATATAGGAGTTTTACTGTATATTCTAACACAGCTCGCCTACATAGGCAATGGGAAGGAACTGCAGCAAACCACGGCGCGGGAGAGCGTGACGAGTGACGTCATTAAAAGCTGCAAATATATGACGTCACTCGTATATTCTTTGATGTTAGACGGTGTAACGTCACTTTGTCGCACCGAAAATGGTACAAAAGGATATACATGCAGGTGTTACGGTCAATAGTTTTTGGCGGGATCTCTTCTTAAAATGGCGAAAAGCTGCGAGATTTTGGAGTAAACAACGAAATTATTGCCGATTTTCAGCCTGTTAGAATCGAAATAGATCAACTGCAGTATGTGATTTGTTGAGTAATAAATCACAGTTTGTTGGTCACTTGTATGTATATTTGTTGAGTAATAAATCACATTTTGGAGGTCAGTTGTGAAGTAGATAACGGCTACTTACAACTGACCGACAAACTGTGATTTATTACTCAACAAATCACAACTACATGTAGTGCTGATCTATTTCTTAAATAAAATGTATGAACCAACTCATGAAGGGTCATTATTACAAAAGCGACCAGCATAATGTAAGATGAGACTGCGCATGCGTGCACTCTCACAAGAGCCTTTGCTGCTCACCAACATGCAGAGGACACATTGAGGGAGCTTCATGCAAAGAATCATGCTATCACGAAAACACGCCTATATAATTTTGACACCCTTAAATGTTCTGAAAAGAGTGTAATCCTTTGGAAGCAAAGGCCTTACCCCACTTTTATATAGAAAAACTGTGGTTTACAGGGCAATACATTATTTCTGCTCAAAAACACAAATTATAGGTATTCGTTACAACCGTTTCCCCAGTCTTCGATTTGAGCAGAAATATGGAAAATCCCAGAATTATTCATCTTTGATGGTAAAATTTTCCATATATTTGAATAGGTGTGTTTTCGTAATGCGTCTAGTCATATGCCAGCAGGCACACGGCGCTATGGCAACGTCAAAGCAACGTCATTACAACGTCATGTTTAACCGACGTCGATGTGACGTTGCACAAACGGTATGACGGTGAACCGACGTTGATATGACGTCATAATTACGTCATGTGCCTGTATGGATTAATTGCCTGCGCAAGCGTATTTGCAGAATAAACGCTAAGGAAGCGAAAACCCTTCTTAAATGAGTCGGCTTGATTGAGTGTTTCACTTGACAGCTTGTGCCCATTGGGGCTTGAAGAAACAGATGGGCTGCATGATGCTTCCACGCAGAGCTGAAACCGACCTGCACTCGAGTACTGGTAAACCGCTTAAAGGAGCTCAGCCTGTCCAGGCAAAGCGGTGCGAACCGGCCCGCCCATGCTTATAAACCCTATTGGTTTCCTTGGGCGGCAGGGCTTGAGAAGTCATTTCATCTCAATGTCGGGTTAAAATCCCACAAAATTGGAAGCAACGTCTCCAAAATGACCTTTACAGTGTTGACGGGGACGTTTAACTTCAAATCAAACAACAAAAACTTGACAACTTGATCTGTTTGCTTTGTAGGTGGTGTGAGACTGTATATTGGTATGACAGATGAAGTAGCCAACAATTTTAGCCAGGAAACAACTTTTAATAGGTTTATCCTCATGGAAGAAACATCTACAAACGTGTCAAACTTCACCGGTATTGAAGATGACAACTGTTCAAACGCCAGTAGAGGAAACAACAAATCTGCGTTCACGCCTACAAACATAGCGAAGGCAATGCAAGCTTTCCTAGAGAATGAATTTGGTTGCGAATCCAGAACATGGATGGGAGCGACCTTGGTCATCATATTGCGCTTTTCAGAAAAAGCATCGCTACATTTTTTCCATACATACTTTTACGACGGAGTTTTGACAAAGAAGTTGCACACTCATCTGGTTACACATTTCTCTTCCTGCAACAGTTCACTACCAGTGGTGCAGTTTGAGTTTGATCTAAATGAAGTCGAGTTACGCCACTATCATGATGTCCATATAGCTTTTCAAGGTAGGGGAGACAGAGCGCATCGTTTTCATATGACGCCGATGTAAGAATATAAGCATCTTATATAGGTATGAGGGGTGGATGAAAAAATCCGTCCTAAGGGTCACTGTCCAGCATCTTGCCTCGTGATGCCGGACAGTGATCCCAAGGGACGGATTTTTCTAGCCACCCCTCACACCCGTACAGGATTCTTTTTCTTGGATACCTTCCAATGCTTCGCGCGTATTTTAATGCTGCAGTCACTTCGGTTACCGACGTCCGCCATATTGCGATGGCACTGCAGGAATATTAAGTGACGTCACGTAACGTGCTGTGACGTCACCCATAACGACGGCGCATACGAGGTCGCAATCAACCAGTGCCTTTATCAAACATGCGATTATATTCGATTTTGAGTCGGAACACCGGGGTCAGACAAAAAATTGCTATCCCAGGGTAAAATCACGGATTTTGTTTGTTTGTTTGATTTGAGATTTAACGTCCCCGTCAACATTGTAAAGGTCATTTTGGATACGTTGTTTCCAATTTTGTTGGACTTTTCCCCGACCTTGAGATGAAATGACTTCTCAAGCCCTGTCGCCCAATGAAACCAATAGGGTTTATTAGCATGGACGGGCCGACTCGCACCGCTTTGCCTGGGCAGGCTTAGATCTTCTAAGCGGTTTACCAGTACTCGTGTGCGGGTCGGTTTCAGCTCTGCGTAGAGGCATCATGCAGCCCATTTATTTATTCAAGCCCCGATGGGCGAGGGCCGAAAAAATCACGGATTTCCTTGTCTGGTGTGCAAGAATAATTTTTATAGGTTATTGATTTTATATAGTTCGCCACGAGTTCATATGGCGAAGGACGCACGAGCTTGTGATTTCGTCTCCGCCATATAAACGAATGCCGAATATTTCACATTAGAAAGTAAATAGCCTTTTTTTATTATATACGCAAAATTTTAACCCTATCCTGAAACACAGTCTTTTCTGGCATTGGACACAGATACTATATTTTCAAGCGATTTGATTAGAAGCCTCAGTGGTGTTGTGGTTACTTTACTCGCCTTGTAAACCATGGATCACAGGAATGATCCCGGACTTCTCCAGACTTTCGGATGAGTCCCGTCTCCGTATGACCTAAGCTGTTGTTGGGACGTAAAACTCAAAACACTCACTCAAGCGATTTGAAATAGACACTTATGCGGGTCGTTAAGTGTCTTCCAACACGTTTGAAACCACACGATGAATGGCACCAAAGTGAAAATGACGTTCACGTTGGTGGATGAGACGTCGTTTAAAAATTGGCGTTTACCAACGCTTTATGTCTTTTTTTCCGGAGTGTCCGTTTAATTTCTTTCAGGCCATTCCTACTATCCTTAATGAAATTAATTAAAACCTATACAAATTGAAGATTGGTTAAATTTTTCAACGTTAACACATTACGCTTTATCTGTCACGTTTTGGAATGTCATAACAGTATTTTAATTCGATAATCCTCATATTGGTTTCATTGAAGACAGGGCTTGAGATGTCATTTCATCTCAATGTCGGGTAAAAATCCCACAAAATTGGAAGCAACGTCTCCAAAATGACCTATACAGTGTTGACGGGGACGTTAAACCTCAAATCAAACAAACAAACAAACAAAAATTCGATAATCCACTACTGGATTAAATATGCATATTTCTTAACTACGCCCAGTAGCGTTATACAATACAATGCGACATCCTTAACGACGTCGCTTTTACTTATGGCGGGATATTGATATTTTGTCAAACAATCGTAAATAAATGTCATATGATAAATCGAATATTGCACCCGTATTCAGGTATTATACAATTTATTAAATTTGTTGTGGAAAAGGCATAAAAAGCTCGGAGAAGCCTCGCATTTATCCATTTCCCCAAAAGGTGTCTGATGCTCTGTCTCTGGTCGGGGCCATCGGAGGCTAGCTGTTCTTTCGCTCCAGCATATCAGTGGTTTCTTGCAGTCGAGTCCTTACCGTTGTTTCATCTCTGTGGTTGTGTGATTTTGTGTTCTCGGAGATGTTGAACTGATGAGTTAGGAGGCCTTCATGCGAACTGAACAAATTATTTGTCTAAATCGCGACTTAAGTAAGGGCGAGGACTGTGGCCACGTAAAATCGATTTAAGCCCCTGTGACTGCCCTTTTGGCTTTCCCCATTAGGGTCTAGTTGTTTCATGTCTGTGTTTCTGATGGGAGCTGTGAGTTAATTGTATCGATTCCTGATGGTTGCCTTACTTCTCTTTTATAGCGGTATTTATTACACGGACTTCTTAACAGGATGCGATAAATAACCATAACCATGCTTTTGTGAACACAAAAATCAATCAACCACAGAGATGAAACAGCGATGAGGACTCGACAGCAAGAAACCACTGAAATGCTGGAGCATAAGAAAACCAACACTTAGACTCCGATGGGCATCAGGCACCAACCAATATTACATTAAATTAGATTCTCTCTAAGTCCTTACGGTGGAACGGTCATAGAATCTGAGGCCTGACCCACCGGCGTGCAATTAAAGAGGGAAGCAAAGTTGTCAACTGTGATTGGGTTAACTACCATGCATGCAGTCTGTCGTATAACATTTATGTTATATATTATTGTATATTATCTCAAAATCAAAATCATCGCGTTTATCATAAATTTTGCAAGAAACAAATCCATATACAATAAATAGGCTTAAATCCAAAAACGGGGCCTCGGTATCAGAAGAATTCCCTGAAGTTCTGGGGGTTAATTTGACAGATCAAACCATTGAAATAGGTATTGTCAATATTTAATAAATCATCCAAATATGTAGAAGTCGAGCTTAAGGCTTCAATGATTTCAGATTGGTTTTCAACGGAACGGGACATCATTAAGTCTCATTCATAACAAAACAAGAACAAATCAGCCACAATGGGTGCGCAATTTGTACCCATCGGAATGCCCACAACTTGTCTGAATGACTTAGTACCAATTGTCAAGTAGAAAGGTGAGAGCTTCACACACTTTCTAACATGACCATAAAGTATAATTTTTATGCTCTTCAGAAGTGAGAAAAGCATTTCTTAAATTACATACAAGATAGAGGGAGTCTTCCCTATGAAATGTCAATTCATTCAAATCATGAAGTTTTTCTTTTTATAAGATTATGAGAAAGTATAGTGTAAACGGTGGAAAAATCATGAGTAGACAGACTTGAGGCATGAAAACGTCTGGATTTCAATTTATTCAAAACTTCATTAGAATTTTTATAGACCAAAACAGATTTCTTCCTGATCTTTCAAAGACTTTGTCGCAATATTTAATCGCATGTTTTTGATGGCAGTAAAACATGAAGTTAATAATTTGGAGAGGTTAGTGGTGGTACAAGAGCTTGAATATGCAATAAACCGTGTTATGATGTTAAGGTAACCAATATAACGTAGGACGCTTATCTTGGCCTTCTGTAACACATACAGCAAACTTGGTGGCTGAATGATAAATGTGGTCCTTACCATCACCTTACTATATATACAGAAAACTGGAGTTTACAGGGGAATCCATTACGAAAACAAGCCTATTCAAATATATTGAGAATTTTACCACAAAAAAAAATCAGATAAGTGAAATTAATAGTTTTCATATTTCTGCTCAGGTACTCCTTAAAAATTAGAACCAACTTGGCGAGCCAAGGCGGTTCTGTCGAGTTTCCAAAATGTATGTTATTGTGCAGAAATACGAAAAATAATGTATACCCCTGTAAACCCCAGTTTTACACTTTAAAGGTTGGGTTAAAGCGGTCGCAATTATATAGGCGGGTTATCTTGATGCACGATTCTCTTAGTTCGGCTACATGCCATTGGTTTAGGGTACGTGTTAGAGCCGTCCCATAGTAACTGCGGTTTTAGCGAGCATCCACAACCTATTTTTAGGGTATAAATAAGTGAAATACTACATTTTTTTCATCAGAAAAAATGACCGTGTTTTAGAAAGGAATAAATATACTATGTTACACGGATGTATAGTTCGAACAAATTGACCTGAGACCGGTGAACACTATTAACATAATTTCACACCCGACTGACTAGTGCATATATTTATCTTCGTCGTTTTCCGAAGATGGCGATATTGTTATACAATACATAGAGCTCGGTACATTAGGAAAACACGCCTATACAAATACATAGTAAAATTTACCGCCAGAAAAAGGAAAATTTTAAGATGAAAAAATGTGATATTTATCTTATTTCTGCTCCAAATATAGATTGTGGGTACTCGTTAGAACCGCGAACCGCCTCACCGAGGCGGTTCTAACGAATACCCACTATCTATATTTTGTTACAGAAATAAGAAAAATAAGCTTTACCCCTGTAAATCCATTTTTACTATATAAAATTGGGGTTCAAGGGGGTCAAAATTATATAGGCTTGTTGTCGTGATAAAATTGGTCGCTATTCACGAGATGCCGAAAATTCACGAGAAGTTTACGAAAGCCGAAGTATTAGGCGATAGCATCGACTAATTTATTCCTTGCATAAAGGTCAGGCTCATGTCAAATTGTTCGAACTATATTTTTTATAATGCTTTTCTTTTTTCATCAGTAAATATGACCAATTTTTGAGGCGGTTCTAACGAACACCCACAATCTATGTGGAAAGAAAAAATAAGAAAGATATTACAATTTTAACTTAATATATATTACTTCTGACACCATGTTGGACGCCATTATCTCACACGGCCATGTTTTCCTAATGTTTATAATGCTTATCGTTTTTGTTTTTTTTTTTTTTTGTTTCATTTCAGATCTTGGTGTTTGTACCCTTGATTTTTCACCAGTGAATCGAACTATTTCTTCCTGGATTCCATTCGCTGTGTTTATTCACGTGGCGCCGTATTTACTGGCGCTTTCTTGTGGTTGCGTGTTGCACAAATTGACGACATCAGACAACCGTGGGTTCAATCCGAAGGCAGACTTCTATATATTGTGTTCTATTTCTGGAGTGTTGTCCATCGTGCCATATTATTATGTGAATTGTCAGAACCATGTTGGGAATTATATAAGTCACATGGTCAATTTATCTGCCACAATCTTGTACTTTGCAAGTAGCCTTACGTACATCTTAACATGTTTGTGTTTTTGTTGTTGTTTAAATTACACGTTTGTGGATTTACACACAAGGGATGAATATTCAGAGTCAGATGACAATTCAAACAACGTTAGGCGGAAAATGCTCCGTGGGACAGATATGTCGGAAAACAGTGAAATATCCAACAGCATGGTGTAGAATGATTGACCGATAGTATTACATCAATTTTCGTCAATCCTTGTGGGTGGGTCAGTTTGTGTCGTCTCCACAAGAAAAGAGACAGAAGCTACAGTGGGGGAGATAAATGTGAAGGACAGGGAAATAACTGAGAAAAATGCATCACGAAAACACGCCTATATAATTTCTGACCCCCTTAAACCCCACTAGTATATACACTGCACCCAACAATTTAAGGAGCAAACTTTTATGCCTGTATAACATCACCCCTTGGCAATTTTCAAACTCAAGGCACTATTTCAAAGTGACATCTCTTAACAATGTTCATGCAAACGTCAAGAAGCAAGGTTCACCTAAAACGCAAGGATGTGAGCTACAGTATGAATACCCCTATAAAACGGTTGAAATTCGGTATGGAACGATCTGTTCAAAATTTGAGTTCGGTCAGAAACATGTCAATCCTTCGGTTATGCGTTATTGTGGGCTTCATAGTGACTTCATATGGTGTAAGGCGGTTCTTTGAAGATGTTGAGGTCGCTCAAGCTGTCGCTTTGCTTGAAAGTGGGTACACCCAAAGGATCGTTGCTGAACGCTTTGATGTATCGAGAAGTGTTGTTGTCAGGCTAGGCAGACGCTACCGGGAGACGGTCGAGTTTACTAGACGAGAAGGATAATGCCGACACCGCATGACGTCAAAAAGGGAAGATCAATATCTTCGAAATCTAGAGCTATGTAATCCGCAGTACACAGCCAGAAGGCTACAAATCGATTTCCAGTATGCAATTTGTCAAAGGATATCCGATCAAACAATACATAACAGGTTACATGAAGGTGATCTGAGGGCCAGATGTCCGGCAAGAGGGCCTATTCTCACCAGGCAGCATCGTGCACGCGATATGAGTTTGCACAAGAACATCAGATCTAGCGATTGCAAGACTTTAGTACAGTTCTGTACACGGATAAAAGCAGATTTCACCTGAGTGCATGTGATCGACGTGTTCGAGTCTGGAGACCACCCAGAGAACGATACGAGGACTGCAACTTTGTGGAAACAGTCAGATATGGAGTGGGTCAGTGAAGGTATGGGGTGGAATTTCGTGTGGTCGAAATGATTTGTATGTTATAAACGGAGGTACATTGACTGCATTGCGGTATCGAGATGAATTTCTGGAACCTATTGTGAGGCCTTTCGCTGGGGCAATCGGTGACAATTCCATTTTGATGCAGGATAATGCGCGCCCCATACTGCTAGCGTGTGCATGGATTACCTTAATCGTGAGACTTTTGAATTAATGGACTGGTCAGCACGTTTTTCTGGCTTTAACGCTGTAGAACATGTGTGGGACATTCTTTACAGACGTATCTCACATGGCGATCATCCATCAATGACTATTCAAGAACTCAAAACATACTTAGACATGATTGGGAAACACTAGCTTTAGAAACTGTTCTAGATTTGGTTCGTAACATGCCTCGGCGATGCCAGGAGTGTTGTGTGCTGATCGATGTGGTCATACACATTTCAGACAGGAAAAAGTGACTGATTCGCGCATGCCTATGACATTTGAAATTATCCGACGTAAAGATGGCGGTTTCTCAAACATTTGTCCGTGATTTGTGAACTGATTGCCAATGTTTGCTATTAACATGTTGCAGATAAAGTTATTCACATCTTTCTAAATCGTTGTTTCATCATCATTATCCAACATCTTTATACTATGAGGAAATGTGTGTTTGCTCCTATAATTGTTTTGAGCTGTGTAGTAAAACTGTGGGTTATAGAAGTATACATTCTTTCCCCGTTTCTGCTAAAAAACATTACTTGTGGGGTACTCCTTAGAACCGCCTCGCCAAGGCAGTTCTAACGAGTTCCCACACTCTTTGTTTCAAACACAATATAAGAATTTTTCATCCGACAGTTTTCATATTTTTGCTGGTAAAACTGTCAATAGCATGGAATAGGCGTGTTTTTGGCGAAAAAGAAGAAACTATAACTGGCCTTGCCCAGTTGTAAACCAGTATACCCCAATGCCGCAATATACACGACAGCTTCGCTTTACCCAAGTGTTGAAGATTGAGCACAGGGGTCATTTGTCTCTGAGTGTAGGCTAGAAAAATGGTTGTCAACGGGGTCTAATTAATTACATGCTACTATTTAAGCGAACAGGGTAGACCATGCTCAGACGCCTCCTAAACCACTGATAGGATTTTGATCAAAGTCCACACGAATGATCCTTAGGTGGTACCCTTTCAAAATTATTCAAATGGTCCCTGACTGTTGCACATCTAGGCCACAGGAACCAAAAATAGATTTTTTACTGAAAATTAAAAAAAAAAAATCTCTGACACAGCATGGCCCAGGTCTTTGATATTTGGCATGAAGCTTCATCTAGTGGACTTCTACCAAGATTGTTCAAATTAAAGCCCTTGGGCCAAAATGTCTCCTCCCCGGGGCCCTTTGGTTTTACATTGACTTATATAGGTAAAATCTTTAAAAAAACATTCTCTGAAACCGCAAGGCCCAGGTCTTTGATATTTGGTATGAAGCTTCATATAGTGGACCTTCATCAAGTTTGTTCAAATAATAGCCCATGGGGCCAAAAATGCCCCCCGCCCCGGGGCCCTTTGGTTTTACATAGACTTATATAGGGAAAATCTTTAAAAATTTTCTCTCTGAAACCGCAAGGCTCAGGTCTTTGATATTTGGTGTGAAGCTTCATCCAGTAGACCTCTATCAAGATTGTTCAAATTATAGCCCTGGGCCAAAATGCCCCCATCGCGGGGCTCTGGGGTTTTACATAGAATTAATTTAGGGAAAACCTTTCAAAATCTTCTCGTCTGAAGCCAGAAGGCCCAGAGCTTTGATATTTGGTGTGAAGCTTCATCTAATGGACCGCAATCAAGATTTTCAAATTATAGCCCTGGGGTCAAAATGCCCCCGCCCCGGGCTCTTTTGTCTTACAAAGACGTATATAGGGAATTTTTAAAAATCTTCTTCTCTGAAACCAGAAGGCTCAGGTCTTTGATATTGGATATGAAGCTTCGTCTAGTGGACCTCTATCAAAATTGTTCAAAATATAGCCCTGGTGCCAAAAACGCCCCTCCCTGGGGCCCACTGGTTTCTTCTTGTCTGAAATCACAAAGCCTAGGTCTTTGATATTTGGTATGAAGCTTTGTCTAGTAGAGCTCTACCAAATTTGTTCAAATTATAGCCCTTTGGCCAAAAATGGGCCCACCCTGGTGCCCACAGGTTTTACATAGACTTATATATGCAAAACCTTTGAAAATGTTCTTGTCTGAAACCAGAAGGACAAGGTCTTAGATATTTGGTATGAAGCTTCAACTAGTGGGCCTCTACTAAAATTGTTCAAATTGTAGTTCTGGGGCCAAAAATGGGCCCATCCCGGGTCCACTTTTTACATAAACTTATATTGGGAAAACCTTTGAAAAGCTTCTGGTCTGAAACCAGAAAGCCAAGGTCTTTGATATTTTGTGTGAAGTTTCGTCTTGTGGATTTCTACCAAGATTGTTCAAATTATAGCCCTTTGGCCAAAAATGGCCCCGACCCGGGGCCCACATATTTTATAAAGACTTATATAAGGGCAACCTATAAAAATCTTTTTGTCTGAAACCAGAAGGCTCCGGTCTTAGATATTTTTTTTTTTTTTTTTTTTGCTTCACCTCTTAGACCTCCCTCAAGATAATGCAAATTACAGCACTGGGCCCAATAATGGCCCTCCCCGGGGCCCACTTGTTACACTACCGATAAGGTGAGCGATCCAAGGCCATCATGACCCTCTTGTTTCTGTTCCAATTAGTTGCAATCCTGTTGGGACTGCTTGACTGAATGCTACATTATTTAATTCATAGCTCAATATTTGAAAAAAAAAAACACTCTAAACAGGACACACGCCTATCCCGGTCACCTGCCCCGGTCCCACTACTCAAAGATAGAGAATAACAGGTTCGTGTCTTTTGATATAAAGTTTATCAGGCAAGGCTTCGATAACGCTTGTAGAATCGCGAGGCTCGCCGAGCGATTCTACATGCGTTCTCAAAGCCGAGCCTGATAAACTTGATATCAAAAGACACGAATCTGGTATTGTATTTATCAGTTTATCCCCCTGTACTATTAAATTAGCAATTAATTCAATTTCAATCAGAAATTGATGGTCCTCAGTGCGTCCAAGCATTCTGGCGGTCGATATATTTAGTATCAGCTGACCATAATTTTCCTATGTTATTTTTTTTTCAAGCATTTTTTTTTTTTTTACATTTTTCCCAGTAACAACATATTTTGTCATTTTTCTAGTAGTCTGGTTCATTCATAAAAGTGCAATGTCACGTTGACGTGATAAAGCTCACTTGTCCTGAGATAGCATATCTTTATCTGGTCAATGCGTTACAATGCAATATATATAGGGGGTAACTGATAATAAAAACAAATAAAGGTTGTCTCACTGAGGGGACTCTAGATTATACATATCTGAAGATAAGGAGGAAAAACGAGGTTAATGAAGGGATAAAGGGAATGGGAACACCTTCCAAAAGTATTTTTGTCCCCCATGTCAATAGGGATCAACTCTTAAAGGAAAGAATTCGCTCCTTGTGAGCAAATTCTTTCCTTTATGAGTTGACCCATTTTTCAGTGGGGCAGAGCTTATAGAAAAGGGAACAGGAAGTCCCGAAAGTTGTCTCCGTTTGAAAAACGGCGGGAAAATCTGCCAGGTGTTCCAATTCTCCCATAGTTTCACTATTTCATGTAACAAAATATGTTTTGGTAGTAGTTAAACAAGTAACAAGTACCCACAGCATATGTTTTAAAGGAGAAATAAAAAAAAATCCCAAAATCACTCTGTGCAATAATAACGTCTTTCATATATGTAGAACAATACTATAGTAGTCGCAGATATGATTGACTAGGCGGAGCTATTCAGGTGTTGTCAATTTATGTCAAATTCGCTGAGTCCACCAGAAGATTCGGTAGAGTGCCTTTCGCATGCTTTCTGCAAGCGGACCAAATGGCCATATACGCCACAGTTTTGTTTGTGTTGCCGTTGTATTCACACAGTTGGGTGACCTGGTTTACCTTGTTGTAAATAGAACATTCCGCATGCAGGTGCAAACGATAGCTCCGCCTAGTCAATTTAATGTTCCTTATTTCTGCTTCAAATATAGAGTATCGGCGCTCGTTAGATAAGTCTCAATTAGGTATCTCTAACGAGTACCCACAACCTACGGTTTTTAGCATCAATAAGGAATGTAATATAAACCTTTGTAAACCCAGCTTTTTCCGATTCACAGTGGGTTGGCACACACTAGTTAACACAATACGATACATTACGAAAACACGCCTATTCAAATGCTTTGTAAACTATACCGCCTAAAAATCGAAATTTTAAGATGAAAAATTGTAATATATTTCTTATTACTGCTCAAAATATAGATTGTGAATACTCGTTAGAACCGCCTAATCGAGGCGGTTCTAACGAGTACCCACAATCTATACTTTAGAGCAGAAGAAAGAAAAAATAAGGTTTACCCCTGTAAACTCCACTTTTACTAAGTGAGGTTCGAGGAGGTCAGAATTATATAGGCCTGTTTTTGTAATGAACACACCCGTGCGACATAGTGTATTTTGTCACGCCTTTAAAATGGCTACTTTTCTGATGAAAATCCGTGATATTTTTCTATATATACTGCGAACGTAGGTTGTGGGTGCTCATTAGAACCGCCTCATCGAGGCGGTTCTAGCGAATACCCACAACCTATGTCTTGCAGCAAAAATATGAAAAATAATGTATACCCCCCGTACACTTCGGTTTTTTTTTCTGTATAAAGTGTGGTTTAAGGGGGTGTTCATTTCTCGAACTTATTTACGTGATGATGAGGAATTTAACCCATACATGACAATATGAATCTAATACGTTTGGAGGGGTCCATTTCAAATTATAAGGGTGGCAGGTTTGTTTTGTTTGCGGTAAGTTTTGCAAACATGTATGTTCTTTCTGCACTATTTGCCAATGTCCCAGAAATAGGCCGCTAGGCATTATGGGTTAATTCAACGGAGACGGCATTTGAAGCACCAAATTTAATAACATACCATCAAGATACAAGAAACAAGAAGATTTATTTAACGCCGGTTGTTTAATATACAGCATTTTAACATTAGCAGTCAATGCTATTTTGTTTGTTTAATTTAAGGTTTAACGTCCCCGTCAACACTGCATAGGTCATTTTGGAGACGTTGCTTCCAATTTTGTGGAACTTTTACTCGACCTTGAGATTAAATGACTTCTCAAACCCTGTCGTCTAATGAAACCAATATGGTTAATAAGCATGGACGGTCTGACTCGCACCGCTTTGCCTGTGCAGGCTTAGATCCTCTAAGCGTTTTTACCCGTACTCGTGTGCGGTCGGTTTCAGCTCTGCGTGGAAGCATCATGCAGCCCATCTATTTCTTCAAGCCCCGATGGGCGGGGGCCGTTCGATGCTATTTTACCGACAAACATATTTTTAAAAGCTGTACAAGTATATGAACAAAGAGATAACAGAGATCTATTTTATCACAGATTTTATACATAGAGGATCTTACATGAGTGTGAGTGAGTGAGTGTTTTAGTTTTACGTCCTACCAGCAGCTAAGGTCATACAGAGACGGACCTCGGTTTAAATACTCATCTGAAAATCTGGAGAAGCCCGGTATCGATCCTGCCAGCCCTTTAACATGAGTGTTCATGTATTATTGTATTTATCAAACGAGTTGTCCTCAACGAATTTAATAGAAGCCTCCGTGGTGCAGTGGTTAAGCTACTCGCCTTGTAAACCAGGGGTCGCAGGATCGATCCCTGGCTTCTCCAGACTTTCGGATGAGTCTTTAAACCGAGGTCCCTTCTCCGTATGAGCATAGCTGTTGGTGGGACATAAAAGTCAAACACTCACTCACTCACACAACGAATTTAATAAATTTAATAATACATGCGCACAGATACAAGATTCCATTTATCATATGACATTTAAATGTTTTTTGAGCAGTTTTATTTTTTTTACAAAAATATCATTACCGCAAGCGCCAAGAGTTGTTTCCTTGAGCAAGGGACTTTCTCTACATTCCTTTGTACTGGCTCCTACCCAGAAAAAGAGGGTCACATGGAAGATTAGTACTTGTACTAAATGTGTTACCCTCTATAAATAAGCTCGATTAATATTATTATTATTATTAGTAGTAGTAGTAGTAGTAGTATTACTCCGCCATAAGAAAACGCGACGTTGTTAAGGGCGTGAAGTGTGTAATGTTACGGGACGTATATAACTAATTTGCATATTCAAACCACCATTGAATTACCGAATTTAATGCTTTAATGTTATTAATCAAGTTATTTCGTATTGCCCAGGTACAGGTCCGAGGTGTGCTGCAGTGGCCCGAGGCCGAAGACCGAGGGCTAATGCAGCTGACCGAGGACCTGTAGCTGGGTCAATACGAAATTATCTGATTAATGGCAAAAAAAAACATTATTATTGATTTTTTTACCTCACATGACCTCAGTTAATATTGGATGACCTGGTGTTAATACGGATGACCTCCGATCAATACAGGATAGTTAACTAATAAACCGCGTTATTACATTCTCAGACGTGACGTCATATGATAAAATAATGAATGCTTATTTATGTATTTTATTTATTTGTTTATTTGTACCCATTCTAGTTTAAAATCATTAAATATGCTTTATCATGCTCAATAACTGGTGAAGAGAACGAAAGAGGAAAGGGGATAGGAAGCAAGCTCTCTTGACAGATCAGTATATCAAGATTCCCGCTGTGAAAAGGCCAGTTAACAAGGAAAGCAAATAAGGTGAAATTCCGCTATTGAGACCACCTAAAATTAAGACTAATTCTGATTTTAAAAGCTTATTTAGTAAGGTACAGTTATTCTTTCTTTGTGTTTTCTGCATATAGTGTCCTCCGGTCAGAGTCCACCTTTGGAACAGTTCAAAAATGGTCTTTAAGACCATTTTTGAAAAGTTCCAAACGTGGTCTAGGTATAGGAATTTTATGATACCAATAGCATAAAAATCAGTTTTTAATCTGATTCAAGGTAATGTTGGTTGGTGCCTGATGCTCTGTCCCCGGTCGGGCCCATCGGAGTCTAACTGTTTGTTTTCTTTTGCTCCAACAGTTCAGTGTTTTTTTGCTGTCGAGTCCTCACCGTTGTCTCACCTCTGTGGTTCTTTGATTATTTGTGTTCACGGAGATGCTGCACTGATGAGTTAGGAGGCCTTCATGCGGACTGAACAAATTATTTGTCTAAATCGCGACGGAAGTAAGGGCGAGGATTGTGGCCACGTAAAATCGATTTAAGCCCCCCAGTGGAAATCTTTCCACTGGCGGTTCTTCTGTGGCGGTTTATTTATGTTGGTGTTTGTTACTTACTGTGTGTATCACTTGTGTCGTTTTATTTTGGATGGCCATATGGCCATTTTGTGGGAAAGAAACTGTCCTTATGGCCTTCCTTTGTTTAGGTTTCCATTATGGTCTGGTCGCTTCATGTTTGTGTTTCTTTCCCTTTGATGTCCTTGATGGGTTGAGTAAGTTAATTGAATCGATTCCTGATCTTTGTTTTACTTCTACTTTGAAAGCTCTGTCGCCGTCCTCACAGCACATGCACTTATAGAAACATGGCCACGCAGATAATCCAAAAAAGTGGGCATGTGGTAGAAACCGATGTCCTAACATCTTGCCGCCCTGCAAAGGGAAATTTAAGGCGCTCGGGTTGCACCCACCGCGGGGACAGACCACAGACATCACTACATAATATAAAAAGCAAAATTGTAAAACATTATCATGAGCAACATTCAACATGTAATTTTCATATTACTACACAACATGTACGTTAACACATCTCTGAGCTACAATGGCGCATTTAGAGCTAACACTTTTCAGATAAAACTTTTAATTGTAGATTTTTTCCATAAGGGAATAATAATAACCAACCACTTGTTTTACTTCAACTCTTTACCAAATTTTCGAGGGTTTCCCCTCTTCATCAGGGTTATATGGACACCACACTCTACAATTTACATGACTTTCCAATATGGTCTTCCAATGTTTGAGACCACAAACACTTGAAGACCATATTGGAAAGTCATGCAAAATGTAGAGTGTGGTGTCTATATAACCCTGATGAAGCGGGGAGACCCTTGAAAATTTGGTAAAGAGTTGAAGTAAAACAAGTGGTAAAACTTTTAAGCATTTTCTTTTTTCTGTTGCAAACATAAGTTGTGTGTGCTCAGTCTGGGTTTTCTGCTCAAGCCAAACATAGATTGCAGGTGCTTTTTAAAAACGCCTTGAGGCGGTTCTAACAGACATCTGCAATCTCTGTTTTTGAGCAAAATAGAGATTCAGGCTATAGTCAGGATTCGATGCAATTACCTCACACGTCTAATCCGAGACACAAAAGAGAAAGAATCACAACCATAAAACAGCTTCACCATAAGGCATAGAAATAGCTGTGTTTCCGCTAACATGGTGAAAAAAATTGGTCGGTAGGTAGGAGAAAGTTGTTTTATTATTTTTCTTTTTTCTACCGAAAAAACAGGGTCGGGCCGATATTTTTATGTGTTTTTGTTTTTGTACATGTGTTTTGTTAATAAAATTGTCATCTTGAGACTTGCACTGTATATTATAATTCATTTTAGATGCTCAAAATGTCAGCTCTGTATTTTGGAAGGTACTAAATGCCAAAAACTATAAAAATGTACTTAAAACCCGAAACTACTATGCGAAAATGCAAAGACGACACTGGGTAGGGTCGAAAATTGAAAATGGTAGGGTCAGTGTTTTTTATTTTTTATTTTCTTCTTTTATCGATAAAAATAGTCTGAAGCAGGGTCGGTCGGGTTACATCGCAGCCTGGCTTTCTGTCTGAGCATGACTCTTACCATATGTTCCACTTTACCATATGTATATTTGAACACACAGGTTTGAGCAAACAGTGTAGACCCAGATGAGATGCCGCATATTGCGGCGTTTCATCAGGGTCTGCACTGTTTGCCACTCGTCCAGCTATTTTAGACATAACTTTGGGTAGTAAATTGTACCTATCAAGAAATAGATTAAAAGCAAATCAGAAATGATAATCATTTTTTGTGGAATGTATCGATCGATTAATAGATTATACGATTAATCGTGGCAGCCTTAATTAAGGCCTTAGTCAGGATGCGATACAATTACCTCACACCGCTCATCCAACCCTAAAACAACTTCACCATAATGAAAACATCATAAGCAGGAAGACACAAGGGCAGTTACGTTCCGACAAAATTGCCAAAGGGCTTATCCAAAATAAAAATATATTAGCAATACATACATGCAAAGACGAACTAAAACAAAAATAAACCACAACAGACGAGCATATCCAAAATAAAACACAAGAGGGCCCAATTGCCCTATATCGCTCACCTGTGTACCAGAAAATCATTAATGATGTTTTAAGAATGTCCATCGGGACTTGAAGAAATAGACTGGGCTACATGGTGCTTCTATGCAGAGCTGGAACCGACCACAAATGAGTACTGGTAAACAGCTTAGATATTCTAAGCCTGCCCAGGAAAAGTGGTGACAGCTGGACCATCCATGCATAATGACCCTGTTTGTTTCATTGCGTGGCAGGGCTTATGATGTAAGTTCATCTCAATGTCGGGCAACAGTCGGGCAAAACTGGAAGCAATGTCTCCAAAATGACCTGCGTACACTGTGCAGACAGGGACGCTTAACCTCAAATCAATCAACAATCTAGACCCTGTGGTTTCAGAGAAGATTTTTGTAGTCAATCCATTATAAGTCTATGGGAGCTATGTTTTGGAGCCCTGGGGTATGGCCAATTCGGACTCCAGGGGTATGGTTGGCTAGATTTATGTAGGAGACCACTTGACATTGCTCCATACTAAATATCTAAGCTCTGGGCCTTATGGTTTCGGAGAAGATTTTTGAAGTTTTTTCCAGTATAAGTCTATAGGAGCTAAAGAGCCAGGGGCTTGGACAATTTTGACCCAAAGGGCATAGTTGGCAAGATTTATGTAGGCGACCATTTTATTTTGCTATATATTGAATATCTAAGGTCTGTAATTCATGGTTTCAGAGAAGAGGATTTTTGAAGCTTTTTTCCATGATAAGTTTATTGGTGTTAAGGGGCCACAGGATTTGACCAATCTGCGACCCAGGGGCATGATTGGCAGGATTCACGTAGCTGCATGCTAAATACCTAAGCTCTGGGCCTTGTGGTTTCAGAGAAGAAGATTTTTTTCAATGTAAGGGCTTTTTTTCCATTTTAAGTCTATGGAAGCTAATGGGCCCATGGGCGTGGCCGATTTTGACCCAAGGAGCATGGTTGGCAGAATTTATTAAGGTGACCATTTCATGTTGCTACATACTAAATATCTAAGCTCTTGGACAAATGGTTTCAGAGGAGAAAATTTTTGAAGTGTTTTTTTTTTTCATTATAAGTCTATGGGAGTTAACTGGCCCATGGGCGTGACCATTTTTGACCCAAGGGGCATGGTTGGCAAGATTTATGTAGGTGACCACTTGACGTTGCTACATGCTATATATTTAAGCTCTGAGTCCTGTGGTTTCAGAGAAGAAGATTTTTTAAGTTTTTCCCATTCTGAGTCTATGAGAGCTAAAGAGCCCCGGGGTGTGGCCAATTTGGATCCCGGGGGGGGGGAGGGGGGGGGGCATAATTGGCAGGATTTATGTAGGTGGCCACTTGACGTTATTACATACTAAATATCTAAGCTCTGCGCCGTATGGTTTCAGAGAAGAAGATTTTTTGAAGTTTTTCCATTATAAGTATATTGAAGCTGATGAGCTAGGGCGTGGCCAATTTTGACTCCAGGGGCAGGGTTAGCAGGATTTATGTAGGTGACTATTTTATGTTGCTAGATACTAAATATCTAAGCTTTGTGCTCCACAGTTTCAGAGGAGAAGATTTTTTAAGCTTTTTTCCATAATGAGTCTATAGGAATTAAGGGGCCCCAGGGCGTGGCATATTTGGACCCCAGGGTAATGATTGGCAGGATTTATACAAGTGACCACTTGCCGTTGCTACATTCTAAATATCTCAGCTCTGGTGCCCTGTGGTTTCAGAATAGAAGATTTTTGAAGTTTATGGGAGCTGATGAGCACCGGGGCACGGCCAATTTTGGTCCCAGGGGTAGGGTTAGCAGGATTTATGTAGTTGACTATTTAATGTTGCTACATACTAAATATCTAAGCACTGTGTTTCATGATTTCAGAAAAGAAGATTTTTGAAGCTTTTTTTTTTCTGTTATAAGTCTATGGTAGTTAAGGGGCCCCGGGGTATGGCCAATTAGGACCCCAGGGGCATGATTGGCAGTATTTATGTAGGTGGCTACTTGACGTTATTATATACTAAATATCTAAGCTCTGGGCCTTATGGTTTCAGAGAAGAAGATTTTTTAAGTTTTTTTTCCATTATAAGTCTATGGAAGCTGATGAACTCGGGCGTGGCCAATTTTGACCCCAGGATTTATGTAGGTGATTATTTTATGTTGCTAGATACTAAATATCTAAGCTCTGTGCTTGATAGTTTCAGAGAAGAAAATTTTTGAAGCTTTTTTTTTTCATTATGAGTCTATACGAGGGGCCCCGGTGGCCCCGGGGCGTGACCCATTTGGACCCCAGGGGCATGATTGGCAGGATTTATACGGCTGACCACTTGCCGTTGCTACACGCTAAATATCTAAGGTCTGGGCCTTGTGGTTTCAGAGAAGAATATTTTTGAAGTTTTTTTCCCCTTATAATTCTATGGGAGATGATGAGCCCCGGGGCGTGGCCAATTTTGGCGCCAGGGGTATAGTTAGCAGGATTTATGGAGGTGACTATTTTATGTTGCTACATACTAAATATCTAAGCACTGTGCTTTATGATTTCAGAGAAGAAGATTTTTGAAGCTTTTTTTCCATTAAAAGTCTATGGGAGCTAAGGGGTCCGTGGTTTGTGGCCAATTTGGATCCCAGGGGCATGACTGGCAGGATTTATGTAGGTTGCCACTTGACTTGATAACATACTAAATATCTAAGCTCTGGGCCTTATGGTTTCAAAGAAGAAGATTTTTGATTTTTTTTTTCAGTATAAATCTATGGACGCTGATAAGCTCGGGCGTGGCCAATTTTGACCCCAGGGACAGGGTTGGTAGGATTTATGTAGGTGACTTTTTTATGTTGCTAGATACTAAATATCTAAGCTCTGTGCTTCATAGTTTCAGAGGAGAAGATTTCGAAGCTTTTTTTTCCATCAGAGTCTATAGAAGCTTAGGGACCCCAAGGCGTGGCCCATTTGGACCACAGGGGCAGGATTTATACAAGTGACCACTTGCCGTTGCTACATGCTAAGTATCTAAGGTCTGGGCCCTGTGGTTTCAGAGAAGAAGATTTTTGAAGTTTTTCCCCTTATAAGTCTATGGGAGCTCATGAGCCCCGAGGCGTGGCCAATTTTGGCGCCAGGGGTATGGTTAGCAGGATTCATGTAGGTGACTACTTTATGTTGCTACATACTCTCGTAAATATCTAAGCACTGTGCTCCATGATTTCAGAGAAGAAGATTTTTTAATCGTTTTTCCATTATAAGTCTATGGGAGTTAAGGGGCCCCGGATGTGGCCAATTTGAACCCCAGGGGCATGACCGGCAGGATTAATGTAGATGACCACTTGACGTTGGTACAAGTTAAATATCTAAGCTATGCGCCCTGTGGTTTCAGAGAAGAAGATTTTTTAAGTTTTTCCCATTGTGAGTGTATGGGAGCTATATGTTGCCATGGCAACCAGAATTCCAATCCGATCAGCCCAAAAACCTTATGCAGCTTTTCCCCCTACCCGATGATACTTCTCATGAAATTTTATCAAGATTGGTCATGAGGTACATGTATTAAAGATATGCTTATTTGAAATTGTTTACGTACGGACGCACGGACGGACGCACGCACGCACGACGGACGACGGACAAAATGTGATCACAAAAGCTCACCTTGTCACTATGTGACATGAGAGCTAAAATTATTAGCAATACATACATGCTAAGTCGTACTGAAACAGTCGTAAACCACAATAGAAGGACCGCCTTCGAGTGGTCAATGAAAAGGTTTTACTTGTGTACGTGCGCGTGTGTGTGTGTGCGTGGTGGGGGGGGGGGGGCTTATTTCCATTTTACCTGACCACAATACTCGCCTTTAGTTCTGTCAGGGTTACGACAATAATTCACTAATTTGTTCAGTCCGCATGAAGGATTTCTAATCCATCAGTGCAACATTTCCGAGAACCTTAAAATCAAACGAATACACAGACGAAACAAAGATTAGGACTCGACAACATGGAATAACGGACTTGCTGGAGAAAAAGAAAACCAATAGTTAGATTTCGGTTGGCCCGCCAGAGACAGGTCCGGACAAAATAATGCATCACGAAAACACGCCTATATTATTATGATCCACTTGAACCCAACTTTTATAGAGTTAAACTGGGATTTACACGGATAGACCTCGATGAGGCGGTTCTAACGAGTACCCTCAATCTATATTTTAGAGCAGAAATAAGAAAAAAATCACAATTTTTTATCTTAAAATTTAAGTTTTTCGGCGGAAAAAGTACAATGTATTTGTATAGGCGTGTTTTCGTAATGGTTTCCCTTGTAAACACCTTTCCTCCCAATATAAAATGAGCCCCGCCAAGCGAATTTGGGTCTTCGAGCATTCCGTCATGACAAATTTTAAGTGCGCATGCCCAGCCATTCAGAAGGGCCAGGGATATGGCTTTCTGTCTGAATGTTCCTCTTGTTTCACTGCTTGTATGAGCGAGCAGCGAAGGTTCTGGCGAGACTGCGCGGATGCGCAGGCTCGCCTGAACCTTCGCTGCTCGCATTGGCGATAAGTACCGAAATCGCTTGACGGGGCCCAAATAGAAGTGAAGGCAATGATCAGTAGTCGATACAATTAACCCACAGCTCTAATCAGAGACACCAAGGGAAAGAAACACAAACATGAAACAATTAGACCCTAATGGAAACATCACTAGCGGAAAGCCATAATGACAGTTGCGTTGCCACAAAATGGCTATCCAAAGCAAAATAATATAATCGATACACACACTCAAGGATAAGCCATAACAAAAAAACCCACGACAGAAGAACGCCTTGGAACGGTCAATGAAACGAATTCCACTGGTGGTGGTGGTGGGTGGGTGGGGGGGGGGGTTAAATCGATTTTGCGTGGCCACAATCCTCGCCCTTACTTCCGTCGCGGTTAACACAAATAATTTGTTCAGTCCGCATGAAGGCCTCCTAACTCATCAGTGCAACATCTTCGTGTACAAAAATCAATCAACCACCGAGGTGAAACAACGACGAGGACTCGACAGCAAGAAACCACTGAAATGCTGGAGCAAAAGAAAACCTTCAGTTAGACTTTTAAGTACTTACTGGATGAGGCGGTTCTAACATATACCCACAATCTATATTGTAACGGAACACCGCCTGGTCGAGCGGTACAGCTATTGATATGGTCAGGATGTGATGGCGCTGTTACAATAAATATATGTGGGTTCGACCTGGGTCGTACATTAAACTACCGGGAAGAGAATACACAGCCAGCCATTGCTTCCGTTTCTTAAATTTATTTTGTTACCCCTGACAATAGTGTGTGCAGTCTATAGTAAGCTATCTTATAAGGCTAAATTATATTTATGGCATAGGTGAACAGAACAATAAAAACAAATTACTGCAGTTGCACATTATAACACCTAATTTAATAGAACGACTAAGAACATACATTCACTAACGGCCTTAAATGTTGACATTAACCTAGAAAGGTTTTCTTCAAGATGTGTGTAAACATAACATTCTATAATTGCACATGACATTGCACCAATTCATTGAACGTTGAGAGTCACACCAATTCAAGAGATTGGATTCAACCGAAATAGGTACATAAAACAATTCACCTAAATGGGCGAAATAACAATTTCACCTAAATGGGCGCTCCTAAATGGACGCACCAAACAATTCGCCTTTATTATAGTACAGTCAAATCCAAGTCAATTACAACCCAGGTGTTACTAACAATCACTTCTGTAAAGCCACAACACTGTAACAAACTGGGTTAGTGTTGTTTACAATCAGCGCCCACGAAGGAGGTGTCCCTATCAAGGTGTACCAATCGGCTTCAGGTCATTAGAATGGTTATTGAGCAAGTATTGGATCTATATTCCTTTACAAAGTGTTTGTAAAAACGTAGGGGATAGCAGATGATATTATTAGATACGCTTAGCCCATGTAGAACAAAGATAGGCTTTACGAATGTGAATATAAATAGTTGTATAACCCATCCTCCTATGATTGACTGATGAATCTTTCCCTAACCGTTTCCGTTATACAACGCAGTCTCTTAAAGAATAATAAGTTTGTCATCTAAGAAGAAATTCTTTACAGTTGACCTTGTGTTAACAATTAAAGTCAAGTAAGAGGTATTCTACAAGGTGCAAATTTACTCCCACTGCAATTTGATTATAATGGCCACGCCTAGCTAGATGGAACCTTTCCTATATAAGTGGAAGACACTAACAACCTTTACCAGATCATACTTGTCATTCACGTGCGATCATGCAACAGCTAGATTCACACGTTACTACTAACAACATTTGACAAGATACCAACACTGCATCGGCTCCATCTAAACCACACCTATATAGGCGCAAACCTCACCTAGATAGGTGAAATGTCACGCCTAGGTAGGCGCAAATCACGCCTAAATAGGCGAAATCCCCCTAGCTAGGTGATATACTACTTTGAATAAAATTCCCATTAAACAAGATAATTTACGTTTTAACACAGCCATTATGTTAACAATTTAAGTTGCTTTATAAGGCATACCAAAGAGTAATTTCCTTTAATAGTCAGAACAAAATAGTCACTAACAATGTGCAATATTAAGTCCTTACTTGATACTGATAGAACGTCCTTTCCCAGTCAGGCGGAATTCACCCTAGATAGGTGCAAGTACAATTCCCTTAAAACGTATAGAAATCGGATCTTCTAATTCATAACACTCTACAAGTTGCTACAACATGCTTTGACAAACACCACAAACAGCAACTAGGTAAACCGTTAATGAAGTACCTTCCACCCATCCTGGCATGGACTTATTCAGCCTAGCTAGGTAAAACATTCTTAATTAGGCGAACTAACCATCCAAAGTCGATTTTACTTTATCCGAGCCAGGCAGATTCCTCCGAGTTAGGCATAAAGGAATGTTGCTTTAAAGTGCACGATAATAAGTTACTAGCTCATAGACAGCCTAGAAGTTGCAACACCACGCTGTCAGAAGCGAAGTATACCCTGCAACAGCCCAAACAGTCTATGTTTTAAATATTCGCCTACCTCGACGCAGCGTAACAAGGATCATGCCTAGCTCGGCGTAAAGCTCGACCTTAGCCAAAATTATCATCAAAGAGAGTATTCAAAGTTATGACTGCTTATGAAAAGCCATTAATATATAATCAATTTATATAGATGTATTGATAACCTGTGCCAACGTCGCCTAAAAGTAAATAAATAACGAACTAAATGCTCCTCACAGATGGACGCATGTTTCGCCTAGATAGGTAAAACATTCGCCCAGATGGGAGTGCCGGGTCAACAAACAAGCAAACATAATTCAGACTCGGGCCTAGACAGTCTAAGCCACACCATACTTCCAATCTAGGCGAACCCAGTCGCGTTCGGGCTATATGAAGCCGAAACACGACCTAGGTGCCTCAACTTGTTTTGGCAAAAGCCACAGCAGGTTGCTCGCAACAATCAGCAACACTGAACTTCAACCGAAACACTCCTTATATACCCTCCAGGCTCGCGCTGGATGACGTTGTGCCTGGATGACGTCACATTCCTAACCATGCTACCAAGCATACGGAACGTTCGGTTTTTATGGTATGTTCAGTGCGCAGAGAGTTCGAACAGCTGAGCAAAAAGTAAACAAAAATTTGATGGAAAATACTGTTTCAAATGCGAAAGTGGTATCATAAAAAGAATATGGATACTAAAATAAACAATAGATATTCATGGTTATATATGCACTTGGAGATGACATGGCTATTTTACACAGGATATACTCGACAAAGTTGGCACATGGTCTGCATCGGCTACGGCTATTTCGGACCGAAGATCGGTATGTACATTTTGTTAAAACAGATATAAATGAATCTAAACAACAATGAGAACATTTGTACATAGAATAACAGAGAATAGCCAGACGCCGTTACAATATTTTAGAGCAGAAATATAAAAAAAATAAGATTTACCCCAGTAAACCCGAGTTTTAATTTATAAAAGGGGAGGTCAATGGCAACGGAAATATATATGCGTGTTTTCGTGATGATAATATTGGTAACCTATATTTGAGATAACCCCTTTTCACTGTGCCATCAGTGGCCCTCTTTTTTCTCATTCTTATATTAGCCAGCGCACGAAAAAACCTACAATAAGACATGTTCGCCCAGCGAAGACTCAGATCAGCCTGCGCATCCGCGCTGTCTGATCAGAGTCTTCACTGTGCGCTCTAAGGAAAAGTAAGGCCCAATGCTCCTTCATACAGCAAGAGAAGTCTCTGGTTAGACTATATGGATGTGCAGGCTGATCTGATTCTTCGCTGGGCCCACATGTCTTATTGTAGGTTTTGTCGTGCGCTGGCATTATTTAATTTCAACCAACGAATTACTTTACGAAATCAAAATATAATTATCACCTGTGAAAGCCCCATTTCATGAATGGAAAAAGTAGGGTTTAAAAATGTTTACAATATTGTCTTTATAACTGCATTTGCGTAAACCATAGATTAAAGATGCCCCATTCAGGCGGTTGTGGTGAGTACATGCACCTACAATCTGCAGTTGAAAACTTAATTAAAATACTATCTTTTACAACCATAAAATCATGTCCCTTACGAAAACACGCCTATGCAAATACATGGTAAACTTTACCACCGAAAAAAAAAAAAAACAAGAGGCCCAAGGGCCACAATGCTCACCAGAGCTCATGGGGCCACTGCCCGCTGGCAGCAATGTATTTTAATTAACCATGGAAGCTCTGTGTCCTAGGATGCTACAGCTAAACTTTGGACCCAATCAGCCTCGTGGCTTTAGATTTGATGTCGCTTGAATGTGTTGTTGCATTACAACAGATGAAAATTGACGATTTCCCATCTGTGGCAACAAATAGGCCAAATAGAACATTATTAAAGAAACATATCTATGAAAGTGTGACAAAATATCTTGAAAGGCATTAATTTCATTTTTCAACTTTCCCCCCTTATAGGACAATGGAAACTCATAACTTGGCATAGCAAACAAACAAAAGAGCCAAAGTTCATAAACCAGAGCTCAGTTGGACACTGCCAAATGGCTGCTATGTATTATAACATGATATGATTTTATTATACCAATTATAAAGTCTCCCAAACAAACCCCATACCCAAATGAGCACCCATGAGGACTGTATCTGAAATATTAGGTATCGGGGCATGGACCCAATGGAGCCCTGGTTGGTGTCACTAAATGCGTCTTATCAAAAAGAACAAAGACATATATGGTTTATCATTGTAAATATGTATGGTTCCTGAGATGTAAGGCCTTTTAAGCAATGGAGGGAATCGGGCATGGCAGATCCAAGAAAAGCCCAAGATTGTTGTCAATGAATATGTCTTATCATAAGGACCAAGAGTATATACGGTTAAACGGTGGGGATCTGAATGGTTTCTGAGATATGAGGCACTTTTATGAAGTGGCTGGGAGAGAAATGGCCCCTGCGGACCCCCAAAGACGAATGTGTCTAATAACAATGAACAAGAATATATGTGATTATAGGTTGGGGATTTGAATGGTTTCTGAGATATATGGCCTATTATGAAGTGGGGTCTTATCATAAGAAACAAGAATATATATGGTTAAGGGGTGGGGATCTGAACGGTTTCGGAGATATATGGATTTTAATGAAGTAAAGGGGTGGGACATGGTCTTTGGCACCCCGGGGGGGGACCCGCATGCTGGTGTCACTGATTGCGTCTTATCATAAGGAACAAGAATATATATGGTTTAGGAGTGGGGCTCTGAACAGTTTCTCAGATATATGTTCTTTTGTGAAGTCAAGGGGTGGAGCATGGTCCGGGCTCACACTGGGTGACCCCTAGGTTGGTGTCACTGAATGTGTCTTATCATAAGGAACAAAAATGTATATGGTTTAGGGGTGGGTATCTGTAAGGTTTCTTGAATATTTTGCCTTTTACGAAGTGGAGGGGGTTGAGCATGGTCCCGGGGCACCCCAGGGGACCCCAAAGTTGGTGTCACTGAATGCAACTTATCATAAGGAATGAGAATATATATGGTTTAGGGGTGGGGATCTCAATGGTTTCTGAGATAAATGGCATTTCATGAAGTGGAGGGGTAGGGGCATGTCCCTGGCACATCCTGGGGGACCCACAGGTTGGTGTCACTTAATGCGTATTATCATTTGGAACAAGAATATATATGGTTTAGGGGTGAGGATCTGAATGGTTTCTGAGATAAATGGCCTTTTATGAAGTGGAGGGGTCGGGGCATATCCCCAGCATATCCCAGGGGACCCCCAGGTTGGTGTCACTTAATGCATCTTATCATAAGGAACAAGAATATATATTGTTTAGGTGTGCGGTTCTGTATGGTTTCTGAGATATATGGATTTTAATGAAGTAAAGGGGTGAAGCATGGCCCGGGAGCACCCTGGGTGACCCCTAGGTTGGTGTCACTGAATGTGTCTTATAATAAGGAAAAAGAATATATATGGTTTAGGGGTGGGGATCTGTAAGGTTTCTGGAATATTTGGCCTTTTATGAAGTTGAGGGGGTTGGGCATGGTCCCGGCACATCCCGGGGGACCCCCAAGTTGGTGTCAATGAATGCAACTTATCATAAGGAAAGAGAATATATATGGTTTAGGGGTGGGGATCTCAATGGTTTCTGAGATAAATGGCATTTTATGAAGTGGAGGGGATGGGATATGCCCCGGCACATTCAGGGGAACCCACAGGTTGGTGTCACTTAATGCATCTTATCATAAGGAACAAGACTTTATATGGTTTAGGGGTGGGGATCTGTAAGGTTTCTGAGATAAGGCATTTTATGAAGTGGAGGGGCGGGGCATGGCCCCGGCACAACCTAGGGGACCCCCAGGTTGACATAAAAGCATACGGCTAAGAGAAGTTTACTCAAGGAACATTTCTATGTAAGTTTTGTCAAAATATCTGCAATGACTTGGCAGTAAATGCCATTTTTCAGTTTTGCCCATTATAAGTCAATGGAAACTCTAAGTTGCCATAGCTACAAAACTAAAAGGCCAAATTTCATAAAAAACATAAAACCTGTAAAGGCAAATATGGTGAATATTTTCATAAAGTCGCAGCCTCCTAGAGCATATGGTTTCTGAGAAGATGATTTTTTAAGTATTGTTTTTTCTATTTTTTTTATTTTGGTTTCCATGGCAACCACTGAGTCCATCTTATCATAAGGAACAAGAATATATATGGTTCAGGGGGTGGAGATCTCAATGGTTTCTGAGATAAATTTGCATTTTATGAAGTGGAGGGGGTGGGGCATGTCCCCGGCACATCACGGGGGACCCCCAGGTTGGTGTCCGTTAATGCATCTTAGTATAAGGAACAATAATATATATAGTTTAGGGGTGGAGATCTGAATGATTTCTGAGATAAATGGCATTTTATGAAATAGAGGGGGCAGGACATGTCCCCGGCACAACCCAGGGGACCCCCAGTTGGTGTCACTTAATGCATCTTATCATAAGGAACATGAATATATATGGTTTAGGGGTTGGGATCTGTAAGGTTTCTGAGATATATGGCATTTTATGAAATGGAGGGGGCGGGGCATGGGCCCAGCACAACATAGAGGACCCCAAGGTTGACATAAAAGCATTTAGCTGAGAGAAGTTTACTCAAGGAACATGTTTATGTAAGTTTTGTCAAAATATCTGCAATGACTTGGCAGTAAATGCCATTTTTCAGTTTTGCCCATTATAAGTCAATGGAAACTCTAAGTTGCCATAGCAACAAAACTAAAAGGCCAAATTTCATAAAAAAACACAAAACCTGTAAAGGCAAATATGGTGAATATTTTCATAAAGTCTCAGCCTCCTAGAGCATATGGTTTTTGAGGAGATGATTTTTTAAGTATTTTTTGTCTATTTTTTGCAATTTGGTTTCCATGGCAACCAATAAAAATTAGCAGAAGGCCTAAAATCATACGGCAGATAGTAGATTGCCTATGGAACATTTCTATGAAAGTTTTGTCAAAATATCTGCAGAGGCTTGGCAGTAAATGCCATTTTTTCTATTTTCCCTTTTATAAGTCTTTGGAAACTCTAAGTTGCCATAGCAACCAAACTAATGAGCCGATTTTCATTAAAAACACAAATTTTCAATCCCCCTGCCCAAGGATGCTACAAATGAAATTTGGGCTGAATCGGCCCAGTGGCTTCAGAGGAGATGTCGTTTGAAAATGTTGACGAAGACGATGCAGACGACGCAGACGCAGACGACACAGACGACGCAGACGACGACGGACAACTGCCTATCCTATAAGCTCCCCCGGAGCCTTCGGCTCTGGTGAGCTAAAAAACGAAAATTTTAAGATGAACAAATGTGATATTTTTCTTATTTCTGCTCTAAAATATAGAGCAAAAATAACAAAGTAAGGTTTACCCCTGTCAACCCCAGTTTTACTATATAAAGTGGGATTCAAAGGGGTCACACTGTATAGGCGTGTTTTCGTTTGTTTGTTTGATGTGAGGTTAAACGTCCCCGTCAACACTGTAAAGGTCATTTTGGAGACGTTACTTCCAATTTTGTGGGACTTTTACTTTTGAGATGAAATGACATCTCAAGCCCTTCCGCCCAATGAAACCAATAGGGTTTATTATCATGAACGGGCGGGCTCACACCGCTTTGCCTGGACAGACTTAGATCCTCTATGCGGTTTACCAGTACTCGTGTGCGGGTCGGTTTCAGCTCTGCGAGGAAGCATTATGCAGCCCATCTATTTCTTCATGCCCCCGATGGGCGGGGGCCGAGGCGTGTTTTCTTGATGACAAGGATGGTTAATGAAGGCAGACACACTGCACATAAAAGACCCTTTATCCTCATACTTGGCGCACTTTGAATAACTTCCACGCAAAGCTGAATCCGACCGCACACGAGTACTGGTAAACCGCTTAGGGGATCTAAGCCTGCCCAGGCAAAGCGGTGCGAGTCGGACCGTCCATGCTTATAAACCCTTTTGGTTTCAGTGGGCGACAGGGCTTGAGATGTCATTCACCTGAATGTCAGGTAAAAGTCCCACACAATTGGAAGCAACGCCTCCAAAATGACCTATACAGTGTTGACTGGGACATTAAACCTCAAATCAAACAAACAAATAAGAAATATAATATAAATACAGTAGGTAAAAAAGCCTTCGACCAACTACCAATCATAGATGTATACCGCAATCAGACATTCTAGTATCCTAATAAAGGGGGTCGAATAACTGCACGCTATAATCGGTAGTGACCTATAATACCTTCTACTGACCTATAATACGTCTAGTGACCATTTATAGACCGGGGGTTGGTAACTCGAAGCCATCGTAAATATATCAACTTATGATGTACTTAAGACATACTTAAGGTGACCACCGTAAAAATTATGGTCACGTTATGCCGGTAACTGAAAACCTGTCGTATCGTTTCCATAAAGTTACGACCATCTTACCACTAACGATTTACCTGTATAATTTTTAATCTCGTGCAAAGCGCTTCGGAAACTTTTGTAAGCCAGGGAATAGCAAAATAAAATGACGCTTAACATCTTACTATAAATGATAATACCGGGGTTTGTTTAACAACAAGGCAGCCTTGTTGGAGCCTTTTCTGCCAAAAAAGGCTTTGGTAGCGGTATCATAATAGGCAAGGTTCTAAATAAACTATGGGATGAGAAACAATGACGGAACTGGCGACCCCTTCTCTACATTTCCTCCTGATTTGCCATGCCTGAGCTCATATTAGCATCAATTACTTGAAAGTGTCTTAAACAAATTGTGCAACAGCCAAAAAGATACGAGGCCGTAGACGTCGCCGTTGTTATTGTTGTAACAGAAGATAAAGTGCCATAGTACTATAATGTTATTAATCAAGTAATTTCGTATTGGCCCAGTTACAGGTCCTCGGTCAGCTGTATTGGCTGCCAATACAGCAGACCTCAGACCTGTAACTGGGCCAATACGAAATTACTTGATTAATGACAATTTTATTAATTGGCGCAATTAAAAACATGGTTTATGATTTTTGAATATTAGTTTACCTTGTGTAATATAGGATAATCAATTAATAACTATTAATATAAACGTACTCTATCATATGAGGTCACTGTTAACAAATAAACAAATTAATTATTAGTAACTCATTTTAGGTTTGAAACACGCATTGGGATATTATAATGCAATATTTCATGACGCTAGAAATAACATCTATCAAATTACAACATGTGATGTTGCCTTGTTTCTGTTACAAACATAGATTTGTTTGTGCTTTTAGAACCGCCTCGGTGAGGCTGTTCTCTATTTGCACGTATCTTGTATGGACGCGCAAGCCGATGAGAATATTGACTGTTTGCATGGTTTGTCGTTGTTTTGAGATTTCAGGTCCCAGTCAACACTATATCAGTCATGTTCAGCTTGCATAGTTGTCATGCAGCCCCCAGTGGGCGCGGATCTTTGCTGTGGTGAATCGTGTATACAGCCGAATCTTTAAATGCATAGGCTGATCTGCGGTTCCTGTACAGCAGTCATCAGGACAGGGCGTACAATATAGAAACTTCTTCATGGTAACACATGTTTGCTTTCCCACCTAACCAAGAATGTTCTCCCATTACAATATTTTTATCTGTATTATACGCCCCCCTCCACCTCCCCCACGTGTGAGACAATATAGGATTAAAACATGGTGTCTCGAGGAAGGTTTTGAATAACATAATTCCCACGCGAGGAATCCCCTGGTCCATTGAGAAACTTTTTTTTGATCGCTATCATTACATAAAAACTTTCTTGTGCCTGAAAAAGGTTTGAAGTAGGAAGCGAGAATTAGGAAGCAGAAATAGGAAATAGGAAGTGAGCAGTCAAGACCGCTATTTCTCAAAAACAAGACGATTGTGGTCAGTAGTACACTTATTGTACAGGCTATACTATCTTTTACGTTATTTCTTTTTTTCTTCTTCTTTTCTTCCTTTGTTGACACGACAATTACATAGTACACAAATAAACAGCGTGTACAGAATAATTACGCACTACATATATACATGTTTATCCGAGATGTATAGATCTTTGTTTACATGTATTTTTAGAAAGGTAATTCTGCTAAATATAGCATATATCTGCCGTAATACAATACCATGCAATACATGTGTCGCATATCATTTCTAAAAGAAGCCCTGTGTGCCGAGAAAAAAAGTAGACATATGTACAACTTCTTTTCTTATGCTTCTATTAGTGTCTGTTTCTTTCGCAATAGTTGAGATGAGGTTACGGCATGCCTGAGTTGTCCGTAACTTTACGATATGGTTAAAGACACATTTTTCGATTACATAAAATCCTACTGACCGTTTATTAAAGAATCCAGCATTGAGATAAAATACACTTGGGGTATTCAGGCTGTCATACAGGTAGGGGACCAAGAGAGGGTAATAAATTACCTAGGGATATGACTTTGACAAATGACATCTTTTCATTTACACCTGATTCCTTATTTTGATTTGCATGGAAGAATCAACAGCACTTTTTTTTTCGATTTTATATTTAGTAGCCATTATTTATAATCATTACAGAAAATGCCAATTCAGATATATTGGTATTTTTTTTTAACCAAAAATCATTTTTTTTTCAGATAAAATCCTGATAACTTTATTATTTCTGCTCTAAACATATATTGTGGGTACTCATTAGAACCACCTCGAAGAAGCGTTTCAGACGAGAACCCACAATTTGTTTTTACAGTGTGACTGCTCTTTTGAACTGTTTCCATGAGGCGGTTCTAACGAGGACCCACAATATATGTTTTTGAGGAAAAAGGAACATCCCCTTACCCCGCTTTCTATAGAGAAAAAAAGGGTTAAAGGGGGTATACATTATTTTCCTTATTTTTGCTCCAAGTCAAAGGTTGCGGGTGCTCGTTAGAATCGTCTCATTGAGTCATAGGTTGTGGGTACTCGTTTGAACCGCCTCAATGAGGCGGCTCTAACGAGCATCCACAACCTATGTTTGCAATATAAACAAGAAAAATAAATTTCATTGTGTTTGTTATTTGAGTTTTAAACTTGAAAAGGTGAAAAATAAAATCTTAAAAAATTCTTTTTTTTCTCTCTCTTTTCTGATATGGTTGTGTCTAAAACAAAGAACATTTTATAGTTCCAGCTTGACTGAAACTATAAAATGCTAATGTTTTAGACATTATATGATTTGTGTATTACATACTTTCAGCCAAAATAAAATAAATAAATAAATAAATAAATAAATAAAGGTAAATTGATTGATTAAATTTTGAGGTTAATCAATTCATTTACCTTGTTTGTTTACTTCTTTGCACTTTTGCAACAATGGATATCAGTGTTTTTCTTTACTTTATTTTAAATAAAAAAGAAGTTATTAAACAATATGTTGTTAGAAACAATCTCAGTAAATTATACTATCACTCAAGTACCCTTATTGAGCCCCCTATTAAACAAGAAATCTGCTCATAATCACCTCATAATCACTTAGATAAGATAAACCTTTGATGTGCACTATGGTCCTAAGGAAATGTTTATTGCAGACCATTAGACAGGCCACCCCTTTTATATAAGGAAAAAAATGTGTCTTTAAGTTGTCTCCATAAATTACGGTACTTTCGAGTTACTCACACTAATCGCTACGAGGTGATTAAGATATACTTAAGGTCGTCGTAAGCCTTGAGAGAGCTTCGAGTTACTGTAGTCGGAGGATAAGTTGAAAGTTACGTTTTGGACTATAGCACCGTCAATAGGTGAAACAGGGTTATACCGTTTTTATCCATAAAAAATCGAATAACCACCCTATAAAGTTTTAGAATTAAGACCCTTTACAAGCCAACATGAAATATGAAATGACAATTCATGGTTCGATTCCTGCAAGTGTTTTTTATTATTATTATTATTATCATTATCGTGAGTTCTGTCTTTCGATGATGTCCTTTTAAATCGAAATTTATATGTTGTGTTCTTATTAGGTCAAAGTTTTTTTATTATACTTTTAATGTTTTTTTTTTTTTATTATTTTATAATGACGACGCTGGTTCGATATATGCCTGTGTTGGTAACATTCTTTCTTGGAGATTGATCTTGAAATCTTTTCTACGGTCATTCTCCCCTTCCACTGATTCAAGACGGGCAGTTGTCAGTTTCTGTACAGATTCTGTACAGGTTATCCCCTTATGTTGGGAAAGTGTGGATATGAAAACTGACCGACTCAAAAATGACCTTAGTATTTTTGACTTCGGTTGCATTCAGCTGTGTCCTGGATGAAGTCTTAAGTAATTATATCGGCAGACATTATAATTGAGGCGTGAGACAGACGTTTATAGCTTTGTGAGAATGCTACACTTTGATTTTTTTGAAACATGAATCTAATGTGGCCCCCGCCCATCGGGGCTTGAAGAAATAGATGGGCTGCATGATGCTTTCACACAGAGCTGAAACCGACCCGCACACAAGTACTGGTAAACCGCTTAGAGGACCTAAGCCTGTCCAGGCAAAGCGGTGCAAGTCCGACCGGCCAAGCTTATAAACCCTATTGGTTCCATTGGGTGGCAGGGCTTGATTAATTTTCGCGGTTAATTTTTGTTATGGTTTGTCTTTGGGTGTTTGTGTCGCTTATATTATTTTATTTTTGCTAGCCTATTGGCCATTTTGTGGGAAAGTAACTGTCCTTTTGGCTTTCCTCTGTTGATGTTCCCATTAGGGTCTGTTGTTTCATGTTTGTGTTTCTTTCCCTTTGGTGCCTCTGATGGGGAGTTATGTGTTAATTGTATCGATTCCTGATCATTGCCTCCACTTCTATTTTGAGATGTCATTTCATCTCCATGTCGGGTAAAAGTCCCTTAAAATTGGAAGCAGCGTCTCCAAAATGACCTCCACAGTGTTGACGGGGACGTTAAACCTCAAATCAAACAAAATAAAAGCATGAATCTAATGAAATCCGTGATAGAAGTTCGTGCAGTAGCTCGTCAACAGCTTCGTGACATTGTTTCGTGTTTCTTCTTCTTAGCACATAAATATGTTCTATAAAAGGGTTATCCTTTGGAAGCAAGGAATACACCACAAAACTGGAAAATATGGAGTGTACATGTTTTCTGGGCCACACTAGCTAGTTTCGGCCAATTAGGCCTCATCAGTGACACTCAAAATATTTTCAAAATTCCACAATAGAATCAATGATCTCAAAGGGCAAGAAAATAAAAACTATACTAAATGACTATGATGTAGGGCAGGGAGACTGTTTACGGCCGCCAGAAATTCCCACACATCAGCTGTAATGACGTTAAATATGTTCTATAATAGGGTTAAAAACAGAATTACTGATCTCAGCAGAAGAAAAGGGCATTGCACTATTTCAAACAATAAAAAGTATAATATAATATTTTTAGAAGGAAAAAGAAACTTGCAATAGTGAGGCTCGAACCTACAAGTAAAAAGTACAAAATATTTAACGGGCTATTAGTCAGCAGTCTTTTCCACTGCGCCACTGTGAATGTCTAACAAATATACCGTCAAAATCGCATTATATTGAATATTCCTGACGCTCGCTTACCTTTCAATAACAGTGGACTATGCTCAATAACAAAAACATTTGCTGACGTCACAGTCAACTTATCCTCCGACAACATTACCAACCCCGGGCTTACTTTTCAGGTCACTAATTTACAAGTGTAAACAATAGCATGCAACCTTTTATACATGAGAAAACAACGAAACTGCAAGCTCAAACATTTGCAATATTTATTTGAACAGATTATCAGAAATTTCAGCTAAATTCTTACCTTCTCGGCCTTTCCTGGTTTGAATGGTCCGTTGGAATAACTGCGCACTGCTACTGCAGTTGTGTCTCAACCTCGAAAATAATTTACAAAGTTAAAATAAATTATTTATTTGCAAATTTTCTTAAAGAATGTCAAGCGCTGAGAAACTTTTATTCGAGCGTCCATGTTGTTTCTTACGTCTTTGTGGCGCGGTGACGTCAGAAACTTTGCACTCGTTGACGTCACGTTATACTACGTGTGCGCGCCATGGCACTGAATGTCGTTTAACATGCCACTCTGTCTGCTGTCTGTTTTGCTTAAATTTGCTTACTTATTGCAAAACCCCTTGATTGTTTTGAATTGGGGTATAAACTAAATACATGATTAGTTTCTTTGATAATAAAATATAATCGGTTCGCCGCGACAATTTTATAGGGCTCGCTAAAGCTCGACCCTATAAAATTTTCTATAGCTCACCGCTTATATTTTATTATTAAAGACACTAACCGTGTATTTACTGTGTAGTTATTGTAAAAACAGTTACAAAATAACATACTTTGCATTAAAAATAAGGGGAACAACAACACTCAACAAACCAGAGGACCAATGGTCCTGAAGACCTGGGATACTCGTGTAGTTTAATTTCATTACGCAAACACGCCTATACAAATACATTGCCACCTTTATCGCCGAAAAAAAGGAAAATTTGAAGATGAAAAATTGTGATATTTTTCTTATTTCTGCTCAAAATACAGATCGTTGGCACTCGTCAGAACCGCCACATCGAGGCGGTTCTAACGAGTACCCACAATCTATATTTTAGAGTCTCATCGAGGCGGTTCTTACGAGTACCCACAATCTATACTTTAGAGCAGAAATAAGAAAAATAAGGTTTACCCCGGTAAACCCCAGTTTTGCTATATAAAAGTGGGGTTCAAGGGGGTCAGAATTATATAGGTGTGTTTTCGTGATGACTCAGCTAAGTGCATCAACCAATTTTAAGATCATAGTCTGCAATAATTTCTGAAAAAGTACAAGAGTTTGACTTTTTTTTCCCTTACAAAAGCCTATGCAACCAAATTTGACCTTAGCCTAAAATACGTTAAGGTCATACAGGGGTCAATATTTGAACAAACTATGAATAACTCAAGGCCCAAAATACTATATACAAAGTTTCATGACAACGGTCAGAAACCTCCGTGGTGTAGTGGTTATGCTACTCGCCTTGTAAACCATGGTCCGAGGATCGATCCCGGGCTTCTCCAGACTTTCGGATGAGTCTTTAAACCCAAGTCCCGTCTCCGTATGAACTTAGCTGTTGGTGAGACGTAAAACCAAAACACTCACTCACTCTTACATAAGCTTATGCAACCAAATATGACCTTAGCCTAAAATAGGTTAAGGTCATACAGGGGTCAACATTTGAACAAACTATGAATAACTCAAAGACAAAAAATACTACATACTAGTAAATTTCATGGCAACGGTTAAGTGGTTCTGGAGAAGATTTCAAGAGGTTTTACTTATATGGCATGGCAGCCATATTGATCATGTGTTCCAACCAATATTAATTGATTTTCATTTCTGTTCCTTAAAATTTCATGTGAAATTTAGTTACAAATGGCCCAGTGGGTCAGAATAATATAGGCTTGATTTCATGATACGGAGAAGAAGATTTTTGAAGGGTTTCGGTACGGCGTCCAGCTTGGTCGTTTGGTCAAGATTCCGTAAATAAACTTTCCTTCCCCGATCCCATGGATGCTCCACGTTAAATTTGACTTCAATCGGTTCAATCGCCCGAGTGGTTTCATAGGAGATGGTGTTTGAAAATGTGGACAGACAACAGACGGTGCCCCCGCCCATCGGGGTTTGGAGAAAAGAAAAACAGGGCTGCAGGGTGCTTCCACGCAGAGCTGAAACTGACCGCACATGAGAACAGGTAAACCGCTTTGAACGTTATAGCCTGCCCAGTGTTACGAGCCAGGCGTAGCAGAAAGAAAAAGCAAACAAGCCTTTTGGAAAATCTTAACAAAATTTATTTACAAGTTAACTTTAACCTGTAGAAGTAAGAAAATTAAATGTACTTAGCTCTGTTATGAAATATCCTGAATGAATCTATTTTCCTTGATCCCACAGAATTCACAGTCCAAAATGAAAAGTAATATCCTTTAACAATCCAACACAGAATTTAGAAATAACTTTTCTTAAATGCCCAAACATCAAACTCCAAAGTCTGACTCAATGAGAAAAATCAAGCTCTTTTATAGACCCTAAGATTTCTCTAGAACATTCCAGAGGGCTGTGGAATAAGATGAGGTAATTCTCTAAAAATAATGCAACCCAGAACTTTCTGGAAGGTTCTGAAGTACTTTTCCTTGTAAAAATGTTGTTTACAAAAATGAAATTAATCTGTGACTCAGTTTTCTAGAATCTTCTATAAGAAGATTAACAAGATATTTATAGCACTATTAGGTCAACACTGGGTTGAAAGTGGGAATCAGAAAAATAAATTCTTATGCATAACACTCCCCCTCTTCGAGGAAAAGAAAGATTTATGTAATAAAGCTTTCTTTTGCTTTAAGAATAATAAAATATTGAGCATAGCATATAAAATTACATGTATCTACAATCCACTTTAGTAGGAAAGAAAAACACAACTCCTGACACTGCTCAAACTCTTGAAAGGGCATCAGGGATAATGTTATCTCTCCCTCTGATATGTCTTATGTCTAAATTATACTCTTGTAGCATAAGACTCCACCTGAGCAACCGCTGATTTTTGTTTTTCATTTTATGTATGAAAGTCAGTGGATTGTGATCACTGAAAACAACAATCGGTGCAGTAGTAGGGGTAAGATAAACTTCGAAATGTTGCAGAGCAAGAATCAGTGACAAGCACTCTTTCTCTATGGTAGAGTAATTTCTCTGATGCTTATTAAACTTCTTGGAAAAGTAGCAAACTGGATGATCCACACCATTTCCATCTTCCTGCAACAAAACACTACCTGCACCTACGTCACTAGCATCTACAGCTAGCTTAAACTCCTTTTCAAAGTTTGGTGCTAAGAGAACTGGTTCACTCTTGAGTATGGCTTTAAGTTTATCAAAAGCATTTTGGTATATTGCATTCCAATGGAATTTTGTTCTTTTGCTGAGCAAATTTGTCAAAGGCTCAGCAATGACAGAGAAATTATTACAGAACTTCCTGTAATAACCAGCCATACCAAGAAATCGCATCAGCTGTCTTTTGCACGTGGGTACGGGAAAATTTGAGATAGCCTCAACTTTAGCATCAATGGGCTTCACATGACCTTGACCTACAACATGACCTAGAAATGTCAAACTTGCATGGCAGAATTCACTTTTAGCAAGATTGATTGTCAATTTGGCATTACTCAGTCTATCAAAGAATGCTCGAATAGTCCCAAGATGTTGATTCCACTGGTCGTTGTATATGATAGCATCATCGATATAAGCACTGCAGCCTTCCAGCCCCGCAATTACCATGTTTATTAAGCGCTGAAATGTTGCTGGAGAGTTTTTCGTTCCAAATGGCATGACTTTATAGTTAAATAATCCGTCTGGTGTTGTGAATGCCAAAACCTCCTTTGCTCTATCTGTAAGTGGAATTTGCCAAAATCCTTTCAGAAGGTCGAATTTCGTTATGTATTTGGCATTCCCGATGTTATCAATGCAGTCATCCATTCTTGGAATAGGAAAGCTATCTGTTTTACTTAAGGAATTAACTTTCCTAAAATCTGTACACATACGATATGTCCCATCAGGTTTTGGTACTAGAATACAAGGAGAACTCCATTCACTTTGGCTTGGTTCAATAAAGTCATTGTCTAATAGATACTGAACTTCTTCTTTAAGATATTTTTGTTTCACAGGATTCATCCTGTATGGGTGTTGTTTTACAGGTTTAGACCCATTTATGTCCACATCGTGAAATATTTTGTCTGTCCGTGTTGGAATGTCAGGAAATAAGTGTTCATATTCAAAAATCAGCTGTTTCAGTTCATTCCGCTGATTTGGCTCTAGATGTGACAGTTTCTGGTCAAGATTCCGTAGAATGTCAGAATTCTGAAGTTTTGATGATGTGGGATCCGACTTCACTGAATTAATATCCTCACAGTCAATGTCACATGAATTAAGTGGAACAGAGCTAACTAGATTGACTGATGTTAAAGATGTATTGTCCCTATCTATGTATTCCTTAAGCATGTTAATATGACATAGCTGCTTCAGCTTGCGCCTCCCAGGAGTGTTTATTATGTAATTTACGTCACTGATCTTTTTGTCTACAGTGTATGGACCATAATACCTGGCCTGCAACGATTTTCCTGGAATAGGCAAAAGAGCTAGTACCTTATCACCTGGTTTAAAATTCCTTTCTTTTGTCTCTATGTCATATAGCTGTTTCATTTTCCTTTGGGCTGACTGAAGATTGTTTCGAGCAGCCTCACAAGCTTTTGAAAGTCTAGTTTTGAAATCAGACACATACTGAAGTAAATTCAGGGAGGTGTCGTCATTGGAGAGAAATTTCTCTTTGAGAAGTTTCAATGGACCACGAACAGTATGGCCAAATACTAATTCAAATGGACTGAAGCCAAGAGATTCTTGCACAGATTCTCTAACAGCAAATAAAAGGAGATGGATGCCTTCATCCCAATCCTTCTCTGTGTCAAAACAATATGATCTTATCATGTTTTTCAATGTTTGATGGAATCTTTCAAGGGCGCCTTGACTTTCAGGATGATAGGCCGATGACTTATACTGTACAATGCCAAGTTCATGCATTACTTGTTGAAATATTCCAGACATAAAATTTGAGCCTTGGTCTGACTGAATAGATTTAGGAAGCCCAACAAATGTGAAAAACTTCACTAAGGCCTTGACGATTGTCTTAGTTTTGATATTTCTTAAGGGAATGGCTTCAGGAAAACGTGTGGAAGCACACATAATAGTCAAAAGATATTCACAGCCAGACTTAGTTCTGGGCAAGGGACCCACACAATCTATAATTATTCGACTGAAAGGTTCATCAAAAGCAGGTATAGGCTGCAAGTGAGCCTTAGGTATAGTCTGATTGGGTTTTCCTACCATTTGGCATGTATGGCAGGACCTACAATGCTGAGAAACATCTGATTTTAACCCAGGCCAGTAAAAATGATTAAGAATCTTGTGATAGGTTTTATTTACACCTAAATGTCCTGACATGGGAGTTTCATGTGCCAAGTTTAATATTTGGGAACGGTAAACCCGTGGAACCACTATCTGGTGGTTGACAGTCCACTCGTCTTCTGCTGAGACGTCTGGTGGACGCCATTTTCTCATAAGAATGTCATTTTTGACATAATAACAGACTGGGACCTGAGAAACTTCCTGCTCATCTAAGGCCCTTTCAAATAAAGGCGAAATTTCAGGATCCTTATGCTGTTCTATAGCTAGTTGAGACCCAGACATTATGTCATGGCCTAGATCTAAAGATGAGTTATTCTCATGAAAATCTGTCTGCTTATCAGGCAGGCTTGAAGACAGAGACCTTGTTATCTCGTCATTAAAAGACTGACCCAAAAAGGTATCAGTTAAATCAAAATCCTGTTTCCCATCAGTTTGCTTGGCCTTACGTGCCATAGCCCTTGTGACTGCACAGGACGGATAAAGATCAGGAATTTCCTGCTCAATGGGATCAGGCGGTTGGTCTATGCAAGGATTAGTAGTCAAAAGTGGGTTTACCACAACCTTATCTCCAGCTAAGTCATTGCCTAGCAACAAATGAACATCTTTAAAGGGTAAAGAAGGTCTAATACCAACAGCCACTGAACCGGATACCAAGTCTGATGACAAATAAACGTTATGGAGCGGAACATTAACAAATCCACATTCCACACCCTGAATAAGGACACTTTGGCCCAAAGAAGTCTTCTCAGAAAAAGGCAGAGTATCTGCTAGAATAAGAGATTGAGAAGCTCCGGTATCTCGTAAGATTTTAATAGGGGTAGGATGGGCATAACTGTCACCATTTAGTGACACAAAACCATCTGATAAGAATGGTTCATAACACTCCATAACTGTATCAGTCTCAGATAATCTGGTATCAGAAAGAGTTTCCTCCCTTACACAAGACTGTGGTTTTGGCCTTATAGAAGTCAAGCCTGTAGGCTTAAGTTCCTCTTGTCTTTCTCTTTCTTTCCTTCGCTTTAATTTTAAACACTCAGAGATCAAATGACCTGTATTTTTACAATAATAACAAACTACTTGAGATTGAGATAAGGGATTCTGGTCTTTGTTTTCACCAGAAGGTTTGGAAAAATTCTGGCTTCTGTTTTCACCAGAAGGTTTGGAAGGATTCTGGCTTTTATTTTCACCAGAAAGTTTGGGCATAGTACTAGATGTATGGCTATAACTACCAGAAGGATTACTGGGATAGAATCTTGGACCTGTCTGTGGATTATAAGGTTTTCGAGGATAAGGCCTGTTCACAAATGAGACTTCATGAGTCAAAGCATAATCATCTGCCAAACGAGAAGCTTCCTCCAAAGTTTCAACCTGTCTCTCATCGAGAAAAGATTTAATGTCTGAATTTATGCACCGTTTGAACTCTTCAACAAGGACAAGCTGTCTAAGTTTGTCATGATCAGAGCCTACTTTTTTAGAAGAACACCACCTATCAAATAACTGTTCTTTGGTTCGAGCAAATTCTACATGGGTCTGGGAAATTTCTTTTTTACAGTTCCTAAATTTCTGCCTGTAAGCTTCAGGGACCAACTCATATGCCTTAAGAATTAGCTCCTTAACCAAATCATAGTCTGAGCTTTGCTCGACAGTCAGCTGAGTGTAAATGTCTCGAACCTTTCCGACAACAACGCTTTGCAAAAGTAAGGTCCAATGCTCTTTTGGCCATTTTAAATTTTCTGCAACTTTTTCAAAATGCAAAAAATACTTATCTACCTCTTTTTCCTGAAATGGCGGAACTAATCTTATGTGCTTTGTGGCATCAAAGTAACTGCCAGAGTCAAAAACAGGGGTATGTTTCAACCTATCCTGACCCTGGAGTTCCATTTCCTTCAGCCTTAACTGAAATTGCCTTTCCCTCTCTTTTTCTTCAATACTATATCTCATTTTTTCCTTTTCTAACTCAATCCGTTCCTCCATTTCTCTTTGTTTTTCCCTCTCTCTTTCTTCCATTTCTCTTTGTTTTTCTTCCTGCTCTAATTTTTCTTTTCGAATTCGTTCTTCCATTTCTAATCTTTCCATCTGCATTTGTCTCTGCATTTCCCTTTCTTTTTCTTCCTTTTCAATTTTTTCTTTCTGTATGCGTTCTTCCATCTCTAATCTTAATTTTTCTAATTCAATTTGCCTTCCAATTTCAATTTGTCTCATTTGCAATTCAGTATGTGAAACCATAATGAGAGACAAAGCAGATGGATCGAAAAGTTCTTCATCAACAAAAAACTGCACCAAAATATTCTTAATTTCATGCTTCTTCATGCTTGTTTTGACAGCAGTGACCCCATAATTGGAAGCAATTTCTAGCAAATCTGTCCTTTTGGCCAGATTAAACAACTCCTGAGTAGGCTGAGCCAAAAAGCTTCTCAAATCAAACGACATGTTTGCTTTTTGTTTGTTTTATAAAGTATTTATGGAAATACAGATTGAGGTTAATTTGACTAAGTTTTTTTTTTTAAATGACAAGCCCAACGAGAATTTCACATGAAATGACAAGTACTATTTCACCTGAAATGACAGTTCACATGAAATGACAATCCCCTATATGCCTATAGGGAAATACCAATCCTGTGAAGCAACTGCAAAGTCTATTTGATAAGAAATGACAATTACCTGCGTCACATGAAATGTCGGTTTTAAAATGCTTAAAATGGTTTTATCCCGGACGAGCCACCAATTTCTGTTACGAGCCAGGCGTAGCAGAAAGAAAAAGCAAACAAGCCTTTTGGAAAATCTTAACAAAATTTATTTACAAGTTAACTTTAACCTGTAGAAGTAAGAAAATTAAATGTACTTAGCTCTGTTATGAAATATCCTGAATGAATCTATTTTCCTTGATCCCACAGAATTCACAGTCCAAAATGAAAAGTAATATCCTTTAACAATCCAACACAGAATTTAGAAATAACTTTTCTTAAATGCCCAAACATCAAACTCCAAAGTCTGACTCAATGAGAAAAATCAAGCTCTTTTATAGACCCTAAGATTTCTCTAGAACATTCCAGAGGGCTGTGGAATAAGATGAGGTAATTCTCTAAAAATAATGCAACCCAGAACTTTCTGGAAGGTTCTGAAGTACTTTTCCTTGTAAAAATGTTGTTTACAAAAATGAAATTAATCTGTGACTCAGTTTTCTAGAATCTTCTATAAGAAGATTAACAAGGTATTTATAGCACTATTAGGTCAACACTGGGTTGAAAGTGGGAATCAGAAAAATAAATTCTTATGCATAACACCAGGAAAAGTGATGCGAGTCAGAACATCCAGTGCATATAAGCCCTATTGGTTTCATTGGGCGACAGGGCTTGAGATGTCATTTCATGTCAATGTAGGGTAAAAGTCCCACAATATTGGAAGCAACGTCTCCAAAATGACCTAAATAGTGTTAACAGGGATGTTAAACCTTAATTCAAACTAACAAACAAAAAAAAAGGCGACAGTCAGACAGATTACAGTCAACAGACTAAAGTACGGCTCAGATGAGGTAAAAAGTAAAACAAAAGAGATGCTAGAACAATATCATAGATATGAAATCTTAATTACAGAGGACCCACGTTATAACGGCATTCGTTATAATGGAAAAAACTCGTTATAGCGACAATTTCAATGGAATGGATTTTGCCTCGATTCCAAGCGAATTGGGCTTCCCTCAGGTTGGAAATGCCCAAATCGAATCCATAGTCATGAAAGAGCCTTGTAATTTAATACTCCAAGAAACAAATTTTATGGACATTTTTTAGAATCGCCTCATCGAGGCGGTTCTAACAAATGTCTATAACATTTGTGTCTTGGGAGTAATGCTGCGGAAAAGACCTTTCATAACCTATTATACTCCTAAATGGGATTCTTTATAATGGCAAATTCATTATAACGGCACAATAAAACGGATTATTATATACCCAGAAAATGTCCCGTTTACTTTGTACAGAAGTTACCGGTCAATATTTTTCCATATTGCCCGTAGTCAAGTTCATATTGCCCGTAGATAAGCAGTCACGTTCAAAATAGAACTACTTTCAAATTTGTCCACTTCGGTACTAAAAATCGGCAGCCATGTTGTCGTGCGTATCGACTGAAATAACCTAAACAAAATGAATATAGGCTGTGACAGGGTGCATAAAGCGCATTTTATGCTAGCAAATATAACCTACCTGCAATCTGTTCAGATATTCAATAATTTCTTTTAGGAAATCAAGAGTAAGAAACAAAACTGACACTTCGGTAAACATGGCGTCCTGAGTTGGGAAACATTAATGTTTTTAATGACGTCACGTCAACCGACGTTAACGTCGTCTTCACTTTGGCGCCATTGGGCGTGGTTTTTCATAGTGTAGGAAGACACTTAACAATGTGCATTATTTTCCATTTCAAAGCACTTAAAGATGTCTAACCTTATTTTACGTTCAAATTTCCATGCCAGGCAATCCTGAATTCTGGCACAGAGTCCAAGTTTGGGTATATAATAAAAAGGTTATTTACTTTATTTTGTGAAATATTCGGCACTCGTTCATATGGCGAAGACGCACTCGCAAGCTCGTGCGTCCTTCGCCATATGAACTCGTGCCGAATATTTCACAATATAAAGTCAATAACCTATAAACATTTACTGTCATTAAAACGCGGGTCCTCTGTAGCAGTATATAAAGGCAAGCAAGATACGGGCTGCTTGAAATCGAGCTTTATCCTTGGCTCACAAAGGCGTAACCAGTAACATACAACAATGCATCAAGAAAACACGCCTCTATAATTTTGTTACCCTTGAACCCCACTTTTATATAGTAAAACTGGAGTTTACAGGGCTATACCCTATTATTTCTTATTTCTGCTCTAAAATATAGACTGTGGGTACTCGTGATAACCGCCTCGATGAGGCGGTTCTAACGAGTATCCACAATCTATATTTCATTATTTTGAGAGAAATAAGAAAAATATCAATTTTCATCTGAAAATTTTCGTTTTTCGATGGTAAAATTTACAATGTATTTGTATAGGCATGTTTTCTTAATGTTCAATAACACGAACAACAATAGACTCCTCGTTTACCATGATTGTTTTGAACTCATTCTTGGGTCTCAAGGAAATCTTTCCCATAATTCCAGAAATTATCATTACGAAAACACGCCTTTACAAATACATTGTAACCTATCGCCGAAAAAGTGACAATTTTAAGATGAAAAATTGTGAAACTGTTCATATTTCTGCTCAAAATATAGATTGTGGGTACTCGTTAGAACCGCCTCATCGAGGCCCTGGTGTATGAATGTCATTTGACGTGTCACCAGTAACAATTCTGATCGAGGCGGTTCTTACGAGTATACACAATCTATATTTTAGAGCAGGAATAAGAAAAATAAGGTTTATCACTGAAAATCCCTGTTTTACCTATATGAAAATGGGGTTCAAGGGGGTCAAAATTATAAAGGCGTGTTTTCGTGGTTGAAAATCTAGGAAAAGCGGGGTCAACTCTGAAACGAAAAATAATTCTTGCCATAAAGGCATTGTGTGAATTTTACCTTAGGATAATTTTTTCTTGCACACCAGACAAGGAAATCCGTTATTTTACCCTGGGATAGAAATTTATGTTCTGACCCTGGTGTTCCGACCCCAAATCGAATAAAGTCGCGTGTTTGATAAATACACTGGTGAATTTCAACCGCATGTGCGGCGGCGTCATGCGTCGTTCCTGTTGTGTCATCACAAAATGGCGGACGTCGGTAACCGAAGTGACAGCAGCATTAAAAATTCGTAGAAATGGAAGGTATGCAAGAAAAAGAAACCAATATGGGTGTGAGGGTTGGATAGAGAAATCCGTCCCTCGGGATCACTGTCCGGCATCACTCGGCAAGCCTCGTGATGCCGGACAGTGTCCCTCGGGACGGATTTTTCAATCCACCCCTCACACCCATATAAGATTCTTATATTATCAGTGACCCCGAGGATGAATTTTTCGATCATACACGTTAGATTGTCAGATGTTCCGAGGGATTGGATATTACGAAAACCCGCCTATTTAAAATATAGAGGATCTTATATGAGTGTGCATGTATTATTGAATTTATTAAACGAGTTGAGGAAAGGGGATAAAATGCGAGGCTTTGCCGAGCATTTTATCCCTTTTCCTCAATTAGTTTAATAAATTCAATAATACATGAGCACGAATGCAAGATTCTATTTACCATATGACATTTAAAACGCATTTCATCTCGATTGTTTACAAAAATATCAATATTCCGCCATTAGTAAACGCGACGTCGTTAAGGACGTCGTACATGTAACTTTACGGAACGTATCTAGCTAATTTGCATATTTAATCATGATCATATGATAAACTGAAATATTGAATATTATGATAAAAATAAAGAGTTTCAGATAAAACAAAGTCTGATATTTTTCATATTTCTGCTCAAAACATATTTAGGGTACTGAGCGAGGCGGTTCTAACGAGTACCCACAATCTCTGTTTTTGAGCAGAAATAAAAAAAGATAATACCCCACCCTGTAAACCCCAGTTTTACTGTATAAAACTGAGATTTCACGGGCACAAAGTTATATAGGCGTGTTTTCGTTTACTTACAACAAGGAAAATCTAGGAAAACCAGGGCGGGGTTGTGGGGCAGGGGCTGAGGGGCTCTTAAATGTTAAAAAATCCTGCATACCAAAAATATGTAGAAAAATCCTAAATTTTAACTTAAGACAGAATTTTTTTATCAGTGACCCCAGGACGAATTTTTCGATCACAGACATAAGCATCGCATTTACAAGTCCGTGTAATGAAACCCAACTTAAACCCAACTTTATGTAGAGAAAACTTAGTTTTACAGGAATATATATTATTATTTTTATTATTTTTGCCCCAAGACATAGGTTGTTAGTAGCCAACAACCCATGTTTTGAGTATGCATGTAAATAAGAATATAGAGGATCTTACACGAGTGGTCTTACACGAGTGGTCATTTCATTTGAAATTTATGAAACGAGCCTTCGGCGAGTTTAATAGATTTCATATTTCATATGAAATGACCACGAGTGTAAGATTCTGTTTATCATATGACCCCTTTAAACTGGATTTTACCGCCTTTAAAGGGGGTCTTTCATTTGTGCCCATGCATGTTTTTTCTTTAAACTTTGTATATTAATAACTCACCATATACAACCTATAAAAATGTATTTAATAAATTATATAAATCAAAGTAGGACTCAGGAGGCCACTCTTACTGACTCCCTCCATGAGCCGGTGTCTGTCTCTAAATAAGAGCTTCTTAAATCTTATGTTTTATTAAGTTTCAAGATCTGTGAACTGGATTGAATGCAGAACTCCATAGGCATTCCTTTGATACTAAAAAACCTTTTGAATTAATTAAAGTTTACATTTTCTGATAAAATAATTACCGAAAATCTCATTTTTTAATTTACATTTTAAACAATTATCAAAATTCAATCCCTAAGATAAATATGTTCCAGTCTTTGTCAAGATTTCATTTTGCTAGGAAAACTTGCCATATGTATCTTCTTTAGCTATGCCAAATTTCATTAAAATCCGAAACCGGTAACACTGTAGTTTTACACCTTTAATGGATGTAAGTCGTTTCTGCAAAATTTACTATTTTATCAAAATCATTCAAGAACCCTACAAAAAGGCAATTCGTAACACTTACGTAATAAAAATGAGATTATACAAATCAAAATGAATACATATTGAGCTGATCTAGCTTAGAAACTATTAAAATATCATGAATTTCTGATATTTTCCTTTCATTTATACACTATGATCTATCCAAAAAAGTAGATAGCAAAACACTAAATCAAAAGGTATTCTAATCAACAAATTAGGCTTAACAACATATATTGCTTTTTTATTAGCAGCACAATTATTGTGAACATGTGCAACTTTATTTAATGGCTTTGCATAAGTCATGCTTCTCAAATAGGTGTAAGGCAAGGAGATCCATTATTTTCATTCTCATACCAAGCTGGTATGCAAGGACGCAATGGTCAGTGGTTTGTTGTTACTAGTAAAAATAGTTCTGTTGATAAATCCATGGCCAGATTAAGCCTTAGATATACACTGTCTTTATGAACGCTGAATTATTATCCTAACAAAAAAAGTTACAGTAATTATTAAAGTCGAAATGTTACTGATATTGAGTTTCTGTTGCAAAAGATATCATTGATGGATGAGGCGCAGAATATTTGGTGTAAACAAAGCCGTCCTATGACCTAGAGATATTGTGCTATTAGAAAGGGAGAGAAAAGTTTCCTTCCTTATAGTACACATGCATAAATATGTCTCTTTTCTTCATTGGTATTGTAATTGTTGACGTTTCTTTAGTGTCTTATTTTTTTTCTATTTACTTTGTCAATATAGTGGTTAATTTATCGGAAGCGAGCTTTTAGTATTTTTTTCTGGTTGTAAAACTTACAACCACTTCTTAAATGTTTCTGCTGAATGCAAGTTCACTGTTTTTTTAATCACTGTTCTTGCTTGCTTTTTGTTCATTAATAATTACCAGTACATTTCTGTGCAATGTATCTCTCAGCTTAGAAAGAGCATTGCAGTGTTTGGACAGAAAAAGCATCACAGTGTATTTACTGAAAATAATTTAAAATCCTAAGAGTAATGCGAAATGCTTCTTGATATCTTACATAATGTGCTTTGTAATTACTGCAACAGCTGCTGAGATAGGTAAATGAAGTGAAAGACCTATACAAAATATATAGACAACACAATCATGATCACATAAGTTTTGGAACACTGACAAATGTACGACCATGTGAATTCTAAAAGCAAATTCAAATGGCTTTGGAATACAGCTTCAGGAAGCCCTTTGATTTCGTTCATAGGGGCTATACAAAAAAGATAGATTGGCTAGTGCCTATGCAGATACAAATCTGAAAACTTAATGTCCAGGAAAAGTAATCTCAAGTGTTATTGATTTTCCCTAGAGTAAACCTTTCTTTTTAAATGGACAGTTAGGGTTAAATAAACAAACAACAGTTTGACTTGAGAGTCATCTCGAGTCGGATAACAAATCTCACAAAATCTGAAGCAACATCTAAAGTGACTGGTATGTTGTTGATTTGAATGTTAAATCTAAACATCACCTTAGTACCATTACCAAATTAGACAAGAAAGACAGAAAGAAAACTGTGCACATGATTACATGGATGCGTTTGATGACGTTTGTCATCAAAACCTTTGCGGTATAGTCAGTAGACAAAATAGTTTGCTCCATAGGGGACAAATTTACTGAAATGGATGTTTTGAAATAATACTTATAATTATGCTATGAACTACTTACACAAACCATAATATACTATAGCCATCCAAATTGAAAGCAATAGTAAAGTATTATTAAACAGAATGACCAAAACATGATAATCATATAATTTCACATTTTGCTGAATCAGGACTATCAGTATTCAGTCTGTTAAAACACAATGTTACCGGTCTTCAATTTCCATCAAAATTCATCAACATGTTCCTAAGATATGTGGGTAGTTTTTATGTTTAAATGGTGTCTTGACAAAAATTGGAACATGGTAAAAATGCATATATATTTTTAATGAATACAAAATAGGAGCTGAAATATGGGGACACCATCAAAGAAAACTGAATGCCCAGCCACTATTACTAGACATATGAGGTCATTCATAGCATCAACTAACTCACCAATTATGGCTTTAATTCATAAAACAAAGCAGCATTAGATATATGACACTCTGAATACTGTAGACAAGTTTATATGAGAGTACTCTCTGTTGTGATAGACACTTCATAAAATATGTAATAAATTTACTACGGAAATAAAATTTAAAAGTGAATGCACCGTAAAGATGATGGTTATACCCAAGGCAATTATTGTGCATAATTTAATCAAAATCCAAGCGTGGGCAGAAACCAATGCAAATTTCCTATACCTTGAAAGACCCCCTTTGATAAATTTTCCACAAACAATGCATGGTTGACATGGACGTCGTCATGACGTTACTTAGTCCCGCCAAAGTGTTATTACACGTGTGGTCATACGATTTTTATTACACGACGTTATACACTGCTTATCAACGACGTTATATGATAAATACATGTAAAAGAATGTTCTATGTCGCACGGATATGGTATCGTAATGTTTTGTAGCATGCTCCCGAGGGTAGGAAAATCTTTCCTTTAAGAACAGCTCATTCGATATGGAAAGAAAATGCATCATATGTATTATGTGATTTCACTTTACTGACGACAGTTTCATACGCTAGTCATACGTCAGTTTCAACATTGATTTTTAGTCCCCGCCCACCGGGGCTTGAAGAAATAAATGGGCTGCATGATGCTTCCACGCAGAGCTGAAACCGACCCGCACACGAGTACTGGTAAGCCGCTTAGAGGATCTAATCCTGCCCAGGCAATGCGGTGCGAGTCGGCCCGTCCATGCTTATAAACCCTTTTGGTTTCATTGGACAGCAGGGCTTGAGAAGTCATTTCATCTCAATGTCGGGTAAAAGTCAAACAAAATCGGAAGCAACGTCGCCGAAATGACCTTTACAGTATTGACGTGGACGTTAAACTTAAAAAACAAACAACATTGATGTCAACGTTGCTCTGTGTGCCTGGGTGAATGATCTAACTATCATACGAGTGTGGCATTATGATAACACACGCGTGTGGAAAAGTGCATTTTTTTCACATCTTTTCTGATGAAAATCCGTGTTATTTTTCTTACAAATACTGCAAACCGAGGTTGTTGGTGCTCGTTAGAACCGCCTCAATGAGGCGGTTCTAACGAGTACCCACAACCTATGTCTTAGGGCAATAATAAGAAAAATAGTGTACATCCCGTTAAAACCTAGTTTTCTCTATATAAAGTGGGGTTTAGGGCGGGGTGGGGGTTCGTTTCACGGACTTGTTCACGCGATGAAAAGACAAATCACCAACATGAAAATTGAATGGACTTTGGCTTCTAAACATGTTCCACGTCCGCCATCACCTTCCGTTGACCCAGTCTCCTGTGTCGTTCCAGTGGTTGGCGTTGTTTCGGTAGTCTGCGTTGTCATTGTGCTTTGCGTTGTTTCGGTAGTAGGCGTTGTTGTTGTGCTTTGCGTTGTAGGTGATGTCTCTGTCGGAGATGTTCCTGTCGAACTCGTGCCTAGATACGATGTTGAGTCGGCAGCTGTAAAGAAAGAAACTTTGGTTTAAACTTTAATTCTTGCATAAATACCTATGCGCATAGCTGTTTGAAGCCATTGTCGAATTGACCGAAAGCCGTGCTCAAACAGCAAAAACCATGTTCAAATCATGAAATTCGCGTGCTGTTTGAACATGGATTTTAAGCTTTTGATTTCACAAGACGGACCTTGCTTTGTTTACGTTACGTTGAGCGACGTAAAGTTATCGCCCTGAACGTAGCGTTTTAGGGTTGTATGATGACGTCAGAGGGTTACTGCATGACAACGTCATTCTAAACAACATTCTGAACTGGCCGCCATTTTGATTTGCCTGTCGCATTTGAAGAGTTTATATGGAATTTATATGGAGCTTTAGGGCGTTTTCGTCAAAATTTGCGATCGGATTCGTAAGTTATGCAAGAACAACGATCATCCATGGTTATTTCATTGCATTAACATTTGCCGGATCCCTTGGAAGATATTTGAACATTCGGCCTAGCGGCCTCATGTTCAAACAGCTTCCTCGGGACCCGGCAAATGTTAATGCATGAAAAACCATGGTTGATCCCTATATTATTTATTTTTATCATATGACGTCGCGTCTGAGAGTGTAATAAATAGAGGATATTTACTTTTTTGAGGTGGATACCAAAAATATTTCATCGAGTGTGTTGAAAACATCATAATTTTCACGAGTGCGAAGCACGAGTGAAAATTCGGATGTTTTCAACACACGAGATGAAATATTTTTGGTATCCGTCGAAAAAAAGTTAATGTTCTTTTTATTTTATATTTTATTGGGACACTTACGGTAATTATTGATCGACCCAAGGCGGTGACGTCACGATTTTGACCTGGCTACATGACCTCACAACTGTCAATTTCAAAGCATAAACAAATCGCCATTTTGGATTCAGCATTTCTAGTTCAAAGAATGCTTTTCAAGGTATGTTACTGAATGCGATGTGCTTATTTGAAGTTCATTTTATTATTGAAGGCTCTATGTGGCATGCACCCAGCCACTGTATAATCGATTCCATGTGTAGCAGTCGGTCGCGGGCGGTTTTTCACGTTGGAAAAAAAACAACACACAAAACACGCTGATTTGAGTCCATATTTCATCGCACAAACTCTTACTGAGCCATTCAGTGAAATGGTACGCCTTGTAGACCATTTGTAACAAGACAGCTAAGCCTAAATCTTAGAGGGGGCATTTAAATTGTGACCGAGATGTGTGTCGGCAAAAATCACAGCGCTGCTGTTGTCAAATATGGCGCCTGTTCATTCAGTTTTAATGCCACTCTCTTGTCTTCAAACGTCAAAATATATTCTAACGACATAAGGAATTATTATTCTTAGTAAATAAAAGGAAAATTAACCCTTTCTTTCGACCATAACGTAAACAAAAAAGTAGTTACGGCACGCTACAGTGAAATGATATAAATGGTATCAGTCACATGTGAAATGATACGATATCATTTCACTTGTGGTTGATATCATTTTTATTTGTTTCAGATATGCATTGATTTCAATGCTAAGTATAAAATAAAGCCATGTATTATTTTCGATAATCCACTAGTGGGTTAAATATGCAAATTAGCTAGATACGTCCCGTAACGTTACCTGTACGACGTCCTTAACGACGTCGCGTTTACTTATGGCGGAATATTGACATTTTTGTAAACAATCGTGAATAAAATGCGTTTTAAATGTCATATGATAAATAGAATCTTGCATTCGTGCTCGTGTATTATTGAATTTATTAAACTCGTTGAGGAAAAGGGATAAAATGCTCGGCAAAGCCTCGCATTTTATCCTTTTTCCTCAACTCGTTTAATAAATTCAATAATACACGAGCACTCATGTAAGATCCTCTATGTATAACTAATAAATGCAAACACATAAAAACTACCAAGTACAGTGAAATTCCGCTATTAAGACCACCTAACATTAAGACTAATGCTTCTTTAAAAAGCTTATTTACAGTAGAACTTCGATGGCTCGAACACCGATGGCTCGTTTACCATGGATGAGTCGAATACATTCTTGAGTCCCTAGCAAAATCTTCTATATAAGAAATAATGGGGGATAATTAAGAAGATTTTAGTCTTTTATTTTGCAAATGCAGGCTGTGTGTACTCATTAGAATCGCCTCGATGAGGCGATTCTAATGAGTACACACAGCATACATATTCATTAGAGAACACCGAAAAGATGTCAGAAAGAATCTCGTTTTGCCTCCTGACAGTAACCTCAGTGGCTCGAACTACCCCTGTCTCGAACAGATTTTCGAGGTCCCAAAGGTGTTCGAGCCATTGAAGTTCGACTGTAGTTGGTTGCAGTTATTTTTCTTTGTGTTTTCTGCATACAGTATCCTCTGGTGAGAGACCACCTGTTCATACGGGGCTGTTCAAAAGTGGTCTTAAAGACCTTTGGGACTGTTCAAAAGGGGTCTTAAAGACCCCTTTTGAACAGTCCCAAAGGTGTTCTTAATATAGGAATTTTACTGTACAATGATTCAGGAGAAAAGTCGTTTGACTTTCAGTAAATATGTATCCAACACTTTATGATGCCTTGTGCCGTTACACTTGTAGTCAACATTTGTAAAAAAAATACAGTTGTTTTTGCGTGGGCCTATTAGAATATGGACGAGATTGGAAAATGTCTATAGTATAGCATCAAGGTTAAACTACGTAGTATGACCCATCTTCTTTCTTATGAATTTTTTCTTTGCTCTTAAAGGAACTCATTTTTGATTTTTAGGCATCAGGGGACAGTTTCGCATTTGAGGGTGGACGTTTTTCAAAATATTATAGTAGGAGGGTCAATAATGGCATGGTTGCTCATAGAAATTGTGATATGTGGATATTTTTTGCCAATGTGGGCTTATTTGCTGAGTATCTGTACTTTTATGAAATGGAATACGAAACTAAAACCCCGGCTGTCTGGATGCTGTGCAAGTTCAAGGTGCAGCGGCATATCTGAATTCACGAAGGTAACTTTGGCACTAAAAAGTGGCTGTTTTTCAAAGAGGATTCCTGAAAAAGTTTACTGGTTATGGTATACTTTTCTGTCTATTTCTTTGCACGTGACTGAGTGTACATGACATTTCAACAGGTGCCAAGTACTGGTGTTTTGGGAGTAAATTCACAGGATCTGTCAAAGTGAGGTGGAGTCATGATTTTTTGTATGTAAAAATTAGTGGGTGGGGTAAGTGAAATGCTGCTGCTGTCAGCCTATGCAAACAGAGAAGTGTTTCTTTGGTATTCTGTTTTGATTTCATGCATGTGTGGAGCAATTTAAAACCAAAACAGAAGTTATCGCTTTCTCCAGGAGTTGTCGATAACGATTCAAAAACTTGGTGTGACACGGACAAAAAAGTGCTGTGATTAACTGTCCCCTGATGCCTTAAGGGAAAACGCCAAACATTCAAGTCATCTTTTGGGGTCTTATTCACTGCAATTTGAAAAGCTAACTATTTGTCGAATGAGTACCCGCAATGTTTTTGTGCATCGCGCAGTCCATATTTAAGCAGGAAATGATATGCTGTAGGTACCGTATGATTGTCCGATTTAAAGCCGACAAACAGTTTTCTTACACCAGACTGCAGCCTGTGCCCTTAAACTTTTTGTTCACATACTGGGGATGGAAATATTGTTTATTTTCAAGGATTTGAATATTTTTACATCTAAATATGGCCTTAAAGAGTATAATTTAAGCTAGTTTGGCTTTGTTTTTGGTCATTTTTCCCAATTTTGAATGAATGTTCCATTGGGGAAATGGGCAAAAGTTTACTGAAGTCAAAAATTTGGCTCTAGTCCACTCCAGAGTGGCACAGGCATTCTATCAAGCATTAAAATCTACCAGAAAAAGCAATTAACAGCATTCCAAGACAGTTTAACAGGAATATTTTAAACAAAAACAGTTGTCGAGCTTGGCAAGGGCGCACAGATGATATCGGTTTTGGTGAAAAGCTTGTACAGCGTCGCAAGGTGTGTGCTTGTCTGAAATTACACCGCATTGATTTTGCACGAGACCATTTAAATATTTTTCACAGGAGTACTTGATATGATATTTTGCCCATTTTTGCCCTAACCACCTCTGTGTAAATGTTATGACCTGTCTCATGAGCCACATTCTGTGAAAAAAATGATAGGTATTTGAGTAAAAATGATGAACAGTGCCATGACCACTATAGATGCAAAGGTTGCCTCATAAACAGATCTCAAATTTGTGCTGTGCAAATGTCCCAAAAGCCTATCCAAGTCCTTAAAATTAACAACAATGTCCTTTTCAGCACTGTAAGACCTCCTGTGTGTCCAAGAATGTACTTTGGACACATTATTCTGATAGGATTCTTTCTCTTTTCCAGTCTGTAGCTAGTAACCTCAGAATACTCACCAGGTCTAGCTGCTAGTTGCTGATGACAGCACATATGTGCAAGTTAAGAAGTTCTTCTTATCCAAGTAAGTGTAGATTTTTGCAGCCAGAAAGTGTTTTCTTGTGCTGACTCCATTTTATATAGTGGAGAATGACAAGGCTAGTGCAATGTTACACTCCTCCCTGATTCTTTTATGGAGATTTTTTAGTCTGGGGCTCAGTTCTTACCTTGTAGTATGCCCCAGACTCAGAAATAGTGCTTTGACTGTAACAAAAACACAGTAGAACCCTTCTCAAACACATTCAGAAATGAAATACCCCTTTTTTTTGCAGTTTCTGGTATGCATAGTTGCTGTTTTATCATAACCTGTAGAGTCTGTTTTGGTCGAAATTCAGCTTCAGTAGAAACCTTATGACTTTGATTGTTTTAGAGCCTGTCAGTATCTTTATCTAAGCCAGTTATCTGATAAGAAATGACACAACTGACTTAATTGGTTTGTTCTCTCCCTTTTTCTTACCTGCAGAGGGTGTCCACTTTAGACTCTGATCAGTAGCAAAGGGGAGATAATGAATCTCTCAAAGGCCCAGTCGTTTTAGGAAAATTTGGGGATTGGGGGTGGGTTCTTAAGTTTACGGCCCATGTCCACCAATTCAGTCATTTAGGGCCAGTGCTATCAGTTACATGTTTTACATCAAACATCACTGTTTGCATTCCTATTCACCACATTGCTGTGTATTATCAAATGATATCTCCAGAAAGCATCGTCTATCATGGACTTAGTGCGCAATTCTCCGAATTGAATTTGGCCGCTCTTCAGTATTAATGAAATTCCAAAAGGGCTATGAAAGCAACAACATGTATTTAAGTCAACACTTTTTTATTTGTTTTTATTACAAATAAGCCAAATTAAAATGTGGGATCACCAATGGCTGAAAATCAAAGAAAACTTCCAAACTTAAGGCATCAGGGGACAGTTTCGCATTTGAGGGTGGACGTTTTTCAAAATATTATAGTAGGAGGGTCAATAATGGCATGGTTGCTCATAGAAATTGTGATATGTGGATATTTTTTGCCAATGTGGGCTTATTTGCTGAGTATCTGTACTTTTATGAAATGGAATACGAAACTAAAACCCCGGCTGTCTGGATGCTGTGCAAGTTCAAGGTGCAGCGGCATATCTGAATTCACGAAGGTAACTTTGGCACTAAAAAGTGGCTGTTTTTCAAAGAGGATTCCTGAAAAAGTTTACTGGTTATGGTATACTTTTCTGTCTATTTCTTTGCACGTGACTGAGTGTACATGACATTTCAACAGGTGCCAAGTACTGGTGTTTTGGGAGTAAATTCACAGGATCTGTCAAAGTGAGGTGGAGTCATGATTTTTTGTATGTAAAAATTAGTGGGTGGGGTAAGTGAAATGCTGCTGCTGTCAGCCTATGCAAACAGAGAAGTGTTTCTTTGGTATTCTGTTTTGATTTCATGCATGTGTGGAGCAATTTAAAACCAAAACAGAAGTTATCGCTTTCTCCAGGAGTTGTCGATAACGATTCAAAAACTTGGTGTGACACGGACAAAAAAGTGCTGTGATTAACTGTCCCCTGATGCCTTATTTGCCAGACGCTTCTTAGCCACGCAATCAAGCGTTTGCTTCAGGTGGATCAATAGACTGGTTCCCTCGTCGTTATACTGCTACACAGACTATCTCATTAGCAGAGACCAGCTGAGTAAATCAGTCTGCAATCTATCTGTAAAATATCTTATTTCAGCCTCGCTTTCATTCCCCAGTACTGTGGATTAAAATTTACCAGCAGACGAAATTAGAGCTCAAGCTCATTAGAGTTTTTATGCATTAATTTCTTTTAAAACTATTTAAAATGTAATGTATGTTCATCTTATAAGGTAATATTGATAAGAACAATAAGGTGAGTACATTAAGCAAGCATTTTTACGTTAATACTAACAGAAATTTTCTGAAATTAATGGAATTTATCTTCTTTTGAATGTGTTTATAAACATTGAACTGTAAATAACCCATTAATGCCAAGCGCTTCACTGTCAGTCGGAAGAATTATCGTCTGCTCGCTGCATGTATTTTGGCAAAAGCAGCAAAAACCCTGGCCAGACTGTGCATGTGCGCAGGCTGATTTCTGTCATCTACTTTTCGCAAAACTAGTTCAATATTTCTTTGTGCCTTTTATGGAACGCTAGGCAAATTGGGGCAGTCAATTTCCCAACACGTTTTAGGGTTAATAACCTAAAAATATTAGATGAGATCATACGTTGAATTTATTCATGGGGCTTTTCAAAATTGCAAGGTTTCGCAAGGGTGAATGCAACTTCCTTACTAATGCAGATCGATATGTATTTGTTATAACTGCCTCGTCGAGGCGATTCTAACGAGTATCCATATTGTCTAAATCTATGTTTGGTCTGAAAAGAAGGAATATTTAAGGTTAAGCGTTCCCGTCAACACTATAAAGGTCATTTTGGAGACGTTGCTTCCAAGTTGTGGGACTTTTACCTTCATCACAATCCCTGTCGTCCTATGAAACCAATGGAGTTTATAAACATGGATGGGCCGACTCGCACCGCTTTGCCTGGGCAGGCTTAGATTCTCTAAGCTGTTTACCAGTACTCGTGTGCGGGTGGGTTTCAGCTCTTTTATGGCCCTGAAAAATTACATTAGTTTGCAAGACTTTCTAACGTAAGAACACACAGAGAAACTAATTAGGACTGAACTAACCACTTTTATATAGCTAGGCACATTTCCATGTAGAGTTCTGTCTACATAATTGTTTAAGATTTATTGGGTTGATTTGCAGGATTTTTTGCGTAACAGTAACAGCTTAGTTGGGGAAATATTGAGTTAAAGCACTGTGAGTACCGGTGGGTCGATCGTCTCTGAGTGTAGGTTGGGAAAATATATCCTGAACTGAGAATTGATCTGTTCGTTGAACCATTAAATTCCAGTATTTAAAGCAAGCAGAGTAGGAGTAGACCTGATCAGACACCGCGTTATGTGGCATCTGATCATGTATACACTATTTACCAAAGCCCCCCCCCCCCCCCTGCACGAGCACAGCCCAGAATTTACTTTTTACACTGCGCTCTGACCTCTTAGGTGCTATAAACAACCAGTCCCTGGATTTTGTTAATTGTCAGCAACAATAAACAGCAGGCGTGAAGTTTTTGTATAAGCGAATACCTCGTACACGAGCCCAGTCCAGATTTTCTTTGTGTCGATTGATAAGTCAATACCCCTTACATGAGCCCAGTCTAGATTTAAAGTTTTACACAGCACTCTGATGACACAGGGAGAAGACTGAACACTGCTGCCTGGGTTTTGTTAATAGCCAGCGAAAGTCACGCGGACAAAAACAACCAACAGAAGCACTGCTTTATAATGTAGATTGTGGGTACTCGTTAAATCGCTTCATTATAAGAAAAGAATCCAGTGAAAAAAAATAGAATAAATGACGTTCTTGGTGTTGTACTGGAAGCATTTTCCTTCAAGATTTTCCAAATTATTAACTTATCATTTGTTAATGTGTTTATTTCCCTTCTGTATACGCATATATCCAATCATCTCAACAGATTTATAATATAGTTCATTGATAATGCTTAGCCGCATATGCACTGATATGCGCTGGAAAAGTTATTACAGGTACATGTATACATATCTCCTATTTGTAATACCGAGGGAGGTAAAACAATCCGATAAAAAAAAAATGGATTTTTTTTACCTCCGATGTTTATTAATCCCATATTTGAAATAGGAGAAATGAATAATTTCTATATTTCATGCGCTTCTATAGACTTTAAGGACCGAATGGATCTTGATTTTTGGGTCTGAATTTCCGTTCCGTTGACTATTTACAGCTCATGTTAACGGTTCAATCAGCGTAGTGTTACAGAAGCTGGGTGGAAGAAAAACTGGATGGCCGCCATTTTGAAAGCGCTTTCTACGGTTTTGAACATAAATAGAAGAAACAAAGTGTTTCAGTGATAAAACAAGTAAAATGTGAGATTAAATAAAGCAAAACGTACAGCCTATTCAATGGTCATGCCCATATTTTCTTTTGTTTAAGAGTTGCATCCGACTCAAACGTCACGCAATCTGAGCGTCTATTGATATTTTCCAAGACACCATTGCAATGACGTCATGAATGACGTCGACGTGACTGAAACTTTCCCGCGTTTGAATATAACGGTTTCACTGCAAAAGCGGTATCTTGAATCTTGTACATTAAGTAGTTCCAGCTAAAGAGATTTATTTCTCCGGATAAGAGGAAATATTTCTTCTCAGCAAACAGGAAAATACTAAGATTATGTCTATTTCTCTGTTATGCATGTAATATAACATTTTATCCAACTTCTCCTTTGCAAACAGTGTAGATCCATCGAATGCTTCTGCTGATCAGGATCCACACTTTCATAGTTTCTCCTTTCTCGCTTTTTCTCGCTCATTCCCAACACTGCATCCCAGCTACTGAATAACAGTGATTTCAGTGCAATGTTTTTAAACAAAGTAATTTCTTCATTCTACCTGTTAATGCAGGCCCGTACGCAGGAGTGACAACCCCCACCCACCCCTCCTAATTTGGAAAATTATCTCACATTCATGGTTTATATGCATGCACAGTCGATCCGATTTTGAAAATTACTCGGAATTCGCGCCCTCCCCACGTTTTATAGGGTCTGTGTACGGACCTGAATCATGTTCTAAAATGAAAATGTTGCTGTATGTATGGCGAACAGTGCTGACCCTGATCAGAAGCGATGTACTGTCTATCCGATCTGGGTATATGCTGTATGTCTAATAACGATACCATCTTTAAAAGTTTCGGTCTAAAATATTCCTAGGCTCTAAGATATGTTATAAGCAGAGGTGCGAAAAGTAACGTTATATTGTCTTTTTTTTTTTTTTTTTTTTTTTTTTGTTCGGCTTAGCATACATTTGTGCAAACGTCCATTTCTTTCTAACAGTTTTATTAATAGTATTTTCGGAAAGTCTATATTAAGATACTGTTTTTGTTTGCCTTTCATGACGTAGGCAGCCTGGCATTGGCATGACCTATTTCGTTTGACCCTTAAATGCCAGTATTTAAGCAAACAGTGTAGTCCTGAGCAGCCGGCTGAGCAGACGCCACATTCCGCGCAACATTCTGATCTGGGTGTTCAGTGTTTGAGAAACCCAGCACACGATTCCTGACCAGACTCTATAGATAGCTCTGACTTACATGTAACATTGACAAAAACAGCGCGACGTTTTCTATTTATAATGATAATATTGGTTTCCCCAAATCAGTGATTGTCACGTGGGCAACAGCATTATTTTTGGATTGTCTTATAGTAACTTTGGGTCGATTGTAAAACAATCGACCCCAAAACAGGTGTTGAATCTTTACATTTATATACAGGTTTACAACTATGTTAAATTAACATACAAATGCGATAAAAATGTAAGAGTGGCATGTTTTAGAATTCGTCTTCTTTTCCTTATTCTCGCTCCTTGGAGGTTCGCTAGAACCGCCTCAGTGAAGCCATTCTTAACTGTCTTTTTAGCAGAGTTACAATACTAATCTTTATCTCTGCAATCCCGACTTTTTATTATATATCTGTCCTGAGAGCTGGCGTGTAGCTACAGTTGTACCAATTCCGAAACCAGGGAAAGATCATGCAGAACCTACAAATTATCGTCCGATAGCTTTGACAAGTTGTTTGTGTAAAACATTGGAGAGAATGATAAACAAGAGATTAGTCTGGTACTTAGAGTCCAACAACCTCATTTCAGAATATCAGTCGGGCTTTCGTTCGGAACGTAGTACCAATGACAATTTAATAAGACTAGAAACATTTATACGAGATGCTTTTATTAACAAAGAACACGTAGTAGCTGTCTTTTTCGACTTGGAGAAAGCATATGATACAACATGGCGTTATGGAATATTGAAAGATCTACATAACATTGGCTTAAGAGGAAAACTTCCCAGTTTTATTGAAAGCTTTTTAGGGGAGCGCATGTTTCAGGTGCGTGTTGGGTCTACCGTGTCAGATTTCTATGATCAAGAACAGGGTGTCCCACAGGGTAGTATTCTTTCAACTACGCTATTTAACATCAAAATAAACAATATTGTACAATGTTTGGACGACAAAACTGATTGTTCATTGTATGTTGATGATTTTTGTATATGTTACCGTTCAAAAAATATGAAAACAATTGAACGAAAGTTACAACAAAATTTAAAAAGAATAGAAGAATGGACTGATAAAAATGGTTTCAAGTTCTCCAAGTCGAAAACGCAGTGTGTTCATTTTTGTAAACTACGGAAGAAACACGAACATCCTTCCCTGTTTTTATACGGATCACAAATTCCTGTTGTTGAAGAAGCCAAATTTCTTGGGGTCATATTTGATCAAAAGTTATCTTTTATTCCCCATATTAAATATCTTAAAGCGAAATGCTTAAAAGCTTTGAATCTTTTGAAAGTTTTAGCTCATACAAGTTGGGGAGCAGATCGGTATACTTTATTACATCTTTACCGGTCTTTAATAAGATCTAAATTAGATTATGGGTCTGTTGTTTATGGTTCTGCCAGAAAGTCCTATTTAAAATCCTTGGATACTATCCATCACCAAGGCCTTCGTCTGGCCATGGGAGCCTTCCGTACTTCTCCCGTATTAAGCCTTTATGTAGAAGCAGGTGAACCATCTTTAACCTCGCGCAGAGAGAAACTTTCTCTTCAGTATGCTATTAGACTTGCTGCAAATCCATCTAACCCGGCATCCAAAATTTCATTTCCACCTCAATTTGTAGATAAGTATGAAACAAAACCCACAGCAATCAAACCTTTTGGATTACGTATTTTACCACTGCTAGAAAATTCAGGTATCGACCTTAAAAATATTCAAAAACATGAAACGGCCGAAGTTCCATCTTGGTGTATTAAAAAACCTTCTATTCTGTTCGACTTACATGATGGTAAAAAATCCGAATCAAATCCAATACTTCTCAAACAAAACTTTCAGGTACTGCAGTCACGTTACAATGATTACCAGCAAGTCTATACTGATGGTTCCAAAGAAGGAGATAAAGTTGGTTGTGCGTATGTTTCTAAAGATACGCACAAAACCATGCGCCTTCCAGATGGTTCATCTATTTTTACAGCTGAAGCCAAAGCAATAGACCTAGCTTTAGATTTTATCAGTTCTTCAACAATTCAAAAAGCAATTATATTTTCTGATTCACTTTCTGTGCTTAAGGCTTTAGACCATTCGTCATCTAAAAATCCTCAAATTCAAAAATTGATCGAAAGGCATCATGAAATTTCTAAAACACACCAAATCTTGTTTTGTTGGCTTCCGAGCCATATTGGCATTGTCGGCAATGAATGTGCTGACAAGAAAGCAAAGGAATCGGTCAATCTTGATCCATCTGTTTTTAAAATTCCTTTTAATAATTTTAAACCATTTATCAACAGATACATCTTGTCGGAATGGCAAGGCGAATGGGACCGTGCAATAAATAACAAACTCCATGCCATTAAACCTGTCGTTAGTACAAAATGCTCTCCTCCACAGTTTTCCAGAAAAGAGGACGTAGTATTAACACGACTGCGCATCGGCCATACTAGAGCTACTCATTCTTATATTTTTAATGGTGATGATCAGCCTTCTTGTGTAGGTTGTGATCAGCCATTCACTGTGAAACATATCTTAATTGACTGTGTTGACTTTTCACCCTCACGTATTTTATATTTCAAAGCTGACACTTTGCAACAACTGTTTCGAGATGTACCTGTTGATAATATTATTTTATTCTTAAAAGAAATTGGACTTTTTCATAAGATTTAACTGTTTCAGATTTTTATATATTATCATTCTGACTTTTTACTTTTAATATCATCATAATTATTCTTGCCGTTTAACCATTAACCGTTTGACGCTTATGACCCACAAAGAGGGTTGACGCGTCGTTAAACACGAAATCATCATCATCATCATTTTATTATATAAATCATTGCCTTCTCTTCTACTTAACAGCAATGCTCACTGCAAGGGTGTTAGTGTTAGTACGCACTATAACAAAAATGAAAAGTCCGTGAAATGAACACTCCCTCAACCCTACTTTATATACAGAAAACTGGGTAATTTGGGTACCCATTATTTTCTTATTTCTGCTCAAAGACATAGGTGGTGGGTAAGAATCGCCTAGCAGAGGTGGTCCTAAGGAGTGCCCACAACCCATGTTTGCAGTATAAATAAGAAAAAATATCAAGGATTTTCATCAGAAAAGAAGCCATTTTGGAGATGTGAAAGAATGCACTGTGTCACACGGGTGTAGTATCGTAATGTTTTGAGGATAAATACCCCTTGCATACTCCACATTTTCTCTCAATAAAGTAATATTTGCAGGGGTGTATATAACTTTGACTTTGTAACGTGATGGGAATGTCAAGGAATAAACTTTTTGTGTTTAAGAAAAATACATGGTCTGCATAAAACGGATCAGAAAAAGCAGAATGCGGTAAAAGTTCATTCCTTTATTATAAGCTGCATTTATTACACTGCTTTACATATTAGGTGAAAGCAGATTCATGTAGGTATTTGATTTCTTATCCCTGTCGGTGTTGAATAGTAATTTTCTATAAATGAACGAAGAGAATCCATCAGACTGCTTTACAATTCTGTGATGTATATTCATTGACCCACAGTAGCGCTCGGACAAATCACGTGATCTGCCATCCACTACAATCGTCCGTTTTTTAAATAGAAATATATATACAGACATCTCAAATCCGAAGATTTTGTTTCATGATATTAGTATTCTAGTATTGATATTGTAACAATGAGATTATTATTGCTTAATAAGAGTACCAATAAGCTATTCTAAAAAGCTTTGCTTTTCTTTTAATTGTAGACAATTAAAATTCTTTAGACAACAAATAGTTTCAATATTTTTTATTTACATATTTTTTCTACAAATTAATTGCTGGTGAATTGATTATCTTATGTGTTTTAAAAATAATCCAAAACCCAGAGTTTAGAAAAATTGCCAGACCACGTATTGGATTCCTTTTTTGAAGGAAGCCAAATTGTTAAGAAGATAGTGCCGTTCCATGGTTTGTGTGTGTGTGTGTGTGTGTGTGTGTGTGTGTGTGTGTGTGTGTGTGTGTGTGTATGTGTGTGTGTGGGGGGGGATGATGGCCTGGATCGGGGTTGAGGTGACAGTTGAAGACTCTTCTGGTTGATAGTATTTAACTTTCAAGGGAAATTTTCAAAGAAATCGAATCATATGAGCACCCGGTACAAAGTTTGTTTGTTTGTTTGATTTGAGGTTTAACGTTCCCGTCAGCACTGTATATCAAGTCATTTTGGAGACGTTGCTTCACGTTTTAAGGGACTTTTACCCGACATTGAGATAAAATGACATCTCAAGCCCTACCGCCCAATGAAACCAATTGGGTTTATAAGCATGGACGGGCCGACTCGCACCGCTTTGCCTGGGAAGGCTTAGATCCCATAAGCGGTTTACCAGTACTCGTGTGAAGGTCGGTTTCAGCTCTGCGTGGAAGCATCATGCAGCCCATCTATTTCTTCAAGCCCCGATGGGCGAGGGCCGTCATCGGGTACAGATACCTGTAAGAACTGTGTAGATTCAGAAGAGACGGCTCACAACGAACCGTCTCATCCATCAAGAAAACACTCCTATGTAATTTTGAGCCCATTAAATCCCACTTGTATACAGTTAAACTGGGGTTTACAGGGGTATGTATTATCTTGCTTATTTCTTGAAAGGAACATAGATTTTGGGTACTCGTTAGAACCGCCTCGACGAGGCGTTTCTAGTGAGCTCCTACAATCTATGTTTCGAGGCAGTTCTAACTAGTTCCTACAATGTATGTTTAGAGTAGAAATAAGAAAAATATCAGAATTATTTTATCTGAAAATTTCATTTTTGGTGGTAAATTTGAATTGGCGTATTTTCGAAATGCAGAAGTTTAATGATAAAATCCTTGATATTTTTTCTTATAAATGCTTATAACATAGGTTGTGTGTGCTCATTGAGGCGGTTCAAACGAGTACCCACAACATTTGTCTTGGAGCAGAAATACGAAAAATAATGAATACCCCGTAAACCCCAGTTTTCTCTATATAAAGTGAGGTTTAGGGGTCTTCATTTGGTAACAGGACACTTCGGCCCCAAAACAACCTCGACCCCTAGACGCTTCGGCCCCTAGACACCTCGGCCACAATACCACCTCGGCCCCACATAAAATTGAAACCCTAGACGGGTCGGCCCCTGGACACCTCGGCCCCTAGACACCTCGGCCCCATATACCTAGACACATCGGCCCTACTTTGCTTCTCAATGGGGTCCCAGATCAATAGGAGACCGGATTGGATGCCCGATGACGTTTTTTATTATTATTATTATTTTATTTTTATTTGCCTGATTTGATTATTTTGATAGGGAACTACAAATATAAAAACACCTCTTATATACACATTTTAATAACAATAAAACAAAAAGAAAACGTTACAAAATAGAAAATCTGTATGTCCATTTAAAAAAATGGGGGGGGGTGTATTTTTCAAAATTCCGCTCTTGTATTTCAATCTATACGGCTTCCGCCCATCGGGGCTTGAAGAAATACATTGGCTGCATGATGCTTCCACGTAGAGCTGAACCGACCGCACACGAGTACTGGTAAACTGTTCAGAGCATCTAAGTCTGCCCAGGCAAAGCGGAGCGAGTCGGACCGTCCGTGCTTATAAACCCTATTGGTTTCATAGGGCGACAGGGCTTGAGTAGTCATTTCATCTCACTGTCGGATAAAATCCCACTAAATTGGAGGCAACGTCCCCAAAATGGCCTATATATTGTCGACGGGGATGTTAAACCTCAAATCAATCAATCAAACCAAGTTCAATGTATAGTATAGTTTTAATTGCGTTGCAGCATGCAGCTTAACATAATGAAATGCCTTTTTTTACCTTTCTGTCCTTTGATCATCTATCGGCTTTTTTTAATTATCCGAAATAATTTCACACCTCTTAAATACTTTAAATTTATTTTAATAAGTCCTATTAATTTTACTAATCGGATGGATGGGTGGATGGATGGGTGGATGGATGGGTGGATGGATGCCGGGACGTATTTTCGACGGACAGACTCCAAAAGCATATCGTCCTTAACCATTTAAACCCTTAGCAACGGTAGGTGAGGTAGTTTTCCTCCGGGTATTCCGGTTTTCGCCCACCTCTACCTCTGATTAAATCATGAAAGGGTCGTAAAACAAAAATAAGAAAAAAGCATTACTCGTTGCCGTCAATCCCGCTGATTAAATTAATTTAACCGCATCCATTTTTGACTATCAACCAATAAAATCAATTAATATAATGTATTCATACCATTAAAAAGTGCAATCTGATCAGGACATACACTGCAAAGATACGGATTGTCGTGTTCAGCGGGATAAGGGTTAATGAATTTCAGTTTACATGTAGTACACTATTTAGCTGGCATGAACAAACATAAGGTTTTATAAAAAAAATGTATAAGAGCGATCATTGATTTAAATTACAATCCTTCTTAACCATCTTATGGCCGACTCAAAAATGACCTAAAACAGGGTTGACTGGTCGTTAAACTCCAATACAAAAAATGACCATCTTGTGGTTTATATTAAAAGATTGTAATTCTAACTCAACAAAAACATTTAATTCTATTAAAAATAGAAGTGAAGACAATGATCAAGGATCGATACAATAAACCTTTAATTTACAAGCGATCAACCCTTGTGTAAGGGTATATTGTGGAAGTGTGAAACTCAATTACTAATCCCTTTTCCCCAGATGATACTCGATAAACAGATCATTGTTATCAATTTGCACACATATGATTGTCCTTTTTAGCTCATATTTAAAGACGGACAATAACAAGTATACTTTATTATTTATTTATTAATTTATCATATTAGTCACATTTCTGACAATCAGCCACTCAAATTACTTGGTATTATATTCCTTTAAAACTCGCAAAAGAATGACAAACAGTGTAGATATAGATCAGATGTCCATTCAGTGTAATAAACACCTCTCTATATAGAAGTAAAGGAAATGATCAGTAATCGATATAGTAGTAGGAAGTTTATTTCAAATTCCATAAGGAAATAAAGCCCATGACGATAAAATAATACAACACATAATGGCAAACAGACAGGATAGCATAAACTGTACATATACCACAACTATTTGTTAATGAAGCAAAGTATCAAAGTGTGGAGAAGGTAAACGCCTAAAATGTCATTGAACAGTTTTGGCTGGCCACGTCATTTTTATTTAAGAAATGAGATTTATTTATTTATTCCGCTGTTCACGGAAACACGAACGCAGTGGGTCGCGTGCAGAGCAAATGAACCCCGAAGGTAAACTTTGCTAGCGACCCGCCGTCGTTCATACCTCTATGGAAAGCAGAAAAATTAAGCTAATTTTATACATTCACATTATTTGCCCCTCATTACTGGGCGAAAAAACTTATCGGGCAAACTTTAAAATATCAATCAAACCAATCTGACGTAATTTGACATCTCTGAAAACCATGTGACTCGATGCGTTCGAGGAAGCGGGTGAGTGTTTGAGTTTACGTCCCATCAACAGCTAAGGTCATACGGAGACGGGACCCCGGTCTAAAGACCCATCCGAAAGTCTGGAGAAGCGCAACGCGTGCGTGGAAATATGAACCACATTGTTTTCATACTTTACACTAGAATTGTGAATATAAATATAGAACCAAAGTAGAAGTAAAACACAGATCAGGATTGGATACAATTAACTTACTCCAGCCATCAAAGACACTAAAGGGAAAGAAACACAAACACCAAGCGACCAGACCACATCGGAACCCCAAACAAAGGAAGGCCATAAGGACAGTTACTTTCCCACAAAATGGCCATACGGACATCCAAAATAAAAAGACACAAGTGATACACACAGTAAGTAATAAGCAACACCATAAATAAACCGCCACAGAAGAACCGCCTTGGAACGGTCAGTGGAATGATTTCCACTGGGGGGCTTAAATCTATTTTACGTGGCCACAATCCTCGCCCTTACTTCCGTCGCGATTTAGACAAATAATTTGTTCAGTCCGCATGAAGGCCTCCTAACTCATCAGTGCAACATCTCCGTGAACACAAAAATCAAAGAACCACAGAGGTGAGACAATGGTGAGGACTCGACAGCAAGAAACCACTGAAATGCTGGAGCAAAAGAAAACCAACAGTTAGACTCCGATGGGCCCGACCAGAGACAGAGCATCAGGCACCAAGTCATATTCTACATTCAGTATATCGGGTTTGCACCCTTCCACCAGGATTAAAGAGAACACCCCGACTAGGAAATAAGATCCATTTCGCAGATTGTACTGTCACCAGAACCAAGCCTTACTCGAAAGCGAAAGGTATAAGACATGGCTCTGATTTGTCAAATTTAACAATATAAATGCAGTGCAACACCTCACAAATGCCTAGCGTCCTTTTTGTGGGACATAAGCAAACAATGTAGACCCAGATCAGACGCCGCAGAAGCGACGTCTGATCCGGGTCTCCACTGTTTGCTCAAGTACATACATATTAGTAAAACTTACTACAATCAAAACAAATCAAATCAAATCTGGCGCCCATATTCTTAGAGATAAATACATGAAATGTAACCAGAAAAACGCAGAAAGCTGCCAAAATCAATTAAAATGTTTCACAGAAGAGAACAAATGCCTGAAAAAATCTGTGAAAAATCTCGAAGATGAAAATGCTCAAATGAAAAAACAATATGAGAAGTGTGAAAATAAAAAAAAATCCCTCATAGACGAGAACAAGTGTCTTCAAACATCCGCAAAAACGATCGAAAAAGAAAATGCTGAGATGAAAAATCAGTATAACAACCTGAAAAAAGAAAAATCCGAAATGCATAAATTAATTGATCAAAACAAAGAACAAAACAAAACAATTCAAAATGCCTTAGAAAAAATATCAGTCGAACAAAATGCGAAATTTACTACATATGATGCATTCAAGAAACGAATAAGCAGACCATTAAAAACATTGAACATTTTGATTCAATAGGAACTGAAACGAAAATTAAGGCTTTTGAACAAACAGATCTAAGTCTGTCATCCCAGATTGCAGCTCTAAAGAAGCAAGTGCTATCTTTGAAATCATATGCGAACAGTGTCTCCCCAGAGAAACATTCAACTGCTATAAATCCTACAGATCAAACGTCGCTAAACGGAACATTTTAAACTCAAAATGAGAACCTAAGCAAAAGCAACAAAAACAACCACAGCAACCCAAACGTGAACGAAACAACAAAATCAACCTCTGAGACAGCAAATACTTAATCCCTGTTCGAAAACGTAAGAAGGAAAGCTCAAAACCAAACTTCAACACAAGTTTCAACATCAATTCAAGTTTCACCACAAACATCAAAACCAAATGATCACGAACGACCACAAAATAATGAGGTCCATTATACTCAATCTATTGACGATCTTATTACAAAAAACCTAACCAGAATCAGAGAGCTTTCTAAAACAACCGCCAAATCCACGTTCGTGGAATCATCAAACGGTGCTTTTACAACAGAAATGGACAACTCCGCCCGACATAAAGATAGATCGAAAAACACTGAAAGCACAAAATCAAATTTGACAAGTGAAACAGTAGACTTAACAACACCCGACCAACCTCAAAGGTAAAAAAACTCTGCAAACATATTTAAAGGATCAACACAGAACATTTTTAACCCATCTGAGAAAAGTCTTAAGAAAACACACGGATCCAAAACTTTTAAAGGTGTATCTCGCAAAAACACAGTTCGATACTATATAGGCCACATTGACTCAACCTCAACGTACAGTGGCTTAATAGAGTTTCTTGAAGAACAAGAACTATCTCCAACCATGTTATACATGTTCAAAACTCGCAGTGGATAACTTGCTGCGCGAGTAAATGTCCCGTGCGACCAAAAGGATATTATCGAATCCAAAGATATTCCCTTGCCGGATGGTGTTGTAGTAAGCAAATGGTTGTCAAAATTTCAAATGGAAAGACGACAATAATCAAACACGACGGGTTACATATCGTCCGCAGTGGCAACATTCAAGTGTGTATGATGAGTATGATAGCTATGGCAGTTATCAGAATAACTATGACTAGTCATAGCGAAAACAATAATCCAAACACGACTTGCTTAATGGAACCATCAAAAATACAATCTTATGTCAAATTGACACTATTACTTTTTCAAACATTCATCATGGCTGTCCCCCTCAAGACATGCACCTGGAACGTCAGAGGAATAATGTCCTCTGCTTCATGTTTAAGTAACACGTTAGACATACTATATATAGACATTGCTGTCATATGTGAGCATAAACTCTCGCTAGCAAACCTACAGTTTCTAGACTCTTTAAATCCTATACTATGCAGCTTTTCCCCAAAATCAGGAAACTATTCGCAGTGATAAAAACCACGTGTCCATACTGGTGAAAAAGACACTTTTATTTTCAATTTCATATTAACCTGAATGTGAAAGAGACCGAATTACAGGGTTGAAAATTAGCACACCGACTTCTTCTCCGGTGTGTCTATTCGGAGTGTACTTACCTCCTGGCAACGATATTGATGCATAAAGTCAATATGTCTCCACCTTGTAGGATTAATGGAATTTGTATCAGGACGACTGTGATGTCATAATGTTAGGTTACTTCAATGCCCGTTATGCAATCGGCCCCCTTCTTATACGCAAAGAGCAAAATCTCGTCTCTTAACAAATTTTATAAATTCAAATGACATTGTACCATTAAACAAAACGCAAATGTGCAGAGGTGTCAACTACACATTTACTACTAACTGTAGCACAATAGATTTCATCCTAGTAAATCAGTCACTAGCTGAAACTGTTCAAAAATGTGAAGTCGTACAAAGCAACGATATTGATATCGCTTCAGATCATCTGTTGTTAAGTAGAAGTAAAACAAAGATCAGGAATCGATACAATTAATTTACTCCAGCCATCAGAGACACCAAAGGGAAAGAAACACAAACATTAAGCGACCAGACCATAATGGAAACCTAAATAAAGGAAGGCCATAAGGACAGTTACTTTCCCACAAAATGGCCATATGGCCATCCAAAATAAAAAGACGCAAGTGATACACACAGCAAGTAACAAACAATAACATAAATAAATCGCCACAGAAGAACCGCATTGTCATTGCCAGTGCAACGATTTTTCTCACAAAATCATATTGCAGTATCAGCGTGGCACAAAGCAACATGCGATATGCTTATACAGTACCAATTAGATGTACACAGTCAACTACATCCCCATATATATGTAGACCCGTCATCTCTAGCTCAAATTGAAAGCTATGCTCAACTTATCTCAGAAACTCTCAAAACCTGTGCTGCACATAACATACCGCATTCAAAATTTAAATCGCATGCTAAACCTTACTGGAACTCATCTGTTAAGGAAGCACATACAAACGCCTTCCAAAAACTCAGAGTTTGGATCGCAGATGAAAAACCAAGAGAAATGCATCATACGACATATGCTGATTATAAGCACGCTAAATCCAAATTCCGCAAAGCGCGGCAAACTGCAATATTCGAATTTGAAAATCAGCAGCCAGTGGAGATTAATGAAGCCTCCGAACACGATATTCGCTTGTTCTGGCGGCTAGTTAACATGAGAAAAGGTGAAAAGAATAACATCTGCACAAAGCTTATTTACAAAGACCATATAGCCCGCACACCACAATGTGTTGCGGACGCTTTTGCAAATTACTTTACCGACTTATACTCATATACTGATCAGCCAGACACCCGGGTCGATGAAGACAATACTTCGCTACCTACAACTCACTCAACAATATCAACACACATTACAATCAAGGATATTGCAAAACAAATAAAATCTTTAAAAAAGAGAAAAGCTCCTGGCATAGATAAGGTGCAGAATGAACACTTGATATACGGGGGTAGAACTCTTCTACATTGTTTGTCAAACTTACACAGTGCAATGCTCAAACATGGCTATATTCCGTCTGCATGGAAAATCGGAATAACCATACCTATTTATAAATGTAGTTACAGACATAGAACAGACCCAGATAGCTACAGAGCAATATCAATTCTACCGACAATGTACAAATTGTTCAAGAAGGTCATTCATGAAAACTTACAAGATCAATTACATACGAAAGACCCAATGTTTCCGAGTATCCGACAGCAAGGGTACCGCAAGCAAATGGGATCTAATACTGTAGCATTTAACCTTCATGAATCGATATACAATACCCTAGAATTTGGAGACAGAGCCTTTGTAGCATTTTTAGATATTCGAAAAGCTTTCGACACGGCATGGCATGCAGGCTTGTTGCATAAACTGAATCAGTTGGGCATACATGTTCTCTATATAAATTTGATATCAAAAGCATATAAAGATATCAAATGCATTGTTTCAATAAATACATATCAGTCCCAAACCTTCGCCATACAAAGAGGTATCAGGCAAGGAGGAGTCCTTTCGTCACTACTATACCTTGTTTACATCAATGACCTTGTTGAAGAATTAGATAAATCCAACTTAGGGGTATCTATCTGTGATATCAAAGCAGGTTATCCCACATTAGTAGATGATTTAACTCTAATTCCCAGATCACCGCTACAGCTTCAACTTATGATCAACATCGGAGCCGATAATGCCACGCGCTGGAAATTTGAATTTAGCACAAACAAATGCTCTGGAATGGTCGCTGCTCTACATCCAAGATTTTCCAAAGTCAACTTTGTATGGACTATTGGGAGCAAAACATTAAACCAAGTTAAATCATCCACCCACGTGGGAATTCCAATAAGTGGTAATATGAAATGTCATCAAAAAGTACTAAATGCATGCAGGAAGGGTAGAGTTGCACTGCACCGGCTAATAGGAATTGACAGTGAAGCATACTCCCCTAAATTAATCCTATGACTCTAGTAAAACTTTACAAATCCGCCGTGATTCCCAGTGCATTATATGGCGGCGAAACATGGTCTCAGATGACAGTATCAGATCTCCACGAATTGGAGAAGTTTCAACACAACTGTGTTAAAAAAATACAATGTTTACCTTGACAAACTAGATCGTATATGTGTGAATCTTGTTGGGACTTCCAAAACTTTCAAAAGAAATAGACAAAAGAAAGTTATTTTTTCTTCAACGGCTAATCAGGATGCCTGATAACTCAGCGACCAAGCAGATTTTTATCCGTCGACTGTTTATATATTTGCAGAATATCACAGATAGAGCGCCGTTGGGGTACGTTGCGGATATCATTTCAATCTTAGCTAAATATAATCTGACTGATTACTTAGATAACTATGTAACAAACTATACGTTTCCAACTCCTGCAGTGTGGAAAAAGACGGTCAATAGAGTCTTACATCAATACCAGACGAATGCATTGCAGCAAGCTATGTCATCTGACACTGATTTAAAGCGCCTCAAGAACATTCACAATGCTGTCAAACCCAGCATAGTATGGCAAGCTGCAACCACACCTGGTGAACTAAAACTCATGCATTTTATCGTCAAATGTTCAGTGCTTATTCCAAGAAATTTTAACGAAGTATGTCAAAATTGTGGTGTTGAATTCACTGACACATTAAGCCATATATTTACGTCGTGAATATCAACATGAAACGTTCGCACAATTTTCTGGGACTACTTGGCTGATACTCTTTCTCGGCACTGCAGCGTATTCCTGTCCAGTCTAAACAATGAACAGTTTCTGCATGTTGTACTGGGCAAACAGCTTCCTATCGTAGTAGGCGATATCTCAAACAGAATGGAATACTTGACATTCGTCAGAATATGCGCACATTTTGTTTGCAGTGCTGTAATATGTTTTTATGGCACATAAACTAATGTACATCTAAAAGGCTAGTTTAGATCCGGTCCATATCGTTTGCTCTCCTCGTCCTCTTCTCTGTATATCAGAGATTTTGCCGAGGAGAGCGAAACGATAAGCAGAATACATAAACTAGTCCGAATAGTACTGTGCCCTTGCATTTCGTTTCGGTAAGTGCATCCGTTGTTACCAGGACAATATGACGTATGTGTATTATGTCTGATCGATAGAAAGCGTTTTTATTATTTGTATACACGTATGTATGTCCCTATATTGTATTTGTCTATGTGATCGTCAATTGTATATGTATTTGTTGTATGTGCTCTCGAAAGAGGAAATAAAGAAAGAAAGGAAACACGAACGCAGTGGGTCGCATGCAGAGCAAATGAACCCCGAAGGTAAACTTTGCTAGCGACCCGCCGTCGTTCATACCTCCATGGAAAGCAGCAAAATTAAGCTAATTTTTTACATTCACATTATTTGCCCCTCATTACTGGGCGAAACAAAAAACTTATAGGGAAAACTTTAAAATATCAATCAAACCAATCTGACGTCATTTGACATCTCTGAAAACAATGTGACTCGATGCGTTCGAGGAAGTGAGTGAGTGTTTGAGTTTACGTCCCATCAACAGCTAAGGTCATACGGAGACGGGACCCCGGTCTAAAGGCCCATCCGAAAGTCTGGAGAAGCGCAACGCGTTCGTGGAAGTATGAACCACATTGTTTTCATACTTAACACTAGAATTGTGAATATAAATATACAACCAAGTCATATCCTACATTCAGTATATCGGGTTTGCACACTGTCACCAGAACCAAGCCTTACTCGAAAGCGAAAAGTATAAGACATGGCTATGATTTGTCAAATTTAACCATATAAATGCAGTGCATCACCTCACAAATGCCTAGCGTCCTTTTTGTGGGACATAACAATGAAGACCCAGATCAGACGCCGCAGAAGCGACGTCTGATCCGGGTCTCCACTGTTTGCTCAAGTACATACATATTAGTAAAACTTACTACAATCAAAACAAATCAAATCAAATCTTGTGCCCATATTCTGAGAGATAAACCGCTCCAAACTTATAAGGTGAACGATTCTCTTATCATATATGGGTTAATACCTGTAATCATATACAAACGATACCCCATGCACCCAAGGCCATATGATACGCTCACCAGTAAGAGAAATGGCATATTCAGGGTCAGAGAACAAGTGGCGGAAACCAATGTCCAAACAGCATGTCCCCTGTCCCTGTAATATGCCCGCAGATAAATATATCTGTGCGAACCATCTAAAGGGGCCACATATGTAATAGTATATGTTCGGACCACACAGAAATTTGTAATAACATGTGATGCGATATGTGAACTGTACATCATATAAATTCTAACATAAATGTATGTATTTAAACAACTATGCCGATAAAGTGAATGCTTTTAGTGTCCGAAATTGTTTGCGGATTTATAAATTGTAAATATGGGTGGTGAAGTCACCATAAATTTTTTTATGTGGTAATTCAGTTCCATGTAACATGCATGGAATATGGAAGCACCTAATTCACTCATACATAAGTTTAGAAAATGAGGTGATCATTAATTTCTATATAATACGTCTGCTCTATGTTTAAAAGCAAGGAATATGAAAGCGCTTAATTTACGCGTACATTTCACATTTGTTGAGTTAATCAATTCTAAGAACTTAAACATGCTGGGCCTCTTCCAAAAATAAGGTGATAGATATTTTACTCTTAGGTCATTATACAAAGAACATTCAAGTACAAAATGAAATTCATCCTCTAATCTCCAACAAATTGAGCATTTTCTTTCGTCAAAAGGTATGCTATTAAGTCCAACCAATCTACCAGCCTCTATCTCTAACCTATGAGACGCCATTCTAAGTTTACTAAATGCTTGACAAAATTTCAATACATTTATGCTTTCCAGATATGGATGAAACTGAAATATTACAATAGCGCCATAAAATGTTGCACGTGATGAATTAGCTAATCTTTCCTGCCAGCCCTGTATGAAATTATCCATCAATCTTTGTTTAGCTAGCTTTAGAAAAATGTCAATGTTACCCACTCCTTGGTTAAGCCAAACTTCATAAAATCTTATAGTCATTCACAAATTACGTAGCAACGATGCCTAACTTACCTTATTTGGGAGTAACTCCAAATCCGTTAACATTAAATTGTATATTAATTTAATATTTTTGTAATTAGGCGCAGACAGTATTTTAAACCAGTACGAGTACTTAATAATCATGAGATAACGCTTACTCAGGTAACTCATTCCGTCAAGTTCGTCATAGACAAAGCCATTTTGAGTTGATTTTTGACGTCTAAAAGTTTTTACAATACTTCATGTGAACTCTTTCAATGACTTTGGCATGTGCGAAACCCCAAACCTCACATCAAAATTCAGGATGGGCGAAACAAGTTTATCGAATAAATCTAATTTAAGTTTTGGGGATATGAAGGTAAATTTATACAAATATTTATTTAACTTAAAGATTGCTTTTGTGTTTGTCCAGCGAGAGTATTTTGCGCCTCGGATAAGGAGCCTCCTACAGTAAATACTACCCCTAAATACTTAAAGCTTTTGAAATTTCTAACGGCAGTCCGTCATAATTAAATGATACGTTTCTCGAAAGTGCACCACCCTTCCGGAAAACAATTACTTTTGTTTTCAAAACATTTATGTTCAATTTCCATCTCTTACAATATTGTGCTAATAAATTTAACCCACACTGCAGTTCATCGGGATTATTTGCAAAAATAATCGCTATGTCATCAGCATAAAGTAACATGAATACTTTTACATATCAACGTCTATACCATCTATATCCGAAAGAATGAATTGTTCTTCAATGTTATTCAAAAATAAGCTGAAAAGTAATGGAGAAAGACACTCCCCTTGTCTGACACGAAGGCTGCAATAGAACTCATTTCCTAACATATTACAGACCTTTACGCGAGATTTAACAACGTGATACATTGATTTAACTATATCCAAGACACCCCTCAACCCCAATTTAATTACTTTATTTCAAAGATTATCCCGAACCACATAATCGAATGCCTTGGTGAAATCAATAAATGCGCAATACAATTTTTTTCCTTTATTTAACCTATGCGTTATTAACCCATGTGAAACAAAAATTTTATCAACGGTGCTCATACCCGATCGAAACCCTGCCTGTGCCTCAATAAGGATATAATAAAGTTCGGCCCAGTCTGATAGTCGATTATTAAGTACAGTTAAGATTAAGAAGAACTTTACAGCGCACACGCATCTGTTTCGCAGTTGTAACGCGCGAGATTCGCACTCGTGATTCACGCGTTTCACTTGCGAATGACGTTTTAGCCAATCAATTGCTTTTATGAATAACGCGATATTGCGTGTAAATCGCGATGGTTGACCAGCCAATCAAACATGAGTGTCGAAAACGCAGATAGTGCACATTCACAGACTGCTTCGCGTTTCAAAAGCAACCAATCAGTACCGCGTAACTATTTCACACTTATCCTTCTTTTTTGTTTCTTTTTTTCTATTTCTTCAAATTGTCCTTATTCCATATATTTTTTTAAGTTTGAAAATAACAAATCTGGCGGACTAGTAAATTATCCATTTACATTTGCCTGGGGCTAAAGGGTAAAATACAGGTACTGAGTCGTGATTGAAGTTGACTGTCAAAATGCAGGATGTTTATTGACCAAAAGTTTTATGACACCCAGGTGCAACTTGGGGGGCTATAAAGATATCAGCTTAAAACAACATCTCATTATCGTCATTTATTCTAGATGTCCGAAATAATCAATGTTCTTTCACTCATAGAAGCGGCCAAATCTTCAATTAATTATTTTTGTAATTTTCATTTATTTTGTTTAATTAACTCGGAGAATCAAGTTGCATTTTCTTCGATATTTATTTGGAAATGCCTGAACCTTTTGCATTAAATGTAGGCCCTGATCAGAGGCCTACGTCTGCTGCGTCTGATCTGGGTCTGTATGGTTTTTGCCATTTGGCACAAATGGAATCTTCCACCTTATTAATAGAGCAAGTCCATTTCAACATTAAAGTTGAAGCTTTGTTTTTTTTTGTTTATTTTGGCATACCGAGTAGGTCCTGACCAGACGCCTACTCCAACTAGGTCTGATCTGGATCTCCACTTTATTTTGCCATTTGGATCTTTCACCTTGTTAAAAGCACAAGATCGTTTCAAAATTTAAGAGTGTGAGGGTGTGTTTTCTTCCAAATTAATTTTGAAAATATTTGAAGCTTTTTGAAACAATGTAGGCCCCGATCAGGTGCCTATTTCTGTTGCGAATGATCTTGGTCTGCACAGTTTGCTAATTGGCACCAAATGGCATTTTCCACTTTGTAAATAGCACAAAACCATTTCGAAATATAAGAGTGTGAGGTTGTCTTTTCTTCAAAATTTCCGAAATAATTGATGTTCCGTCACTCACAGAAGCAACTCATTTATTTAATTACTTATTGCTGTAATTTTCATTTATTTTGTTTGCATTAACACATTTGTTTTACCAAATGGAATTTTCCGCCTAACATACATTTTTCTATCGAAATTTATTGGGAAATAACTGAACATTTCGTAATCTTCTATAATCTAGGCCCTGATCAGACACCTACTTCTGCTGCGCCTGACCTGGGGCATTTTTACTATTACCATTTTTCCCATTTTCTTCAAAATTTAATAAATTTGGAAAAAAAAAATCCTGAACTTTTTCCAAACAGTGTTGTTCCTGATCAGACGTTAATTCTGTTACGTTTGATCTGGGTTTGCACTTTTTCGCCAATTGGCGCCAAACGGATTCTTCCACCTTGTAAATAGCACAAGACAAGTTCAAAATTTAAAAGAGTGAGGTTATGTTGTTTTCAAAAATATTATGAAAATGTCTGAAGCTTTTGGAAGCAATGTAGGCCCTGATCAGACGCCTAGTTTTTCTGCATCTGAACTGGGCCTGCACTGTTTGCCATTTGGCGCTAAACTTTATGAACTTTAAGAAATGTGCGTATTTCAGCCTTTACCTTTTTCCGTATTTTTTATTTATGTGCTTATATATTCATTTATTTGTCTTTGATCCAAACAGTGATTGTTGGAACTTCATTGCGAAAATACGCCTATACAAATCTATTGATTTTTTTACCACCAAAACTGAACATTTTCCGTTATTTTAATATTTCTGCACAAGACATAGGTTATTGTACTCTTTAGAACCGACTCGGCGAGGCGGTTCTGACGAGTACCCACAATCTATATTTTGTGCAGAAATAAGAAGAATATGTAACCCCTTAAATTCCAATTTTACTATTTAAAATTGGGGATTAACGGGGTCAAATATGTATAGGTGTGTTTCAAGATGTGTTAGAAACACCATAAACACCCATTAAATGGCGGTTCTGATGAGCGCCCACAAACAAGTAAATAGACGTGACTTGTCAAACAAATATCCCAGGATAAACGATTACCCTCTTGGTTCCCTACACCATATGCATCAGAATACCCCGAGTGTTTATTATCTCTAAACTGCCAGACATTAGGGTGTTATGCAATCTAAAATATGTCTTTAAATGTAAATATTATTGTGTGTGTTTATCCGAAGAAATCACTACTGATAAGAGAGGCCAATACCGCCATTAATTTGTGAATGAATAAAACAAATAAAATAAAGAATATTGGTCAAACATACGAGCTAAGAGGATTTTGATTGGTCCGTGCTCTTTCGCATTCATGCGGTTTATCTTCGCTTACCTGTCTTATTCTTATTGGTTGGAATTGTCTCGCAAAGAAACGCGTATTGAGTTAACCTAACGCGTTACGAATAATCACTTTCATTGGCTGATATTAAACGCGTTGCAATCGCGTATGAACGCGATGAACCGCGTATTGAAACCCGAAAATTTTACACGCACGCAATGCGCGTATGTCCCGCGGACAAAACGCGAAAATGGTTAGGTTCTTCTCGAGCTTAACTGTACCCGCGAAAAAAGCTTGCCTATAACGCTTAACAAAGTAATACCTCTATAATTCTCTACATCATTTATGCTACCTTTCTTATGAGGCGGTATAATTTGGCCTTCTGACCACGATTCTGGGAAATGCCCTATTTCGAAGAGTTTATTGAACAGATTACAAAGAATTGGGGTTAAGTAATCTTTTTCCGAAAAAAAAAAAAAATCATTGATAAGTTTATCAGGGCCGGCAGACTTTCCATTTTGAAGTTGATGAATGGCTTTTGTTATCTCTTCTCTTGAAAACATCAGATTAAGTTCCTCAAACATAATTCCAAACTCTTCTTTCTCATAGGGCTCATTAAAATAGATTACGTCTTCATCCGGTCTATAAAATGGATTAGAAGGGTCATGAACGGCTTTGAAATTTTCCCCGAATGCTGATATTTGTACATTCGACGGTTTGATACCAGCCGCTTCTTTGTGTAAATTCCAATAAAGTTTTGCATTCTTGTATTTTGCATTTACAAAGCGCGAAGTTTGATTTTTATCGTAACTAGAGCTGTCAGTGAAACTGACTAGGGCCCCGGCAGCGCTATCAGAAATTTGTGAACGGACAGACGGACAGACAGACAGACAGACAGACGGACGGACAGAGTGATTACTATAGGGCACCCACACTTTCAGTGCGGGGCCCTAATTATATCTAAGTTTTCTAATAACAGATTTATATTGAGATCGTGCCTAAACCATGTTTGGCCTATTTTCTTCATTTTTCAGTGATCTGTACTTATCTAAGTAATATAAGAAATAGTATCTTTTTTCCTCGCATGTTTCATCATACCACGATATAATTAACCAACACCTCCCATCAGACACACCAAACTAGGATATTAATTCATAACTAGTATATTAAACGAGTTATGAAATAATTAGACCATAATGGAAAAATCAATAGCGGAAAGCCAAAAGGACAGTTACTTCCCCACAAAATGGCCAATTGGCTATGCAAAACAAAGACATATGCGAAAAACACACTCAAAGACAAAACATAACAAAAATAAACCGCGACAGAAGTACCGCCTTGGAACGGTCAGTGAAAAAAATCACGGTCGTTTCAACCGATTGTTCATGGCTTTTCTGCCGTCGCGATTTAGTCAAATAATTTGTACAGTCCGCATGAAGGTTTCCTAACTTTATAAAAGGAAATGGTCTATGGGTATTGTTTATTTTCCTTATTTATGTTTCTATCAGGTTGTCGTCTCTAAACCCCACTTTATAAAAAGAAGTGTTGATTATGGTTTACAGTGTTAAATAGTTGTCTTATTTTTGGCTAAAAAAACAAACAAACCAAAAAAGCGATTGTGGGTACTCGTTAGAAACGCCTCATTGACTGTCAGTGTCAAATATTCACAGCTAAGCCCCACTTTATTAAGAGAAACTGGATTTTTTTGGGGTATTCGTTATTTTTCATATTTTTGCTCCAAGTCATAAGTTGTATATTATATTTCTTAATTCTGCTAGAAAACAAAGATCCTTGATACTGGTTCAATCGTTCTCAACGAGATGGTTTATCGCATAGAGCTGTAAAAACCGTCAAAATAATAATGAAAAGGATCTAGGACTAAGGCTGCCACGATTAATCGTATAATCGATTAATCGATCGATAGATTCCACAAAAATGATTATCATTTCTGATTTGCTTTTAATCGATTACTTGATAGGTACATTTCACTACCCAAAGTTATGCATAAAATAGCTGGATGAGTGGCAAACAGTGCATTATGCGGCGTCTCATCTGGGTCTACACTGTTTGCTCAGGCCTCTCTGTTCAAATATACATATGGTCAAGTGCAACATATGGTAAGAGTCATGCTCAGACAGAAAGCCCGACAGGTAAAATAATGACAAAAATCTTAGCGATTACTAATCGATTATCGATCGCAATGACAGGACTGATAATCGATTATCTTTTCAGCTCCGATTAGGCAGCCCTATCTAGGACTTGATTGACGGTTGTCACGGGTGCAGTTTGATCAGTCCGGCTCATTGAGACGGTTCTACATGTAACGAGTGCATACAACCTGTGTCTTGGAGCAATGTATATCCCTATAAACCTCTGTTTTTCCTCTATAAACTGGAGTTTATAGGCGTTTTCATTACACGGGCTTGTTAACATGTTTTATTTCTTAGATTTGAGGTTTAACGTCCCCGTCAACACTGTATCGGTCATTTTGGGGACGTTGCTTCCAATTTTGTGGGAATTTAACCCAACAGATGAATGACATCTAAAGCCCTCAGAGGAATAGATAAGCAGGGTATTTGCGTAAATACCCAATAAAATTAAAAGAATACCCAATTATAAAATGACTTGAAGGGTAACAAAACCCAAATAAAAATCAAAGATACCCAATAGACACTGCCATACTTGCATAAAATTCTTAAAAATTCAAAACTTTGTTCTATTTTATAACCTGCCCAGTGTTGTCAGTCATAATGCTGCCCTTGGCGGTTCTTGCTTTTTACAAACACAACTGTTTACCGTAATTACAAAACATAGATGCATTTAAGCCTCTGTCAAGCTGAAAGTAAGCTTTAATGATAAGTGCAAAAGTACATTACCCAGTCATTTCAAATTCAGTGGGTAACAGTCAGTTCAAATTCTGTGGGTAACAAAACCTGAGATACCCAATCATCACTTCAAATACCCAATTAAAGTTTAGTATAGTGGGTATTACCCAATTCCAAATAAAAGCTTATCTGTTCCTCTGGCCCTGCAGCACAATGAAACCAATAGGGTTTGTATGTATGAACGGTCCGATTCACGCTTTTCCTGGCCAGGCTTAGAACATCTAAGCGGTTTACCAGTACTCATGTGTTGTCGGTTTCTTCAAGCCCCGATGGGCGGGGCCGATTTTTACATGATGTAAATGCCCATACCCTAACAGATATCAAAGTAGGGCCGAGGTGTCTTTTGGGCCGATATGTCTAGGGGCCGAGGTGACAGTGGGGCTGAGGTGTCTAGGGCCGAGGTGTCTAGGGCCGACTTGGTTTTTGGCCGACCTGTCTAGAGACCGAGGTGGTAGTGGGGCCGAAGTGTCTGGAAATCCTTCATTTCACGGACTTGTTCACGTGATGGCTCGAGGATCAGTCAATAAAAAGTGAGACTTGTCTTAGATTTTACAAACTGTTTAGCATTGAAAACCAAAACTATTTTCATTTTGGAAGCTCAATCCTATCTGTATTCAATAGGTGTCAGTAGGTAATGGAATTGCAGATGTTCAGTTGCCAGACATGAAATGAACGCTGGTTAACTGACCTTGGCCACGTATGTTTTTTATGTTGCCATAGCAACAAGCATGAGCTGAATAAGTCTAAAAACACTACATTGTAAACTTTAAAGTATGGCAAATCTCCCTTGATGAAATGGTTCATCTACTCTCGTAAATGTTGGAAAAATCTTTTCTTTTTTTTATTTTTCGTTCGAAAATGAGCCAGCACATGACAAAGCCTACAATAAGATATGTGCGCCCAACGAAAACTCCGCGCAGTCTGATCAGGGTCTTCGTTGTGCGCTCTAAGGATAGCTAAGGGCTCAATGCTCCTTCATGCAGAAAGAGAAGTCTCTGGTTAGACTATATGGATGCGCAGGCTGTTCTGAGTCTTCGGTAGGCGCACATGTATTATTGTATGTTTTGTCATGCGCTGGCTCAAATTTGACAAAAAGTGGTGAATTACAGCTTTTGGATTTCGGAGTGGAATAAAGAAAGGCCGTAATAAGGAATGTTTAAAATACGTTGGCTTAAAATGAATGGTAATGTAACTATGAAGGTAGTATTATATTGGAAATTAAAAAAAATCCGGGGTTGTGTTGTTGCTAGGCAACCAGTAGCTATACGACTTGGTCGCCAAACCTCAAGACCAGTTCGGTCTGCAGAAAATAACAGAAATACTGAACTTGTACCGAAACAAAAAGATTATGAGGTTCCACGTTGATTTTATGGTAAGCTAAATGACCTGAATCGTGGTAATGGTGCATACAGGGCATCAGCTGAACAAGCCATGGCAACTTAAGTTAACACCATTATGCCTGTTGGTTCTTAAGATATCATGTTGGCTTATAAGGGCTATATTTCTCATTGACCATATGAAGTTCATGCTTTATGAAACTAGTCCACTTTTTTATTGACTGACCCTCGTACACTGTTTGACAGTATGTCCGTAAATGATTTTGTTTGTTTGATTTGAAATTAAACGTCCCTGTCAACTCTGTAAAGCTCATTGTGGAGACATTGCTTCCAATTTTGTATGACTTTTACCCGCCTTTGAAATGAAATGACATCTCAAGCCCTGCCGCCCAATGAAACCAAATAGGGTTTATAAGCATGGATGGGCCGCATTGCCTGGGCAGGCTTAGATCCTCTAAGCGGTTTACCAGTGCTCGTGTGCGGGTCGGTTTCAGCTCTGCGTGGAATCATCATGCAGCCCATCTATTTCTTTAAGCCCCGATGGGCGGTGATAACACACCCGTGCGACATAGTGTATTTTTTAACATCTCCAAAATGGCTACTACTCTGATGAAAATCCATGATAATTTTCTTATTTATAAAGCAAACAGAGGCTGTGGGTGCTGGTTAGAATATCCTCAACCTACATGTTTCTCTTGAAGCACACATAACAATAATGTGTAAGGCTGACACGATTGATTAATCGATCGATACATTCCACAAAAATGATTATCATTTCTGATTTGCTTTTAATCGATTACTTGATAGGTACAGTTACTAGCCAAAGTTATGCCAAAAATAGCTGGATGAATGGCAAACAGTGTAGACCCTGATGAGACGCCGCATTACGCGGCGTCTCATCTGGGTCTACATTGTTTGCTAAGGCCTGTCTGTTCAAATATACATAATGTAGAGTGCAAAATATGGTAAGAGTCATGCTCAGACAGAAAGCCAGACAGGTAAAATAATGACAAAAACCTAAGCGATTACTAATCGATTATCGACCGCAATGACAGGACTGATAATCGATTATCTTTTCGGCTCCGATTAGCCAGCACTAATAATGTGTACAGTCCCCCGTAATCTCCAGTTTTCTCTTCATAAAGTGGAGTTCAGGGAGGTATACATTTCACGGAGATGTTCACGTGATGATTGGTTAAAAATCGGAAATGGGTGTGCCTGAAGTAATTAAACGGGCCTCCGTGGCCTAGTGGATAAGAGCGATGACTCTTTATCATTAGGTCTCTCACCGCTGTAGTTCGAGCCTAGCTTGGGTAACATGTGAGACGCCAAGTTTTTCAATGGAAGGTCAGGTAGTTTTTCTCCAGGTACTCCGGTTTTCGCCCACCTCTGATTAACGATAGGCTCGAAATAAGTGAAATAATCTTGAAAGGGCCGTAAAACCAAAACAAAACAAAACAAGAAAAAATCCTGCATTGATTTATTCAGCAGGACAAGCGTTAGATTCTACTTTATCTCGACTACTTACCGTTATTTACGCACCAACCATCTATTTTATCTCGACCATTTGCCGTTATTTACGCACCAAACATCTATTTTATCTCGACCACTTCCCGTTATTTACGCAACAACCATCTATTTTATCTCGACCACTTACCGTTATTTACGCAACAACCATTTTTTTATCTCAACCACTTACCGTTATTACCGGCCCCGATAGCTCAGTTGGTAGAGTGTCCGCTCCGGGGAACGGGAGGTCTCGGGTTCGATCCCGGGCCGCGACATACCAAAGTCGTTAAAAATGGTACTAGCTGCTCCTCGCTTGGCACTCAGATTTACGGGGTAGAGCTAGGACTGGTCGATCCAGTGTCAGGATAATGTGACTGGGTGTGGTATCATGAAATGTGTCTGGGACATGATACTTCAGTGAGGCAGCACTATAAACGTGAGCATTGAGCTCCCTGCCGCAACCAGACACCGTCGTGATATGACTGAAAAATTGTTGAAAGCGACGTTAAACCCGAATTCACACACACACACTTACCGTTATTTACGCATCAACTATCTATTTTATCTCGACCACTTACCGTTATTTACGCACCAACCACAGAAAACCGGACAAGCAAACGGGTAGGAAGAATCCTGAGAACAATAGTTGCTGTCAGTGAATCCACATACTGGTGTCCCTATACCACTGCAATTTACTGAAAATAAAACGTAAACGGAATGACAAACTAGAAAACAAAGTACTGACAGCACTAATGGGTCGATTGTCTCTGTGTGTCGATTGGGTCGATTGTCTCTGAGTGTCGATTGTCCCTGAGTGTCGACAGGGTCGATTGTCTCTGAGTGTCGATTAGGTCGATTGTCTCTGAGTTCGATTGGGTCGATTGTCTCTGAGTTTCGATTGGGTCGATTGTCCCTGAGTGTCGATTGGGTCGATTGTCTCTGAATTTCGATTTGACAAATGTTCCTGGAGCTCGGGGGTGGGGGGGGGGTGCTGAAACTGTTTCGTTTTAACTCTTATAATTCCTGTACTGTAAGCAAAGAGTATAGACACAGATCAGACGCCGCGTTCTGTGGCGTCTGATCTGAGTCTTCACTGCTTGCCAAACCAAACGCATGAGTCCAGTCGAGATTCCTCTGATAACCCTCTGACGCTCTGACCTCACAGCGATAAGAGTTGGCCGTTTTTTCTCTAAATAACTGTGCCCTGAATTTTATATAGATCAGTGATAGTCACGTGGACATCAGCACCGAAGAGGTACACAAGCGCAGTAACTTTGGATTGATTCACAATCGACCTAAAGAGAGGCTTGTAGAGCATTCTCCGATTTTTGCTTTTCAATGCAGAGCATCATGACAAGGAAATCCGTGATTTTACCCTGGGATAGAAATTTATGTTCTGACCCTGGTGTTCCGACCCAAAATCAAATATAATCGCGTGTTTGATAAATGCACTGGTTGATTACGACCTTGTATGCGCCATTGTTAAGACGTCACACCACGTTACGTGACGTCACTAAACATTCCTGCAGTGTCATCATAATATGGCGGACGTCGGTGCAGCATCTAAAATCTGCGCTAAGTAATGGAAGGTATGCAAGAAAAAGAATCCTATATGGGTGTGAGGGGTGGATAGAAAAATCCGTCCCCTGGGATCACTGTCGTGATGCCAGACAGTGACCCTTGGGACGGATTTTTCCACCCCTCACATCCATATAAGATTCTTATATTCTTGCTCGAAGCTACCGTAAGGACATTTCTGTATGTCTTTTCCAGTAGTGAGACCGCGTTTACATGTATGCACAGGCTCGCGTAAGCCTTGGTCGGTCGGCCATGGCATAAGTCACCTTTTCAATAATATAAGTCCATTAGGAAAATATGTCCGTGTGAAATAATGGCGTCCTGCATGGTGACAGAAATGATAAATTTTAGGCAAAAATGATAAATATTTGCTTATTTTTCGGCCCCCGCCCATCGGGCTTAAAGAAATTGATGAGCTGCATGATGCTTCCATGCAGAGCTGAAACCGGCCCCCAAACGAGTACTGTTAAACCGCTTAGAGGATCTAAGCCTGCCCAGGCAAGGCGATGCGAGTCGGCCTGTCCATGCTTATAAACCCTATTGGTTTCATTTAGCGGCAGGGTTTGAGATTTCATTTCATCTCAATGTCGGGTAAAAGTCCCACAAAATTGGAAGCAACGTCTCCAAAATGACCTTTACAGTGTTGATGGGGACGTTAAACTTCACATCACACAAACAAACTTGCTTATTTCTGCTTTCAACAAAGATTGTGGGTGCTCGTTAGAACCGCCTCAATGAGGCGGTTTTAATGAGTACCCACTATACAGTCGAACTTCAATGGCTCGAACACCTTTGGGACCTCGAAAATCTGTTCGAGACAGGGGTAGTTCGAGCCACTGAGGTTACTATCAGGCGGTATAACGAGATACTTTTAGACATCTTTTCGGTGTTATATAATGAAAAATGTATGCTGTGTGTACTCATTAGAATCGCCTCATCGAGGCGATTCTAATGAGTACACACAACATACATTTGCAAGATAAAACACTAAAATCTCCTTAATTATCCCCCACTATTTCTTATGGAGAGGGTTTCACTAGGGGCTCAAGAATGGGTTCGACACATCCATGGTAACCGAGCCATCGGTGTTCGAGCCATCGAAGTTCTACTGTATATGTTTTTGAGCAAAAATAAGGAAGATAATGAATATCCCCGTTAACCCCACTTTTCTCTATATAAAGTGGGGTTTAGGGGTGCCTTCGTCTTGTGATGACTGATTAAATCCTTAAACTAGAGGTCCATACCAGAGCTAAACTGAATGTCCTGTTCGGTATGATAAAATCAATCTTTCTGATGACGTCATAGGCATGACACAGAGGTCACACTAGCTCAAGCACGCGCATGGACTTCTTCTCCCTTTTTTTCGTTTTTCTCTTCCTAATTTTTTTTCCGGCCCGCGCACTAGTACTGGTAAACCGCTTAGATGATCTAAGCCTGTCCAGGAACCGCGGTGCGAGGCGGACCGTCCATGCTAATAAACCCTATTGGTTTCATTGGTCGACAGGGCTTGAGATGTCATTTCATCTCAATGTCGGGTAAAAGTCCCACAAAATTGGAAGCAACGTCTCCAAAATGACCTTTACAGTATTGACGGGGACGTTAAACCTCAAATCAAACAAACAAAATCTTCCTAATTTTTCATTCTCACTCTCTTTTCTCTTATGTACATTCTTCTTTCTTCCATCTTTTTTGGAGTGTCTTCATTGTGGCCGCACTTGACTGGTATAGACTGCACGTAGCCTCTCAAAAGAAGCAGGTCAAAATGAAAATTTTAGCGGTCATTTTCTCGTTTTCTTGGCTAGTTTGAGCACTTTGGTAGAAGTTTCTGGTCCTAATCCAGTAACTCTTAGAGGGCGGATATGCATGCTGTGGATAGTTGTGGGAATAACGATTTCGGAAACTATTAAAGTCTGGTTGAAAATGTGACGGAATGAGTGTCACTAAAAATGAGCAGCAATTACGCAGAAATACGCTGTGGTAGTCGAAAGGATATACAGCTCTGTCAGCCATTTCGTTCATTAGAACAGAACCATTTTAGGGATCTGTGGTTAATGATCATATTTATCATTCAGCACCAAGTTTGCTTGATGTGTTCAAAAGACCAAAATAGGCTTCCTACGCTATATTGGTTGCCTAAACTTCAAAAAGACCATACGGGCCCCGTCAAGCGATTTTGGTACTTATCGCCTATGCGCGCAGTCTCGCCAGAACCTTCGCTGCTCGCTCATACAAGCAGTGAATCAAGAGGAACCTTCAGACAGAAAGCCATATCCCTGGCCCCTCTGAATGGCTGGGCGTGCGCAGTTAAAATTTGTCATGACGGAATGCTCGAAGACACAAATTCGCTTGGCGGGGCTCATACAAAGCACGACTTATTGCAAATTCAAGTTCTTGTACCACTACTGAACTTTCTAAACTGCAAACGGCATGTATTACTACCATCAAAAAGCATGTGATTAAATCTTGCGACAAAGTTTTTGAAAGATCGGGAAGAAATCTCTTTTGGTTCTTTAAATTCCAAGAGGTATTCAGTAAAGTAAATCCAAGACATTGAGGTGCATTTTAGTCTGTCTACGTATGATTTTTCCAAGCTTTACACTACGCTACATCATCATGTTGTAAAAGACACAGTTAATGATTTAACTGAATTGACATTCCAAAGAAAAGATACCCTCTTTCTTGCATGTAATGTAAGAAATGCTTTTTTCAATATGGATGGATTTTCTTGCGGGTTTGAGCTATTTAAAGCCGGGCTATTCTTAGCACTATTAGCACTCAGGGGCATCATTTATTTTGGACAAACAATCCTTTGCCAGTCTAGTGTGTATAGCACGAAAACATGTTTATTTTCTTAATATTGTGACCATGTTGCGTCTTATCTGGGCCTGTATTGTAAGATTTGTAGTAAAAGCCTTAGTTGCAATGCTTGTCTGAAAATTGATCACGTGGTGGCACGTGCAATAGCGGCTTTTTATGGTTAATGTGTTGATTGTTCTATTACCAATTATCATTTATTTGATAGTAAAACAATGTTAAGACTTTGACACAATCATTTAAGGTTAGGTCATTTAAGGTATCTTTAAATTCATTACGAAAACACGCCTATACAAGTACATTGTAAACTTTAACGCCGAAAAAAAACGAAAATTTTAAGATGAAAAATTGATATTTTTCTTGTTTCGGCCCAATATGTGGGAACTCGTTAGAACCGCCTCATCGAGGCGGTTCTAACGGGTACCCCGAATCTATTTTAGAGCAGAGTGTTTGAGCTTTACGTCCATCCAACAGCTAAGGTCATATGGAGACGGGACCTCGGTTAAAAGACTCATCCGAAAGTCTGGAGAAGCCCGGGATCGATCCTGCGACCCCTGGTTCGCAAGGCTAGTAGCGTAACCACTACACCACGAAGGCTTCTAATTTTTTAGAGAAGAAATAAGAAAAATAAGGTTTACGACTGTTAACCCCAATTTTACTCTATAAAAGTGGGGTTCTAGGGGATCAAAATTATATAGGCATGTTTTCGTGATGAAAAAAAACGGATCAACAAGGACAAGATAAAGCACATGCTCAGCCTCAGCCACAGATTGATTCTGCTGCACAGGCTTTTAGGAATATACAATTAGAACTAGAAAATGTATCACAAGCTTTAATGTCACGACCTGAGGAGTTTCAACAAGCCTGATTAAATTTGATTGCAACCCCCAAAATTACTGACAATGGATACAGTCCATTGAAAAACTCTCCATTCTAGCGGATAGACCTGAGGCAAGAAAAAAATGATGATTGCATATCATTGGTCTAGGGGAGCAGTCAGTGGTTTCATACAGAAATGCAGCTAACCCGAATGACACATGGCAACAAATCAAAGGACAAGGGTGTCCGATTTAGTGATGTAACCGACAGACAAATGACGCTTTCACTTCTGCGCAATGCACTTTAAAACAAAAGCAGGGTGAGCACATACAGCTTTTCGCTGAAAGAATTCTGTCTTTGGCGGAAGAAGCCTACCAAAATTAAGTAAGCGGGGGTAGGTGGGGAGGGGACGACGCTGTAAATTGTCAGCTTATTGACATCTTCGTCGATGGGTTGAGCCAAGACAATTTAAAGCTTCAAATTCTTATAGATCAGCCTGATACATTACAATTGCTATAGCAACTCATTACAATAACACATCCGTGTGACATAGTGTATTTTTTCACATCTCCAAAAAGGCTACTTTTCTGATGAAAATATGTGATATTTTTCTAATTCATACTGCAAACATAGGTTTTGGGTGCTCGTTAGAACCGCCTCATTGAGGCGCTTCTAACGAGTACCCACCCACAACCTATGTCTTGGAGCAAAAATAAGAAAAATAATGTATACCCCCTTAAACCCCAGTTCTCTCTATATAAAGTGGGGTTTAGGGGGGGTCTTCATTCCACGGACGTGTTCACGTGATGTAATGCACAAAATCTCAGAGCTAGGGTTCAAATGATGCACACCTTTCAGACAACTAGAAAAGAAACATCTATGGAGGTTGACCACTCTAGTAGAGGTCAACGTTCTAAACAAGGAGGAGCGTGACGAATGACGTCATTAAAAACTGCAAAGATATGACGTCACTAGTCGATTTCCTTGACGTTGGACGGTGTAGCGTCATTTTTTCGCATCGAAAACGTTAGAAAAGGATATAAATGCATGTTTTTCAGTCGATAATTTTAGCGGGATTTCTTCTAACAATGGCGAAAAGTTGTGAGAATTTAAAGGAAACAAAAGCATTATTGCCGAGTTTCAGCGTGTTAGAATCGAAATAGATAAGCTCTAGCTAGTGATTTGTTATGTAATAAATCACAGTTTGTCGGTCAGTTGTAAGTAGACAAATCACGCGCGCTACGCGCTCGTGATTTGTCTACTCTACAACTGGCCTCCAAACTGTGATTTATTACTCAACAAATCACAGCTAGAGCTGATCTATTTCTTAAATAGAAATAAGATAAAATGTTGGAATTGTGGTCAAAAGGGTCACATTTCTAGCGACTGTAGATATAAAGAAACACAAAATAGGCCGCCTATGGATCATGGAAGACCTAGACAACAAAATACCGTTCTGAATATAGTACCTGCTCAGGAAAACTAAGAAACTCATTACATACAGGGGTCAATGAAATGAGTAAAGAAGACAATAGATATCTCACCAAAAGATTAAGATCAATGATTCAGGGAGTCCAAATTCATGTTTATTAAAAATTCTTAAACAAAATAGATCTCATGTAGACACTGAAGCTGAATGTTCATTAATGCACCGCAGTAATTTTGATTGACTTTAGAATATATCAAGACTTACCCCTAGGAAACTTGGCTTACAATCTTCGAATGGGGCTGCACTTGCAAGTGTAGCAGTGGCATTGCTGTACAGTTTTGTATCGGTGGTACCTAAATGTCTCAAGACTTCTATATGATCAGAGATCTAAACAGAATCTTGACACTTGGTTTTGACTGGCTTAAACAGAACAATGTAAGGATTTATTTTTTTAATGCCTAAGAATCAATAGTAATTGACTGGCTTAAACAGAACAATGTAAGGATTTATTTTTTTAATGCCTAAGAATCAATAGTAAACTCTATGTCGGTCTAAAATTGAAAATCTAAACTTGAAAAAATAGGGAATTAATTGCAAATAAAGATTCTAAACTAGGGAAAGCAGGCACAGTTGAAATGCAAAATGACATAGGAAATCATGGACCATTTAAAAGCAGGGAAGTAATTGACAATGCAATTAATGGATTGTTGGATACAAGTGTAATTTAAAGGCCAAGATCACCATGATTATTTCCAGTGGTGATTTTTGATAAGAAAGATGCCAGTGAAAAGTTCTGTGTTGATTTTAGAAAATTTAATCAGATAACAGAAGAAATAATTTCCTTGGGCTTTTTAGATATTATCTTAGCATTACTTCGTAAAGCAAACTACATTTCATCTTGAACCTTAACTAGAACTGTGTCAATACGACACGGATAACCCCGCCCATGGGCCGACCTCACCTCGACAAAAACATGCTGCAACAACAACTGTCATTTGACAGCATAACTCAACTGAAAACATTGTCTTTAATGTCATTGGCATAGCTATGGGTATTGCCGATGGTAACAGGACACATCGGCCCCCAAACCACCTCGGCTCCTAGACACTTCGGCCCCTAGACACCTCGGCCCCAAAACCACCTCGGCCCCACATAAAATTGAAACCCTAGACGGGTCGGCCCCTGGACACCTCGGCCCCTAGACACGTCGGCCCCATATACCTAGACACTTTGGCCCCACTTTGCTTTTCACGGGGCTTCCGCTTATCATATGATAAATAGGAGATCGGGTTGGATGCCCGATGAGTTTTTTATTTATTTATTTGCCGATTTGAATATTTTGATAGGGAGCCACGAATATTTGAACTTATAATATATATATATTTATTATATATTATAACATTACTAAATAGAAAATCTATATGTCCATTTAAGAAGAATGGAAGATACATTTGAAAATTCCCCTATTTTATTTCAATGTATAATTCTAATTGCATTGGAGCATGCTTTAGAGCAGGCTCTTTTTTCTACATTTCTGCTCTTTTGATCATATTTAGGCTTTTTTATTATCCGAAATAATTCCACATCGCTAAAATACTTTTTAAATTAATTTCAATAAGAACATGATACCTAATTATCCTTACTAAATGGATGGAAATATGGCTGGATCGGTGGATGGGGCCGTAAATCAAAAAAAAAAAATAATAAAAATAAATAAATAAAAAAATCGTTCCTCGGTTTCGTCAATCATGGCGATAATGGGGGATACTCTTATATTTGTTAACATATTTATATATTTATTTATTTATTTTGTGGCCTCGGTAGCCAAGTCGGATGCGTGTCTGACTGGTGATAAGGAGGACGCGGGTTCGATACCTACCGGGGTCGGCAACTTTCTTTCGTGAAGATTGATTATAGAATCTTTTCTACGGTCATTCTCTCCCTTCTGTTGATTCAAAAAGGGCAGTTGTCACTTTCTGGCGAAAAATATGTGCACTGTATTGGTTAACCGCTTAAGGTATATAAGCCTGTCCAGGATAAGGGTGGATAGGTAAACTGACCGGCTCGAAAATGAACCAAAATAGTGTTGACTTGGCCGTTAAACTCCAATACAAACAAACAATTTATTTATTTATTAGGTAATTATCACTGTTCAGGTTCGCTGAACTAGAACTATCCTCGTAAGTAAACCAATTAATATTATGTATGGATGCAATTCAAAAACTACATGAAAAACGGTGCAGATCCGGTTCAGAGGGCAGAAGCAATCTGATCAGGATCTACACTGTTTGCAAAGATAAGGATTACCGTGTTCAGCGGGGTAAGGCTTAATGAATTTCAGCTTAGTAAGTTATTCAAGAACAATTAATTATTGACTTAAATTAGTAAAGTGTGAAGCTCAATAAACAACCAGGCGTTACAAATCCCTTTACCCCAATAAAGAGATCCTTGATGATAAACAGATCATTGCTATCAATTTTCACACATTTGATTGTCATTTTAGCTCATATTAAAGGCGGACAGTAACGAGTATATTGTATACTTTATTTATTTATTAGTCACATTTCTGACTATCAGCCACACAAATTACTTGATAGATGTGTATTATATGTATATATTAGTGACAAACAGTGTAGATCTGGATGTGCACTGTGTGCAAAGTCTTCACTACTCGTATTTTTGTAGGAATTGCTCAGTATGTTTCCATTGTTATCAATTTTCACACATTTATAAATTTCTATTTGATTGTCATTCCAGCTCATATTTAAAGAAGGACAGTAACAAGTATACTGTTTAATTTATTTATTTATTAGTCACATTTCAGACCCTCAAATTACTTGATACATGTATATTGTATTCATTTAAAATTCGCAAACTGAATGACAGTGTAGATCCAGATCAGATGGATCTGGATGTGCACTGAGTGCAAAGTCTTCATGGTCCTATATATTTTTGTAGAAAAGGCTCATTGACTATCAGTATCAAATATTCACAATTAGCTACCGCTAAGCCCCACTTTTCGTGATCCTGACTCAAGGTCAACAACACGGTTGAAGGCGGCGGGGGATTAGTTGTACTTAAGAGTGTAGTCCAAGTTAACCTGAAAATGTCGTGTATGCGTTGTCATATTTATTATAAATGTCTCATTGGTTATTTGTTATTTTTGTATGAAATAAAAATAGCAATAAAATAATTTGATCTTATTTCCTAACAACTTTATAGAAGATTCCGTAAAACCAAAATTATATAACGAAAAGTTGATAAAAAATATATTTCTCACTTCTGCTCGAAAACATTGATCTTTGATACTGGTTCAATCGTTCTCAAGGAGATGGTTTATCACATAGACCTGTTAACTTATATGAAAGGGATCTAAGAAATGACTAGTTTGCATAAACACATTAATGTTAAACTAGTTGTGATTAGAAGTTGTCACAGACGCATTCTGATCAGTCCTGCACATTGAGACGGTTCTAACTAGTACACACAACCTGTATCTTGGAGCAGAAATAAGAAGTACGAACACACGCCTATACATATGACTTGTAAACTTTACCGCCGAAAAAAACGAACATTATAAGACGAAATACTGTGATAATTTTATTATTTCTGCTCAAATAAGAAAAATAAGATTTACCCCTGTAAACCCCAATTTTACTATGTATAAAAGTTGGGTTCAAGGGGCTCAAATTATAAAGGCGTGTCTTCGGGATGTAAATAATGTATGCCTCTATGAGCCCCAGTTTTCCCCATATAAACTGGGGTTTAGCAGGGTCTTCATTACACGGGCTTGTTAACATGATGTTTTGTTTGTTAGATTTGACGTTTAACGCCCCAATCAACACTGTATCAGTCATTTTGGAGACGTTGCCTCCAATTTTGTGGGAATTTTACCCGACATTGAGATGAAATGATATCTCAAGCCCTGCAGCCCAATGAAACCAATAGGGTTTATTAGTATGAACGGTCCGACTCGCTACGCTTTTCCTGGCCAGGATTAGAACCTCTAAGCGGTTTTCCAGTACTCATGTCACAGTCTGTCGGTTTCTTGAAGTCCGATTGGGCGGGACCGATTTTAACATGATATAAATGCCCAGACCCTAACATATATCAAAAGTGGGTCCGAGGTGTCTTTGGGGCCGAGATGTCTAGGGGCCGAGGTGACAGTGGGGCCGAGGTGTCTAGGGCCGAGGTGACTAGGGCCGAGGTGTCTAGGGCCGACTTGGTTTTGGGCCGACCTGTCTAGGGGCCGAGGTGGTAGTGGGGCCGAAGTGTCTGGAAATCTTGCCGATTATACTGATGAAAAAAATAACTATAATCATTCAAAACATGAACTCAATCCATCAAATTATTTAGAAAAATGGTTTCTAAAAACCGTCAACATTAAAATTTCTAAGTAGAAGTAAAAAAAAAGATCAGGAATCGATACAATTAACTTACTCCATCCATCAAAAACACCAAAGGGAAAGAAACACAAACATTAAGCGACCAGACCATAATGGAAACCTAAACAAAGGAAGGCCATAAGGACAGTTACTTTCCCACAAAATGATCATATGGCCATCCAACATAAAAGGACACAAGTGATACACACGGTAAGTAACAAACAACAACATAAATAAATCGCCACAGAAGAACCGCCTCGGAACGGTCAGTTGAAAGATTTCCACTGGAGGGGCTTAAATCGATTTTACGTGGCCACAATCCTCGCCCTTACTTCCGTCGCGATTTAGACAAATAATTTGTTCAGTCCGCATGAAGGCCTCCTAACTCATCAGTGCGACATCTCCGTGAACACAAATAATCAAAGAACCACAGGTGTGAGACAACGGTGAAGACTCGACAGCAAGAAACCACTGGAGCAAAAGAAAACCAGCAGTTAGACTCCGATGGGCCCAACCAGAGACAGAGCATCAGGCACCAACCAACATTACCTTGAATTAGATCTCTCTAATTCTCAATAAGCCTTTACGTTGGAACCGTCATAGAATCTGAGGCCTGTACCACCGGCGTGCAATTAAAGAGGAAAGCAAAGTTGCCAAGCGTGATTTGGTTAACTACCATGCATGCAGTCTGTCGTATAATATCCATGTTGCACCCAATCTTTTTATATCGAAGAATGATTTTACGAAATTGGGTGCTAAAGTCATTGCGGTTATGTATTTTTCTGAATTTATATACTAAGTCACCATAAAATTCGGGTTCCAATAGACCTTGTTGCAGAAGAGATTTAAGTCCAATATTGAATTTTGAAATTAAATCAAAATGGCGTCTATAAAATTTTGAAAAGGCTTTGCGTAGTTTATGGTACCGATAAGCCTGATTAAGGAGTTTAGCCGTTAATAATTTATTACGAGTGTTGAAGTCAGTTACATGACTACACACTCTAGCAAATCGAATTAATTGCGAAATATAAACGCCATAGGATGGCGCACGAGGAACATCACCATCCAAAAAAAGGAAAATTTACAATCTTAAAATCAAAGTCATCGCGTTTATCATAAATTTTGCACGAAACAAATCCATCTACAATAGATAGATGTAAATCCATAAACGGGGCCTCGGTATCAGAAGAATTTGTTTTATTTAACTGAAGTTCTAGGGGGTAAAAGCCACCAAATGGTTTGGAAGATAAGATCTCTTGAATAATAAGTTTCTACCTGGTACAAATACCTTAACCTGAGTCTTTAATATTAAAATATCGTTATGACCTTGATCTAGAGGTCGTGAGCATGGAGGGGTACTACTGAATAAGACTTTGGACCCATATCTATCATCATACCGAATATAAACCAAATCCAACGCATCGTTTGGTAAATATGAGTCAAAATTCTACCTGGTACAAGTGCCTTAACCTAAGTCTAACAGGATAACGTACGTACGTACGTATGTACACACATTCGTACAGACGGACGTACATACATACGCATGTACGCACGTACCTACTGACCCACGTACGGAAAACCGAAAATCTTTATGCCACCCCCGGGAGAATAAAAAAGGAAGACAACGAATCACGAACAGCACAGCTTTCAGCCCCTCTTCCCAACAAGATGTGATCAAGGTGCAACAGGTACAATTAATAAAAAATAAATAATACAGTCGAACTTCGATGGCTCGAACCACTTTGGGACCATGACAGTTTGTTCGAGACAAAGGTAGTTCGAGCCATAGAGGGATACTATTAGTGCCATACAAGGAGGCTTAATGGAGATAATTGTGGATATCTTTTCGCTGTTGTATATTATAAATGAACGCTGTGTGTACTCATTAGAATCGCCTCATCGAGGCGATTCTTATGAGTACACACAGCATACATTTGCAAGATAAATAAAGAAAATCTTCCTAAATTACCCCTATATCGAATTTGGCGGAACTCCCTGCGGACTCAAGAACGGATTCGACTCATCCATGGTAAACGAGCCATCGGAGGTGGAGCCATCGATGTTTTACTGTAAAAATGATAATATAATGTAGTTTCCCGTCGGAAAATCTGACAAAGCTATATTTAAAATAAACAGCATTAGAACCACCGCTTTAGGACGTTCACTAGCGAGAACCACTGGGGAGTTTTAATCGATTTTACAGGCCCAGCCTTCACTCTAGGATCTAATATTATTTACAACACACAGAATACGAGTTGGTCCACCAAAGGTTACTAACTCAGTCAATAGACCATCACAGAATAACATACAAATTAGAGCAAATTGAAATAAAAATCAAATTGAATAACCGTAAAGAATGAAAAATGAGGGCTCGTAGCTTGTTCCACACACTCTAACCTGGAGCTCAAGAAATCCTTACAAAAACACGCCTATACAAATACATTGTAAACTTTACCTCCGAAAAAATCGATTTTTTTAGATGAAAAATTGTGATATTTTTCTTATTTCTGCTCAAAATATAGATTGTCGGTACTCGTTAGAACCGCCTCATCGAGGTCGTTTTAACGAGTACCCACAATCTATTTTTTAAAGCAGAAATAAGAAAAATAAGATTCACCCCTTTAAACCCCAATTTTACTATATAAGGGGCGTGTTTTCGTTATGCCACCTGGTAGACCATATAGAGTAAAGCCAAAGACAAATCACCAGGTACCAACCACTTATAAAATGATGTTGTTTTAAGTTTCAGGTTGGGACCGCCGTCAAGTCAGAGACATGATCCCCGTCTTGCATTGAAAGAGGAAAGTATAGTACCAACCAAGACTGGGTTTAAAACTAGCAAAGACGGAAGCTGATTGCCGAAGCTCTCCCGAAGCCTTCGGTTCAGGTTTAGGTTTAGGTTTCCATTATGGTCTGGTCGCTTAATGTTTGTATTTCTTTCCCTTTGGTGTCTTTTATGGATGGAGTAAGTTAATTGTATCAATTCCTGATCTTTGTTTTACTTCTACTTTGATGTTGATAAGGCTAACCATATGACCTCTACAGTGTTCACAATGGTTTTCTATGATTTGACCTTGATGACCTACTTGGTGAGCCCTAATGACCTTGCTTACTTTTTCTTGACACGCGTTTTGTCATGGACATCATTCTCAGCCTACGCCCAATCCGAGCCATATATATATGTGTATGTATTATGTACATATGTATGATGACTAATATTTGGAATAAATAAATAAATAAACATCATTCTAACCAAGTCTGAAGCTTTTTAGACTGAAAATACCACCTCTAGAGCATTCACAATGTTTTTTTCTATTATTTTACCTAGTGACGTATTTTTGACCCTACATCACCCAGTTTCGAACTTCACTGACATTTTGTAAAGAACACCACTTTGAGAAAGTTTGAAGTTGCTTAAGTGTAGAGTGTTCACATGCAATCTTGACAATCAAGAGGGCGTTAATCTACCACGGTTAGTCCTGTCTTACCTATTTTCGAACTCATCCGAGGTTTTATCCGTCTTATCATTATCTGCAAGTTTCTTGAGAATGCAACAAAAGATGAAAACGGGCTTGCTGTTTTCAAGGTCGATCATGGCAATTTTAACAATAAGAGGCGTAACTCACTCAGCCTATGTTGGTCCAATCTGACCCATTTAATAGTGTTGGCTGGACCATTGAATTCCAAACAAACAACTTGCAACTCTGGCACAGCATGTAAGATCCTTATATGGGTGTGGGGGGTGAATGGAAAAATCCGTCCCAAGGGTCACTGCCTGGCATCACGAGGCTTACCGAGTGATGCCGGACAGTGATCCCGAGGGACGGATTTTTCTAACCACCCGTCACACCCATATAGAATTCTTTTTCTTACATACCTTCGATTTCTTAGCGCGGATTTTTAATGCTTTGTAATAATATTTTGTGCAAACAATATGATATCTTATGCGCACAAGATTATCTTAATAGCACAATCTGTTATCTTCTTTGCACAACATAATATCTTGTTCGCCCAGCATTTTATCTTGTTTGCACAACATATCTTGTTTGCACGATTATTTTGTGTAAACAACATAATATCTTGTGCGTACAAGATAATATCTTGTCCATACAAAATAATAATCTTGGTTACACAGCATACATATATTATCTTGTTTGCCCAACATATTATCTTGTTTGCACAACATAATATCTTTTTCGCCCAACGATATTACTTTTTAAATAAAATTATCTCGTGTAATGAAAACTAAAATTTCTTCTTACTCGTGCGATGTACTCATGAAAATGTAGATGTTTTCAACTCACAGGAATATATTTGGTTCACCTAAAAAGGTAAATCTCTTCTATATGAATTTCAAAACGCTAAGCTCTTGGGCATTTTCAAGTTTTTCTCTTCTGTTTCAGCAAAAAAAAATAAAGCTTGAAATTAGATGTGAATCTTCAACGAAAATAAAATATATATCTTTCCCCTGAAAACTAATGAAAAAGGGTCCTCTGCTCTAGAATTTTCTATAGTGTTAGGAGGGTTAACTTACAGGCACATGGTGCTCCGACGTAGAATGGCAAGTCGCTGTTGCAAGAGCACGTGCAACTGTCCACGTTCAATGTCCCGCCATTGTAGCAGTGCTGTGATGTGCAGTCTGAAATATACAATGAAATTGCGCTATTTAGACCAACTAAATTGATACATTCTGCCTTTAAAAGCATTTAACAAGATTTTAGGTATTCTTTATTCTGTATTTGTGTATTATGCACGTTTTGCCCTCTAGAACGAGATCACCATTAGGGCCTTTCAAAAATGGTCTTAAAGTCCATTTTTTTAACCGTCCCAAAAATGGTCTTCATTAAAAAAGCAAATACTGCATGTACATCAACAAGAATAGTTGAATTAACATAAATAAATGTGTTATATACTGTTAATTGTATCACAATTTTGGACATAACACGGTTTTAAGACAGATCCCAAACTCGATTATGTAGAAAAAAATAAACGGTTTGCTTTTCTGTAAATTTTTATTTGGATATTTATTAGGGGATAACTGTATTGCAAAATTGTGATTTGGGGAGGTAAATCGGAGGTTTTACGGTCGGTAATTTCGTTTTACGGCGACGCGTCAGCGGAGCCGTAAAACGTAATTTGCGACCGTAAAACCGACGATTTACCTCCCCAAATCACAATTTTGCAATACAGTTATCCCCATTCTAATGCACTCCTATGGTTGTTTTGTTAAAAACTGTATTATTTTGCAAAAAAAAAAATGGCTGGCGCTGTGAGCAGCGTAAAACCAAATGCCAGCCAATGAAAAGCGACGTTACGCGATGACGTCGGGTTTCCGACAGTATATCGCAGAATATACTGTCGCAAATTTTTGACGTTATCCAATCAGACGTCGCGTTACATACGCAAGTGCATTAGAATGGGTATTTGTTTACTAAACACGGTTTCTTGTTTGGTCCCCGACATTTTTTTTGTTTTTTGTTTTATGGCTCTTTCAAGATTATTTTACTTATTTCGAGCTGATCATTTATCAGAATTGGACGAAAACCGGAGAACCCGGAGAAAAACCACTTGACCTTCTGATTCAGAACAGACTTCTCACACGTGATCCGAGCGTGGCTCGAACCACAGCGTCCACGCAGAGCTTAAACCGATCGTACACGATTACTGGTAAACAACTTAGAATGTGTTATCCTGCCCAGGCAAAGTGGTGCGAATCGGAGCGTCCTTGCATATCATACAAAACAGAAGTGAAGGCAATGATCAGGAATCGATACAATTAACCCACAGCTCCCATCAGTGACACCAAAGGGAAAGAACACAGACGTGAAATAACTTGACTTTAATGGAATCATTAATAGCGGAGAGCCAAAAGGACAGTCACTTTCCCATAAAAATGGCCAAATGGCTATCCAAAACAAAATAGTATAAGCGATACACACATTCAAAAGACAAACCATAACAAAAATAAACCGCGACAGAAGAACCGCCTTGGAACGATCAGTGAAACGAATACCACTAGGGGGCTTAAATCGAATTTACACAGCTGCAATCCTCGCCCTTACTTCCGTTGCGATTTAGACAAATAATTTGTTCAGTCCACATGAAGGCCTCCTAACTCATCAGTGCAACATCTCCGAGAACACAAAAATCAAACAACCACAGAAATGAAACAACGATGAGGTCTAGACAGCAAGAAATCACTGGAATGCTGGAGCAAAAGAAACCCAACAGTTAGCTCCGATAGGCCAGACCAGAGACAGAGCACCAGGCAACATCCAACATTACTGAAAATTACATGTAAATTCTCTCAAATTCTCAGTAAGCCTTTACTCTGGAACCGTCATAGAATCGGAGGCCAGACCCACCGGAGTGCAATTAAAGAGGGAAGCAAAGTTGTCAACCGTGATTTGGTTACCTACCAAGCATGCAGTCTGTCATATAACAAGCGAATGATTTTACTAAAGTGGGTGCTGAAACCCTTTTTTCACTTGGCGGTGGGGGTTGAGATGTCATTACTTTGCCTTGCATATGTCCTACAAAATCGGAAACAGTGTCTAAAATATGACCTGCAATGTGCTGATGGACACTTAAACCTCAGTTTAAACGAACACGACCTAATGATTAAGAGCAATAGGTCACCGGTCCCCTTTCGGACCCAAACAATAGTGCAATACATAATAAATAACAGTGTAATTAAACAAGGGAATTCCATTGGGAATTTATTATCCTCGCTTTCGTTAGGCAAGTTGATTATTAAAACCCTCAGACTCCCTCCCTATTACACTGCCATCACGGAAACACGCTTATATACTTTTGACCCCCCGCGCACCCCACTTTTATATAGTAAAATTGGGATTTGGAGGGGTAAAGTAGATTGACTGAAGTAAAACAAAGATCAGGAATCGATACAATTAATCTACTCCACCAATCAAAGACACCAAAGGGAAAGAAACACAAACATGTAGCGACCAGATCATAATAGAAACCTAAACAAAGGAAGGCCATAAGGACAGTTACTTTCCCACAAAATGGCCATATGGCTATCCAAAATAAAAAGACACAAGTGATACACGCAGTAAGTAACAAACAACAACATAAATAAACCGCCACAGAAGAACCGCCTTGGACCGGTCAGTGGGAAGATTTCCACTGGGGGGCTTAAATCGATTTTACGTGGCCACAATCCTCGCCCTTACTTCCGTTGCGATTTAGACAAACAATCCGCCCAGTCAGCATGAAGGCCTCCCAACTCATCAGCGCAACATCTCCGTGAACACAAACAATCAAAGAACCACAGAGGTGAGACAACGGTTAGGACTCGACAGCAAGAAACCACTGAAATGCTGGAGCAAAAGAAAACCAACAGTCTTATTAAACCTTATTTCTTATTTCTGCTCTAAAACATAGATTGTGTGTACTCTTTAGAATCGCCTCGATGAGGCGGTTCTAACGAATACACACAATCTATATTTTAGAACAGAAATCAGAAAAGTATCACATTTTTTTATCTTAAATTTGTTCATTTTTTCGGCGATAAAGGTTGCACTGTATTTGTATAGCTATGTTTTCGTAATGACACACCCAAGACCATGATAAACAGCCCCTGCGAAGGTTTTTTTTTTTGTTTTCAAAGTGATCCACGGATGTGTACATGTAAGGAAGTGCGTAAACAAGATGCACAATAAAATACTTAAATAGAAGTGGAGGCAATGATCAGGAATCGATACAATTAACCTACAGCTCCCATCAGAGACACCAAAGGGAAAGAAACACAAACATGAAACAACAGACCCTAATCGAAACACCAATAGCGGAAAGCCGAAAGGACAGTTACTTTCCCACCTAATGGCCAGTAAGCTATCCAAAATAAAACAATATAAGCGAGGCGGTTCTAACGAGTGCCCACAATCTACGAGTACCCACAATTTATATTTTGAGCAGGAATAAGAAAAATATCACAATTTTTCATCTTAAAATCTGCATTTTTGGAGGTAAAATTTACAATGTAATGTGATGTGTTTTCGTGTGTTTGTTTGTTTGATTTGAGGTTAAACGTCCCCGTCAACACTGTATAGGTCATTTTGGAGATGTTGCTTCCAATTTTGTGGGACTTTTACCCGACATCGAGATAAAATGACATCTCAAGCCCTCTCGCCCAATGATATTAATAGGGTTTATAAGCATGGACGGTTTGACTCGCACCGCTTTGTCTGGGCAGGCTTAGATCCTCTAAGCGTTTTACCAGTACTCGTGTGCGGGTCGGATTTAGCTCTGCGTGGAAGCATCATGCAACCCATTTATTTCTTCAAGCCCCGACGGACGGGGGCCGTGCTCACACATTTACTTAACCAGATGTGGTTAACGGCTACTTGAAGTTTTGAATTCTTTGACTTTTGCTAGGCACAAGGTAAAAGAGTTTTATTCAGGGCAAAATAGAAGTGGAGACAATGATCAGGAATCTATACAATTAATCTACAGCTCCCATCAGAGACACCAAAGGGAAAGAAACACAAACATGAAACAACAGACCCTTATGGAAACATCTACAGCCGAAAGCCAAAAGGACAGTTACTTTCCCACAAAATGGCCCAAAGGCTATCCAAAATTAAATAATATAAGCGACACAAACACCCAAAGACAAAACATAACTAGAAATGCGTCCATAGGACACGGATGCCCCCGCCTGAAAATATGTCTATGTTCGTATTCATCCATAGAAAGTTATTGGCCGTGTTTAAGTTTTGGTCCCTTTTTTCACATTTGACCTATAAGTATGACCTTGACCTTGGAGGTAAGGACCTTGGTTTTGCGTGAGGCAGACTGTCTCATGATGGCCAACATTTCTGCCAAGTAATTTCAAAATCCATCCAGAGATAAGAAAGTTATTGACTGCGTTTAAGTTTCGAACCATTTTTTTTCTACCTTTGACCTCTAAGTATGACCTTGACCTTGGAGGTACATATCTGGGTTTGCACGCGATACATCGTCTCATGATGAGTAACATTTCTTCAAAGTAATTTCAAAATCCATCCAGAAATAAGTAAGTTATTGACTGCGTTTAAGTTTCGGACCCTTTTTTTACCTTTGACCTCTAAGTATGACCTTGACCTTGGAGGTACTCACCTGGGTTTTGCATGTGACACATCGTCTCATGATGATTAACATTTCTACAAAGTAATTTCAAAATCCATCCAGAAATAAGAATGTTATTGACTGCGTTTAAGTTTCGGACCCTTTTTTGACCTTTGACCTGTAAGTATGACCTTGACCTTGGAGGTATGGACCTGGGTTTTGCCCGTGACACATCCTCTCATGATGGTTAACATTTCTACAAAGTAATTTCAAAATCCATCCAGAAATAAGAAAGTAATTGACTGTGTTTAAGTTTCGGACCCTTTTTTTTACCTTTGACCTCTAAGTATGACCTTAACCTTGGTGGTACGGACCTGGGTTTAGCACGTGACATGTCCTCTCATGATGGTTAACATTTCTGCCAAGTAATTTTAAAATCCATCAAGAAATAAGGAAGTTATTGACTGCGTTTAAGTTTCGGACGCACGGACGCACGGACGAACGGACGAACGGACGGACGGACGGACAGGGGCAACGCTATATGCCCTTTCCATCATTCTTCGAATGGCGGGGGCATAACAAAAATAAACTGCGACAGAAGAACCGCCTTGGAACGGTCAGCGGAAACGAATTCCACTGGGGGGTTTAAATCGATTTTACGTGGCCACAATCCTCGCCCTTAGGTTATTACATAAGAAAATCCAATACATAGTGTTTTTTTTCTCTTGAAATGTTCTGCAAAGCAAACTATTATGGTTTACATGTAGCAAACGTTTAAGTAGCCAACTATTGCAGGATGTCCTTACTTTATTATGAAAACGTACAGTGTTTATTGTATTAGAATTGCTTTGATAAGGCGATTCTATTGAGTACACACAACCGTTCTCATTTTAGAGAGATCGAAAAGATATTTCTTACTCACCCCCCCCCCCCCCCCCCACGTAATGCCTCGTGACTCCTTTATCGCCATCCCACTAACCGTTAGTGTCTCGAAGTACCCCTATCTGACATATAATCATCTTACATTGATATGAGGGATGGATAGAAAATCCGACCCAAGGGTCACTGTCCGGTCTTCCCGAGGCTTGCCGAGTGATGCCGAACAGTGATCCCGAGGGACTGATTTTTCTATGTACCCTTCACATCATGTAAGATTGCTTTTCTAGCACACCTTTCATTTATGCGAGCGGGTGTGTTTTTATAATGCAGTCACTTCGGTTGTCGACGTCCGTTATATTTTAATCACAATAATGGGTTGTTTTTATGTCACTGAGCGCGCAGTGACGTCAAAATTAACACCGGCGAACGTGACGTCATATTCAACCAGTGCACATGAAACACGTGAAAATTTCCGATCTGTATCATATCTCTGGGTTAGATAACCTGGGTAGGATAAAAATCTATCCCAGTGTTTAGTCCAGGATTTTGTTTGTCTGGTTTGCAAGAACAAATGATAATGTCTTTATTTAGGGAGGATAACATATTTAGAATACAAATACTCATCTACCTATGGTCCTCCTAGCTAACTAGTAAAACATATAAATATTAACACTTTTTTTAAAATATTTATAAATAATGCATGCAGTAGTCAAGGAATAAAACATGTTTATAACTGGATGAAATAAGAACTGGGATTAAAAGCTGAAATTTAGGTTCATAACATAAAATTGTAAAATCATCCTTGCTACAATACGGAAATAAATCAATGTTTAAAATGAGCCCCCCCCCCCCCACCCCCCAAAAAAAAAAATACATATATATAATAATAATAGCAACAGTTACATTTAGTTGTGATGCTAGAAAGAAAGTGTCGTGCATATTGCGTCCCCAGCACACCTCCCGAATGTGGCGGAAACCAATGTACATACATCATACACCAAGCAACGACGACATGCACATACTCGGCGCAACGGCGCATGCCACGTACTGCAGGCGCAGAGGACGCCACAAGCATCTATTTGTCAATACTTGTCTGAATGATGTTTGAGCCAAAGAAGTTCGACTTCATTTCAAACTGTTCGTGACAACACTGCAACATTCTCTGCGATCGGTCATATTACGCCATTATTCGCAAGTGCACAGTGCTTACACTCTGGAATCTATTCAATTATCATGTTATTACGCGAGGGATATTAAACCTGCACTGGGGATAACTATCCCTACACATTTGGACGAGGGTTGTTGGGATTGGGCAAGAGTTAATGTCCTGACCATATGTGTCATTTATCTCTACATGCGATGACAATGGCGCATGTTCGGATACCGAAAATATATCCCTTCGTACCGGGTGTAGAAACCGGGGCCACTAACATCAGTGGCAAGTGTGTTAACAACTGAGCTACCAGGCTCAACCGCTCTTAGTTTCGTGGTGCTGACGAACCTTGAAACTAATTTATATATTCACTCCTCAAAACCATGTAAAAGTTTTATAAAAAATTACCACACAGATTAGAACCGAATGTGTTAGGGCAGTCTCATAAATACAATACCACTAAGATTAGAACCGCAAGTGTTAGGACAGTTTCATAAATACAATACCACACAGATTAGAACCGCAAGTGTTAGGACAGTTTCATAAATACAATACCACACAGATTAGAACTGCAAGTGTTAGGACAGTTTCATAAATACAATATCACACAGATTAGAACTGCAAGTGTAAGGGCAGTCTCATTAATACAATACCACACAGATTAGAACTGCAAGTGTTAGGACAGTTTCATAAATACAATATCACAAAGAATGGAACTGCGAGTGTTACATGTAGGACAGTTTCATAAATACAATACCACACAGATTAGAACCGCAAGTGTTAGGACAGTCTCATAAATACAATGCCACACAGATTAGAACTGCAAGTGTTAGGACGGTTTCATAAATACAATATCACACAGATTAGAACTGCATGTGTTCGGACAGTTTCATAAAAACAATACCATACAGATTAGAACTGCAAGGGATCGGACAGTTTCATAAAATCAATACCACACAGATTCGAACTGCAAGTGTTAGGACAGCTTCATAAAAACAATACCACACAGATTAGAACTGCAAGTGTTCGGACAGTTTCATAAATACAATACCACATAGATTAGAACTGCAAGTGTTAGGACAATCTCCACACGATGTGCCAATACTGTATGGACTATTAGTGTCTGGTGGTGTATTTCCCCTGAAAAAAAACAAGGATATGCATAGAGGAGCGTACATGAATGTAATTATGTACTATTGAAATCATTTAACGAGGATTACCGAATTCAATACATGGCGTTTTACATTCTCAAACGAGACGTCAATATCACAAATTTATTTTCTTTCATGTTGAAACTCAAACGGCACATTTATCATGCCCGTTTCGAACTCGTTCAGGGGTTGCTATGAAAACCTTTCCCCTAAATGCAGCTACATGTATCAATATACAGTAACAAATTTTCCCATAACTGCAGATATCATATATACTATGACAAATTTTTCCATAACTGCAGCTATCCATACACTATGACAAGTTCTCCCATAACCGCTGCTATCCATACACTATGACAAAACTGCAGCTATCCATATACTATGACAAATTTTCCCATAACTGCAGCTATCAATATACAATGACAAATTCTCCCATAACTGCTGCTATCCGTACACTATGACAAATTTTCCCATAACTGCAGCTATCCATATACTATGACAAATTTTCCCATAACTGATCAATATGCTATGACACATTTTCCCACAACTGCAGACATCAATATACATGTACATTATATTCTTATCATATGAATTGTCTGGATTTACTTGCTTGTATACTTTATACTGATTCGAATATAAATACGTTTAAATCAATATACATATATGTTGTTTATTTGTTTGTTTTTGTTGAAGTTTTAGGTCCCTGTCAAAACTATTTTGGTCATTTGGGAGACGTTGTTTTCAATTTTATGGGACTTTCACCCGTCATTGAGATGAAATGACATCTCAAGCTTTACCGCCTTAACAAACCACAGGGGTCTAAGCACATCACGTGAACAAGTCCGTGAAATGAAGACCCCCCTATACCCCACTTTATATAGAGAAAACTGGGGTTTACGGGGGTATACATTAGTTTTCTTATTTTTGCTCCAAGACATAGGTTGTGGGTACTCGTTCGAACCGCCTCATTGAGGCGGTTCTAACGAGCACCCACAATCTATGCCGAAAGCAGAAATTAGAAAGATGTTATCATTTTTATCTAATATATTTGCCTTCTGACACCATGTTGGACGCCATTATTTTACACGGCCATGTTTTCCTAATGAGCGGCCCGACTATCATCACTTCATCACGAAAACATGCCTTTATAATTTTGACCCCCTTAAACCCGACATTTATATAGTAAAACTGAGGTTTGCGGGGGTATACATTACTTTTCTTATTTCTGCTCAAAAACATAAGATTATGGGTTATCGCGGAGGCGGTTCTGACGTTAATCCACAATCTATGTTTTGAGCGGAAATAAGAAAAAATATCACTTTTTTTTTTCATCTGAAAATTTTCATTTTTCGGTGGTAAAATTTACAATGTATTTGGACGGCCTCCGCCCATCGGGGCTTGAAGAAATTGATTGGCTGCATGATGCTTCCACGCAGAGCTGAAACTGACCCGCGCATGAGTACTGGTAAACCATTTAGAGGATCTAAGCCTACGCAGGCAAAGCGGTGTGAGTCGGACCGTCCATGGTTATAAACCCTATTGGTTTCATTGGGCGGAAGGGCTTGAGATGTCATTTCATCTCAGTGTCGGGTAAAAGTACCACAAAATTGGAAGCAGCGTCTCCAAAATGACCTTTACAGTGTTGACGGGGACATTAAACCTCAAATCAAACAAACAATGTATTTAGATAGGCATGTTTTCGTAGTGTTTCCTGGGCAGGCTAAAATCCTCTAAGAGATTGTAACTACTAAAGTTCGGCTGTTTCATCTCTGCGCGGAAGAACCAATCTATTTTTGTTCAAGCCCCGATTGGCGGGGTCGTGAAATGTTTGTTGTATGTACTCATTAGAATCGCCTCGACACACGGCATTCCTATAAACACATCACTTGAACAAGTCTATGAAATGAACACCCCTAGCCCCCAATTTAAACAGATAAAACTGGTGCTTACGGGGGGGGGGGGGAGGGGTATACATTATTTTTCTCATTTCTGCTCCAAGTCATAGGTTGTGGGTACTCGTTAGAACCGCCTCAATGAGCTGAAGTCGGCTTCACACGAGTACTGGTTCTGGTAAACCGCTAAGATGGTCTAAGTCTGCCCAGGCAAAGCGGTGCGAGTCGGACCGTCCATGCTTATAAACCCTATTGGTTTCAGTGGGCCGCAGGGATTGAGATGTCATTTAATCTCAATGTCGGGTAAAAGTCCAACAAAATTGGAAGCAGCGTCTCCAAAATGTCCTATACAGTGTTGACGGGGATGTTAAACCTCAAATCGAACAAAACAAACCATGATTAACCCACAGTTGCAATAACTACCTGTTTTCAAACAATGTTTTACTGAAAGCGAACTGTACATTACGAAAAAAAACTCCTATTCAAATATATTGAACATTTTACCACCAAACAATGAAAATTTTCCGATAAAAATTCCGATATTTTTCATATTTCCGCCCTGCACATAGATTGTCGGTACTCGTTAGAACCGCCTCGGTGAGGCGGTTCTAACGAGTACCCACAATCTATGTTTTTGAGCAGAATAAGAAAATAGTGTATACCTCTATAAACCCCAGTTTTACTTAATATATGTGGGGTTTGAGGGGGGTCAAAATTATATAGCCGTGTTTGCGAAAAGAAAATAGAACCGCCTCAATAACATGTAAAGATTCTAATCACGGCAACTGTCATATACTTTGGTGTCTGCAGGTTACTCTAAAAGTCATTTATGTCACTGTGTGGACCCGGATCAGGTCAGACTGCTCCTTCAGACTCAGTTCAGCAGTCTAATCAAGGAGCAGTCTAATCGGGGTCCACACCGGTTGCCTTTATGAAGAAAAAAAAAGAAATGCAAGATGATTCAGCAGACAAAATGACGTAATGAACCTACGATATAGGATTGTTCATGAGCTTGAACTAAGGTTATGTCATCAAGCTTAAGGTCAAGATATTAAAAACATGTGTCCGATTTAAAAGCGAAAACTTTATTTAAAGATTTCTCATGGGCTAAGGGTGTGCCACGATCTTCTTTCAAAATAACATTAAATGTTCTGAACAAAAGGATAATCCTTTGACAGCAATGACTACAGGACAACATATGGACTGATTTTTCGTGGCAAGACTTGTTAATTTCGGCAATTTAGGCCTCATCAGTGACGCTGAAATATTTCCTAAATTCCGCAGTTAAATCAAAGATCCCATAAGACCAGAAAATATAACCAACACTTTGATGGAGGTCAGGGAGACTTTTTTCGGCCGCCACACATTCAGTTAATGTAGTAAATGAAGAAAACAACAACAACTTTTTTCTGTGTTTGAAACAAGGTAATACATGTACCAAACAATAATAACCTAGCACCATAACTACAACACACCCATGTGATATAGGGAATTCTTTCATGTCGCCATGTGGTTACTTTTCTGGTGAAAGTTTGTGATAATTTTCTTATTTTTTACTCCAAACATAGGTAGTGAGTGCTCGATAGAACCGCCTCAGGCAACCTATGTCTTGCACCAGCAATCCGGAGCATAATGTATACCCCCGTTAACCCCAGTATTCTCTATATACACTAAAATATTATAAGTTATTTTGATACCTAGTGTGTGTATGTGTGTGTGTGTGTGTGGGGGGGGGGTGACCTGGGATCTCTTACCCGCCTGAAGGCGATATTTGCCAGAGCCGTCAGGCGAGGGTAAATATCGCTTTCAGGCGGGGAATATGAGCCCATGTTCCCCGTTAAGAATCAAAATAACTATTTTGTAAAACTCTAAAACTCTAAAATATAGATTGTGTGTACTCGTTAGAACCGCCTCGACGAGGCGGTTCTAACGAGTACCCAAAATCTATATTTTGAGCAGAAATAAGGAAAACATCCCATTTTTTCATCTTAAAATTTTTTTTTTTTCGGCGGTAAAGTTTACAATGTATTTGTATAGGTGTGTTTCAGTAATGTGTCTATATGTGACGTCATCAAAATAGAGGTGGGGGCAATGATCAGGCATCGATACAATTAACCCAAAGCTCCCATCAGAGACACCAAAGGAAAGAACCGCAAACATGAACTAACAGACCCTAATGGAAACATCAATAGCGGAATACCAAAAGGACAGTTACTTTCCCACAAAATGGCCAATAGGCTATCCAAAATAAAATAATATAAGCGACACAAACACTTAAAGACAAACCAGACAAACCATAACAAAAATAAACCGCGACAGAAGAACCGGTCAGCGGAAACGAATTCCAAGGGGGGGGGGGGGGGGGGGCTTCAAACCCACCCTTTTGCACGCACTTCATTCATCATGGTGCTCAGTGGAAAAAATCTTTACGTCATGTCAGAATGAGTTTTATCATGGAAAACATTGAAAAAAAGTACCGAATGAATGAAAAAAAAAATCAAAAGTTTTTTTTTTTTATTATTATTATTTTATTGTGCATGAAGATATTTTGATTTTTGATTTCATTTCTTGTCAACTGCGCAGTAAATCCAAGATGGCGGACATCACAATTCAGCGAAGACAAGCGCGAGAGGGGCAATGTATTTTTGCTCATCGGGCATATTGAAAAAAGGCCCTTACCCTGTCCAATCAAAAGCCTACAAATTTCTTTGCAGTATGATTCTAACACAGCGCGCCTATATAGGCAATGGAAAACAACTGTGTTTTATTCTGCAACAAATCACAGCTTGGAAGAGCGTGACGTGTGACGTCATTAAAAACTTCAAATTTATGACGTCACTAGTCGATTTACTTGATGTTAGACGGTGTAACGTCATTTTCTCGCATCGAAAACGTTAGAAAAGGATATAAATGCATGTGTTTCAGTCGATAATTTCAGCGGGATTTCTTCTAACAATGGCGAAAAGTTGTGAGATTTTGAAAACATTATTGCCGATTTTCAGCGTGTTAGAATCGAAATAGATCAGCTCTAGCCAGTGATTTGTTGGGTAATAAATCACAGTTTGTCGGTCAGTTGTAAGTAGACAAATCACGCGCGCTACGCGCTCGTGATTTGTCTACTTTACAACTGACCTCCAAACTGTGATTTATTACACAACAAATCACAGTTAGAGCTGATCTATTTCTTAAACACGTGCTGATCTAACTGCCCGCGTGTGATACCTGCCAGGGTCGGCAACAATCTTTCCTAGAGATTGATCATGAAATCTTTTCTACGGTCATTCTCTCCCTTCCGCTGATTCAAGAAGGGCAGTTGTCCGTTTCTGGCGAAAGAATGTGCACTGTACTGGTTTACCGTTAATTATAAGCCTAAAGGTAAACTGATCAGCTCAAAATGACCTAAAATAGTGTTGACTGGGCCGTTAAACAACAATACAAACAAACAAACAAACAAACTGCCCGCGTGCACATCACGAAAAAACGCCCATATGATTCTGACCCCTTTGAACCCCCTGCACTTTTATATAGTAAAACTTGGGTTTACAGAGGTATACATTACTGTTCTTATTTCTGCTAAAAATATAGATTGTGGATACTCGTTAGAACCGCTTCGATAGGGCGTTTCTAACGTGTACCCACAATCTATAAAAGAAAACTTTACCAAATCTAAATTCCCTCTATTAAACAGCCAGAGTTAACTCAATAGCAAAAAAATCGGATGTAAAAATAGGAATTTCTCTTCTGGTGTATTAATTCAAAATTTATTTTTCTCAAAACTACCATTGTGATATATGCATAAATACAATATAAGCAAGTGAAAAGAAACATGAATGATAGAGAGGTGTCATCTGACACCTCCCCTTCATTTACTTTTCTTCTAGTACACCCATGTTGAGCTGTCTTCAATAATCACTATTTTTTGTCTGTCGATAACAAGCCATACATCATCTCAGACATTTCCCTCTGTCCAACAGCCACCTCCATTAAACATCTAGTTTTAGAGTTTTTCCAGGATGGCTGTTAAATTGAGGTTACGCTTTAGTTAAGTAAACTGACAGGCTCAATACGCCCTAAACAGTGTTTATTGCGCCGTTAAACTCCAAAACAAACGAGCAAACATAGCATCATGGCGGCTCAACGGCCCATTCAACTTGACCTAAATAGTTTTTACCGGGCCGTTAAATCAAAAAAAAAAAGAAGAAAAATAAAACAAAAACCCAGGATTACTTACGCTGGAGAGTAAAGACACACATAGAAATGACTGCCGCTTTGGAAATTTTTACAGAACGCATACCCACATCCTATTTTATGTGATTTCGCCCACACCACCTGCAAAACATGATTGAATACGACCAAGTTACACGCTAGAGAACCATATGAGTTAGACCAAGTTGCACGCTAGAGAACCACTGTACTCGAACTTCTCCGTAGTCGCGTGTTATCTACAGTTGAAAAGGACTCAGAGCGTTATTTCACTATTATTTATCATTCTGGGACCCATATGAAATGTTATTTGCAAAAGTTTGAAAGTAACTTATTTGCAAAAGTTTGAAAGTAACTAACTATAATTAGTACATTCATTACGAAAATACGCCTATACAAGTACATTGACACATTTATCGCCGAAAAACTGAACATTTTCAGATGAAAAATTGTGATATTTTTCTTATTTCTGCTCAAAATATAGATTGTGGCTACTATTTAGAATCGCCTCATCGAGGCGGTTCTAACGAGTACACACAATCAATATCTTAGAACAGAAATAAGAAAAATAAGGTTTACCCCTGCAAACCCCAGTTTTACTATATAAAAGTGGGTTTCGAGGGGGTCAAAATTATATAGGCGTGTTTTCGTGATGGGTCTTGTAATCCAGGGATAAAGATTTGAATAAGTCATGTGACTTTTTTCTGAATCCCTTTGTATGATACTTGTATTTTTGCCATCATAGTTGTGTAAAAGCTGTATGTTTTTTACAAAGAAATAAAGTTTAAACACTAGACAATTTTGGTTTACATGGACAGTAAAAAAGGGTATGCTCTTCCGGATATTTTACTTTTGGAAGGATTCTTCACGTATAGAGGATCTTATATGAGTGTTCATAAATTATTGATTTTTTTTTTTTTTTTTTTTTTTTTTTTTGTTATTTAGTATTTATTTCTGAAATAACATCATACATACAAATATATGAGCAAGTGAAGGTAGAATTACATGTCAAATCAAAGGTAATATACATATCTATTTTAAATACTTTCCTTATTTTCTACCGTAAGATTTTTTTAACATTCAGAAATACTTTTTGAAGATTTTAGGTGAAAAATATATATATATATATATAGATATATATATATAAGATAAAATAGAAGAAAAAAAAAAGAAAAAAAAAACCTCATGAAAAGTCTTGATACGAGATAGGTGTCTGAAAAAAAAAAAAAAAAAAAAAAAAAAAAAAACGGAAGAGAGAAAAAAAGTATAATAAATAAAGAAATAAATAAATAGACATATAAAAGAGTCCATAAGTGAAGATAGTTGATAATGACTAACATATGTATTAAATAAAACAATATATAGATAAAGAAAGATAATATTATGCTTGCTGTCTTCAGGTTGTATTCCATAATAAGAGTCTATGTAATAAAAGTCTCCAACTTTCTCCATTTGTTTTCAAATTGGGCAATTTTGTCTCCTATAAAATGAATTTCTTTTTCTATCATAAGCCTTTGTTTCAAAAATGATTTGAATTGTACGAAAATTACAGGTTTCTTTTGGCATTTGTTTTTGAATATGAAGTATTTTCCAAGCAATATTATAAAATTTATTATCTGTGTTTCTGGTTTTGATACTAGAGAAAAAATTCCAAATGTTATACTTTGTAAAGTGAATGTGATATTTACGTTAAAGCTATTTAGAAATGTCGATACTTCTGTCCAAAAGTGTTGTACTTGCGTGCATTCCCAAAACAAATGATTTAGTGTTTGGATATTCATTGAGCAAAAGTCACAGAGAGATGATTCTTCAATATTGCATTTAAACAGAAACGTATTGGTGGGTATTATTCGCAGCAAATGTTTGTATTGGAAGTTTTGTAACTTGATATCCTTAGTTGTATAAAGCGAGACCGTGTAAATTTTTCCCCATATAAGATTATCTTCCCCGAATTGTTCCACCCACTTCCGTTCGGAACGTTTTTCTGTATTTAAAAACGGTTTTCTAAGAATGTTATAAACAAACTTATTAGTTTGTTTAGATGTTATTACACGACTAATCATAGTTGGTTGCATTGGTGTATCGATATTCTCAGTTTTGATATTCGTTTTCCATCTAGTCGGAATGCTATGCAGAATTGTTAAATATTTAAGATAATCACTTTGTGGAAGATTATAGATCTGTTTTAGTCTATCAAACGAATGAAAAATTTTCGCTTCATCATTGAATATGTCTTTTAAATACTTAATACCGTTATTGTACCAATTTATATACATAATTGTGTTTTCGCCAGACCGTATTTAGCTATTATTCCATAGAATTTCGTTTCTGAAACTTAAAGTAGCTTTTGATGAGGCGCAATTGACCCATGCTCTTAAAATATCTTTCAGAAAATCATTATTTTGAGCTAAATAGTTAATATCATTTTCTAAAATGTTACATTCAAATAATAGATTCCCACCAAAGGGTCTCAGTTTACTTAAATATATTTGATTAAGAATTCCTTTATTTTCAGAGTCCAATATTCTTTTTATCCAACTAACTTTAAGTGATTTTACAAAAGTTTGAATATCGATCATTTTCAGACCACCATTTTCGTATTCCCTTGTTATTATATCTCTCCTAATTTTTTCTGGTTTGCCGTCCCAAAGAAAGTTGTAAATTTTGTTTTCAATTCTTTTTAAAGTTTCTGCAGGCGGATTTAGCAGTGTAGACAGAGCATAGACTAGTTTTGGAAGTGCAAAATTTTTTATTACTGTGACTTTTCCCATTAGAGTTAATTTCCTATGTTGCCATTGTTTCAAACATGTTTCAAAGTTATTAATTTTTGGTTCTAAATTTGCTTTGAATATATTATTTCTGTTAGTAGTAAATGTCATTCCGAGTGATGAAGCTTCCTCAGAGCTCCATTGAAATTTTCGACGCTTCAAGTAGGTGACATCACTGTGAACCATTGAGCCTATTCTTAAAATTTGACATTAAATTTTCCTTGTATTGAGTTTTAAACCCGATACATAGCTAAAATTGTCTAGTACATCTATTAATTCTTCAAAGGACCGTAATGAGCCATCCATTATAAACGATGCATCGTCTGCAAATAAAGATTTCTTAAAGGTTTCTTTTGCCAAAGATATACCTTTTATATTTTCTGATGTTGAAATTTTGTAGGATAGCAGTTCGATACAGATAATAAACAGGTATGGGGACAGAGGACACCCTTGACGGACTCCGCGCTCAATCGGGAAAAAATTTGAAAGGGTACCATTATTTGTTACGCAACTTTTGGCATCTTTATAAAATAAGTAAACCCAACGCAGAAAGCTTTCACCAAAATTAAAGTGTTTTAAACAATCCATCATATAGACATGATCTAAGCTATCAAATGCTTTTTCGAAGTCCGAAAAGAATATCAATCCCGGTTTGTTTTCCTCTTCACAATTTTCTATTATCTCAAACAATAACCTTATGTTTTCTCCGATATATCTACCCTTTATAAATCCTGTTTGTGTATTGTCTATTATTTTTGTGATAACTTGTTTTATACGGTTTGCAATCACCTTTGTAGCGATTTTATAATCAACATTGAGTAAACTAATAGGTCTCCAGTTTTCTAGTAGAGTTATGTCTTTGTTCTGTTTTGGAATAAGTGTTATCATACTTTGTTTTTGAAGGTCTGTTAAGTTACCAATTTCAAACGAATAATTAATTGAATTAACATAAAATTGTTTAATTTTATTCCAAAATATTTTATAAAATTCGATGGTGATACCGTCGGAACCAGGACTCTTTTTATTTTTCATATCTTTCAGGGCCTTAGCACATTCTGATTCTGTAATTCGACCTTCACATTTTTCTTGATCCATTTGGCTTAATTTATTTAGCGAATCATCAAAAAAATTATATCTTGAATTTTTAATTTCTTTTTTAGCATATAAGGCTTTATAAAATTTCTCAGTTTCTGTTAAAATTTGTCTCTGGTCTATTGTAATATTATTGTTTATTTGTAATCTTGAGATCAATTTACTTTCTGATCTCTTTTTTTCTAGACTAGCAAAGTATCTACTATTTTTCTCATTGTGTTCTATGATATTGGCCTTTGACCTTAATATAAGACCATTTAATGTTATGTCAGTTAGTTTTTCTAGTTCTTCAGTTTTGCTTTGTAATTCAGTTTTTATAGTTTCTAGCCTTCCTGCATTTATTTGATCCGAAATGGTTTCTTTTAGTTTTTCAATGTCTTTCTTTAGTGTGTCCTCACGTTTGTTTATGTCTTTTTTCTTTTTTGTGGCGTATTGTATCGTTTGATTTCTTACTGTACCTTTGATTAATTCCCAAAGCGTATTTGGGTTTGCGTCTACGTTTATAGAGACAATTTCATCTATACTTTTATTGATTATGCCTTTATACTCATCATCTAGTAGTAAGCTATTATTATCCCCCGCCGAAGGCGGAGGGATATAGTTTTGGCGTTGTCCGTCCGTCCGTCTGTCCGTCCGTCCTTCCGTCCATCCGTCCTTCCGTCCTTCCGTCCGTCCGCTCTCACAAATGGGTAGTTAGGTGGCTACGGATGAGCAATATGTATGTATATGTGGCTATTTTCTTTTATGTGTCTAGCCACATAAAAGACTTGAATGGACATCGAAAAAATTTTTAATGTGGCTAAATTTGGCCGCCGAAAATTTTAGTCACATAAATTATGGGAAAGAATTAGTCCGAACCTATGGACGTCCGTGGTGCTTACTTCTGGATAGTCTCCCTTAGACTATGTTTGATGAAATAATGTGCCGAGGATATCCGATTATTTATTCGACCAATCATAATGACCGTAACTTTTCGTAGAGGAGTGCGCGCGGAAAAGAAAATTGCGCATGCGTGCTCAATGTTGCTTTCCACGAGGTTGAGACACTGAGGTAGCAAACCACTATTCCAAGCTGTCGGCGAGACTCGGACACGCAGCGGACGAAGTTTTTTGAGCCGTAACAAATAGTACACTTTGCAACCCTTCTCTTTTGTGTTATCACTGCATTGTGACTTGCCACAGAATAATTTGAAGCTGGTTTCTATAGCTTGTACACTGTACAGCCAATGTAGTGGCTATGTAAACAAATCCTACCCCACCCACTTCTGCTGCTTTTTTTTACCATTTTCTGCTGTTTTCAAGGAAGCCCTGGCAGCACACTGCATTTGCAAGGACAATTGTCAGCATTCAGCTCTATTGTACACCTACCAAAAATGAAAGGGGGCTAGAAATTGACCCCTGCCAGCCGTTTACTTTTTTAGCAATATCCAAATGAAGTCTGACAGCTATTTTAAACAGAAAGTGTAGCGATAAATTCGTATAGCAGTAGTTTCGTATTTTCAGTTACATCCCTTGATATCCAGGTCATGTGACCATGAATTAATTCATATTTCTCCACAATGACACAAAAACAATACACTGAATTCAAGATATTGCTTTCATAATTGCCAAACAGTATTTAGACACTGAATTTGATCCCTACTCTTACTTATGAAGAAATTTCCCCATGTGCACAGGCTGGAAACTGTGTACTGCTACCTTTAAGACAAATATGACTTTTCTCAAAAGTGTCAAATTGGTAGTAATTCCACCTTATTATGATAAGTTTAATTGTGGAATCAAAGAAAAACAGTAATAATTGTCATTATTAGCTCACAACACAGCTGCTAGCAGTCAATCTCAGCTGAGAGAAGCTGTGGATACCCCAGCATACAAGACACAATTACGGGCCTCTGTGGCCTATTGGATAGAGAGCTGACTCTTAATCATTAGTTCTGTCAAGGTTGTGGTGGGGAGCCTGCCTCGGGTCACACGATGTGATACACCAAGTTCTGCAACTGGAGGTCAGGGTGTTTTTCTCCGGATACTCCCGTTTTGCCACCTATGATGCAAAAATCAGCTCGATATCAGTGAAATAATCTCGAAAGGGCAGTAAATCCCCCCCCCCCCACCGTGCAAGAAAACCAAACAAAAACAAAAAACAAGGCACAATTATTTTACGCGTTGGGTTGTTTATAGTAATTTATTATAAAAAATGACTCTTTCTTGCAAACAGTGAGGGCCCTCATCATACGCACCAATTTAGGCCGACGACTGATGTGGGCGTGCACTATTTGCCAGTGCCTTAGTTTGGAATTTCCTGTTTAAACTAGGTTAACAACAGTTGGTTACCTGTAACTATTTGTTACGGCTCAAAAAACCTTGTCCGCTGCGCATCAAAGTCTCGCTGACAGCATGGAATACAGTGCTTTGCGACTAATCAACACTATTTCAGTATAATGGCTTTCCAAGCTGAAAATGAGAGAAAATTAATCATTTAAAATCTATCGTTTGTACACGAAATGCCCAAAATATTGGTCAAAATGGGTTAAATCACCTTTAATTTAAGATTGAATAAGCTTTGACAGCACCAAAATGATTAACAAACATCTAGACTAAAATTCTGATTTTGGAGTTGTCTCCCTTGCCTCAGACCCTACCTGTAGGCTTACATACAAATTTCAGTTTCATGACCCAATTTCATCAGAAACAATGGTGTTTTTGTCTAAATATTGATTCTGGTAAAGGAGTAGATAAAAAAGATTGTCATAAATGGCACTTTGAAATTTGACATATTGGTTAATGGTAGCAAACCACTATTCCAAGCTGTCGGCGAGACTCGGACACGCAGCGGACGAAGTTTTTTGAGCCGTAACAAATAGTACACTTTGCAACCCTTCTCTTTTGTGTTATCACTGCATTGTGACTTGCCACAGAATAATTTGAAGCTGGTTTCTATAGCTTGTACACTGTACAGCCAATGTAGTGGCTATGTAAACAAATCCTACCCCACCCACTTCTGCTGCTTTTTTTTACCATTTTCTGCTGTTTTCAAGGAAGCCCTGGCAGCACACTGCATTTGCAAGGACAATTGTCAGCATTCAGCTCTATTGTACACCTACCAAAAATGAAAGGGGGCTAGAAATTGACCCCTGCCAGCCGTTTACTTTTTTAGCAATATCCAAATGAAGTCTGACAGCTATTTTAAACAGAAAGTGTAGCGATAAATTCGTATAGCAGTAGTTTCGTATTTTCAGTTACATCCCTTGATATCCAGGTCATGTGACCATGAATTAATTCATATTTCTCCACAATGACACAAAAACAATACACTGAATTCAAGATATTGCTTTCATAATTGCCAAACAGTATTTAGACACTGAATTTGATCCCTACTCTTACTTATGAAGAAATTTCCCCATGTGCACAGGCTGGAAACTGTGTACTGCTACCTGAGACGTCGATGTTGACATGGTTGCACAATGGGTCGAAAACGAAAATGTGGCGCGATGTAAGTGTTTAAACCACGTATAATTCATAAATGAAGTAGTCGGGATAGTTGTCTAGTTGTGAGATATACGCTTTTTTTATTTCCCTGGATCGGCCATGTTGTTTCATGCCATTGTCATCAGTTTCTGCGAGCGTTAGTTTGGAAGAAAGGTTCCACTGCACGTGGTGCAAACACAAAAATGTTGCTTTTTATTGTGAGATATGAAGATTTTCATGTTATTTCCAGATACTATAGTTCAAATTATAAATTTATTGATCTTTGCAAATACAGCAATGGCTTCTTGATTAGTTTTGAAAAACTTGAGGATTTTACGCTAGCAAAATTAATGCTTGAAGACAGAAGAATATTCTTTCAGGAATTTAAGGGCAGATACAGGTAACAGTTCTGATTTTACTTTCTTGCTACACAAGATTTATTTATCAGGATGCCAGATTTGTTGATATAAATAGAATTTTTTTATGGACAGTCATAAAGCTCTTTTTTTTGGGGGGGGGGGGAGTGATTGGAAACTTTTTGTGCCACCCCCAAACCTGTTATCATGGTCAGAATTGACCGAAAACAGTATCGGGAGAAAGAAAGTCAAGTCCGGTAACTCTCAAATATCCATGGGATGCCTTACAGAATCGAATGAGGCTATCTGCATGATGGTCGGGCGTGATAGCTCAGTGGTTAGTGCACTTGCCTCCGATGCTAGAGGTCCCGGGTTCATTCCCCGGCAGCGGCGATAAAATTTCGGTGTCCGAACACGCTCCATTAGCATCATTTGCAGGGATGAATATGCACCATCCTTTGGATCGGGACGCTAACTGGAGGCCCCATGTGCAGGGAGAACCATTCCCTGTGCAGGTTAAAGATCCCTAACGTAATTACATCATTACTGTGTAGGCTTTCATCCTGCAAACCTGGAGGGTATGTAATGTACACCTGCGGTAATGGTCAAATGTGACCTACGCAGTATCAGTAGATAAATAGATAGAAAAGAATCCCTATTCGCACAACCATCATGCTGATAAGGATTTTTATCTGCCATAATGGCGTGGATTCTTGTCGACTCGGCAGTGTGTAGGGGTAGTTTATACTGGCATTTGTAGCTTTTTCGCCCGTCGGGGCTTGAAGTAATATATGGGCTGCATGATGCTTCCACGCAGAGCTGATTCCGACCCACACACAAGTACTGGTAAACCGCTTAGATCTAAAGGATCTAAGCTTGTCCAGGCAAAGCGGTGCGCACGAGTCGGACCGTCCATGCGTATATGATATATACCCTATAAGTTTCATTGGGTGACATGGCTGAGATGTCATTTCATCTCAATGCCGGGTAAAAGTCCCACAAAATTGGAAGCAACGTCTCCAAAATGGCATTTACAGTGTTGACGGGGATGTTAAACCTCAAATCAAAGAAAAAAAAGCTTTTTAGCATTTTATAATTGGGTGTAGGATAGGGATTTCCCTAGTGCAACTTTGGGGCCGGTAATTGACCCCTATTTTTCCCAATTTAGAGACCGATATTCCCAAACTTTATAACATATTTCCCAATTTCTGATGATGTGCTACATTTTGATAAAAAAATTTCTGAAAATTGAACATAAATTGACAGAGTTACAGCCGTTTTAAATTCCCAAATATAAATATTAGCGAGCTGTTATACCCAAACGCAGCGGACCCTGATTCTGAAGGGTATGAAAATCCCTGTAGGAAACTTCATAATCGGAGCCATTAGCTAGTGTGCTGTCGGTTATCCAGAGCATGTGCGGCTCCGAATATATCGACTGGAATCAGGGATAAGAAAAGTACAAAATTGTCGTGTTGTGCCTAAAGGGGGTTGTGGGGCCATTTGCCTAGGCAATGGCTAACCGCCCGGTACCGGTTCTTTTTTCTCAGCGTTCATCGTTGCAGTGAAAATATATTTCAACATACAAACAATTTTGTAAATTAATGTTGAAAATGGCTCAAATACTCCTTCTTATATAGTCCTCTGCTTGATATTACCTCTGCATGCAGGTCAGTGTGTAATCAAGCCATGTGCTTCTCTATTTTTATCTTGTTTGCATGTTTATGCATGGGTCAAAGGTGAAATTTCGAATCTAACTGTCAGTTAGGCCCTGATTTTCAAAATAAAACCTATTTATTTTTAGTTAATCCTGGTTTCATTTTGTGAGATAAATAAGGGAGTTGATAAAGACAGACCATGAGTAGTTCCATATTTTTTCTCTGAAAAAAAAAATGAAAAGTGGGTAGCCAACAACTGCTGATAATTCTTGGAGAGACTGAAAAATGTTTGAATTTGCCACCATGACAGTTTGGGGGTGGAGCCTGGCCTTTAAATAAATAAACATACAAGTAATAATATATTTAAAAATGTTTTTGTACTGAAGAGGGGCCCGTTTCCAAATTGAGGGGTACCGGGTCACAGCATTTCCAACAAATTACACGTGCATCTAGCAAAGAATCAGTTCAGCCTGCACATCCATGTAGTGTGACCGGAGACTTCTCTTGCTGCAGGAAGGAGCATTGGACTCTTATCTCTCCTCAGAGTGCACCCTGAAGACTGATCAGACTGCGCGGATACGAAGACTCTGATCAGACTGCACGGATGTGTAGGCTGATCTGAGTCTTCGCTGGGCACGCATGTACATTGCAGGAAATGCTATGCCCTGACTCCATTTATAATGCTGTTTCTCGTGCTAGAAGTTTGCTATATTAAGTATGTCTTTTCTCAACAAATTAATTGCTTAGTTTTGGTCACTGTGTACTGCAAAACCCCGGTGCCCTGTGCACCATCTGAAAAATGCTAGTTCTAGAGATAGAAAGATGCTATTTTAGGACACTGGTGCGTCATCGTAGTGTTAACCAAGAATACATACCAGGCTGCATAAAATATCCCTATTTCGCCAGCTAAGACTACCCGGAACTCAACTAACCATACAGTGTATTATCTAGCGCACAACAAAACTTATAAAATTATGCATGGATGCGCATGCCGACATGTGTCTTCACTGGTCGTTCAACTACATGCGTAGACTCTAATCAACATGCTCAACTGGAGTTTGCAATTTACCAGAGGCGGCTCTGTAAGACTGATCAGACTACTCGGATTCACAGGCCGAGCTTGCACTTTGCATACTTATCATACTGCATGGATGCGAGACTGAGCTACGTCTTTGTTGGTCTGAGGCTAGAGAAGTTGCATACAATCAGTGTTGCGCCGAGAGGGGGCCATGGGGCCATTTGCCTACCTAAAGTCATTGATGGCCCTTTCAACATTAAACATGGGGCCCGGATGACCCTCAGAAATCAACAACGTTGCTTATATTTTATTTACTGAAGCCCCTTTAAAATATAAAATGACCCTTTGGAAAATGTCATAAGGGCCATTGGTGTCCCCCAAGCAATCGAGCCTAGGCACAACACTGTACAATCGGTAAACACTGATGAGACTGCATAGATGCGCATGCAGAGCTGCTCCTTCTGTCTGGCCATTCAATGATTGCTCACTTGTATCAACATGCACAACCATCTATATGTAAGCGGCTCGGTAAGACTGATCAGGCTACTTGGATGCGGAGGCTGGGCTGAGCTTCTGTTGGTCGCACATAGTGACCTGCAAAGAATCAGATCAACATCCACTGTCTGAGACAAGTGACAATGGATAGCATTGCGGTTACAGAAGGCGCATAATACTATGGTAGGCGAACATACTGCATGACTGTGCAGGCTGAGTTGCGTCGTATAACTGCACTTTTCTTAATAGTTCAGCGGTTGCCAGAAGCCTCTGTGGTGTAGTGGTTATGTTACACGCCTTGTCAACCATGGTGTCAGAATCGATCCCTGGCTCCTCCAGATATTCGGATGAGTCGTTAAACCCCGGTCCCATCTCTGTATGTACCTTAGCTGTTGGTGGGACGTAAAACTGAAACACTCACAGCGGTTGTCAGTAGAATTGATCCTGACAGGTTTGGCAAAGTGTATAGAACCAGATCAGACGCCGTAGAAAGCAGTTATTTCCATTTTGTGATGTGAACTTTTTAGCATGCATTGCCTCATTGATCTGACTGATGAAGTCTTCCCGCTTTTCACAACACCACATGAGGTCATTGAGATACAATTACGTCATTTAGGCACAAGCGGTTGTAGCATACGAAAAGGTCGTTACAGGAGTGACAAACACACATTTGGGAAGGGATCTTTCATAGCGGTATCACCTATTGCGCATATATGCCTAATGTGTAATATTTGCAGTACGCCTAAAGAGAAAGAGAATTTTGTATAGTAAATCAACACCAACACGAAGTAATCTTTGTCATGCATTAACATCAACGTTTCGCCACCATGGGTTCTTCATGATGTTATAAACAAAAGACATAGATGACAGATGTCGCACATACAAACGTATCTTGACACAGTGTGCCACGCCACTATGTTCCACAAAATTAATGGCAACATACAATAAGTAAATGAGTAATCCGGAGCACAGCACTGCAGTTCACACAACACGCATACATGTACATGCAGCATGCGTAGACCATCACTATGTAAGAGGCTATTCGTTTGTTAAATGCTAAATTTAAATGTAATAAATGATGTCCAGGAAAAGATGCTGTCACACAAATCATGACATATACAGTAGTCTGCAGGGATTTTTTGGTCTACCTCAGGGGCCGTTTATGGGCCCCTGTCCCAATGCCAAAAGCCTCATTTTTTCCCCAATTTGAACAAAAACATTCCAAATCAGAAAATGAACTTTAGAAGTTTTCATTTATTATTCAATCTTCTTCCATCTTGATGTCTGGCTTGGGGGGCCAATCGAAAGGGCCCTGCCCCCATTCCAAAATTTCTGAAAAGGAACACATGACACAGTATCAGCAATTATGTGCTTCATAGAACTGTCTGAAAGCTTGTCCATACTTCAGTGTTTACACATGCAGTTATTAGGTCTTTACAATTGTGTCCATGTATCAGTGACTATATGACCAGTTAGTAGGCGTTTAAATATGTCCATATTAGAGGGGTAACGATTCACCGCGTTACAAAGCTAGCGGTTTGGTTCACGGTCCATTTTTGGTAATTTCGGTTTGGTTCACCCAAAAAATTGTCTTCGAAAGACAAAATTAAAAAAAATAGCAGAGAAACTGCTTAAATGTTATTTTTATGTTGAATCCTACTTAATTTTGCTTTATTGATGGATAAATTATCAATGTAACCATCTTCTTTCGCCTTACGACAACTGTCCTATTCCGTTCCGCTAAAAACACTCGCAACAATAGACTGTTCGGCCCCATAGAGATACCTCAATTTTCGTGAAAGAAATATTGTTTTAATGATTATATCTTCCATAAAATGGTCCTATATTAGACCACAACATATGTTTTGGTTGAGATCCTCAGTTTATCATCAATTTCTCCTCTTATCTGGGATGTTCACTGTTCAGTGAAGATTTCTATTATCTTAGGATTATCTTAGCTGCAATTAAATATGCTCATTGTTCTAATATATTTTAAGCTTTCTTTTTACACATTATAGGCTAGCTGACGGCGGTAATTTGGACATTAACAGAATCTGTTTATTTGCAAAGGATGGCACAGCTGTGCAACATGTTACCAAAACTATGCAACAAATATAGTAGGCTCATTGATGAGCTTTTAGTATGGACAGGATGTGTGTGTGTCAGTCTGTCTGATTAAAAGTATCTCGATACGTATCGTATCGTGAGGCAAGTATCACGATACGTATCGTATCGTGAGGTAGGTGTATCGTTACACCTCTAGTCCATATATTGGTGGCCACATGTCCAGTTATTAGTTGTTATACCCCCGGCGTATGCCATGGGGGTATATAGTTTTTGTCTTTTCCGTCTGTCTGTCCGTAAACAATTATTTTGTGTCAAAGATATCTCAGGAACTGCTTCACATAGAAACTTGAAATTTTGCACACATGATCAGTATGACTACTTGTATTGTGGGAAAGAAAATAAGGGCCAAGGAGTCAGGCCTTTTAGAGTTATTTCCCTTTGTAGTTCGGCACTGGCTGGGGGTATACATGCCCCACTGGGCACTTTTGTCTAGTTTAAAATGTTTTCATTTATCAGTGACTAAATGACCAGTTAGTAGGTGCTTAAAGTTTGTCCATATATCGGTGGCCACATGTCTAGGTAATAGGTGTTTAAAAATGTGTCCATATATCATTAACCCTGTCCAATTTGTAGGTGCCTTTAAAATATGTCCATATATCAGCTAGCGCAATCAATATATACAAGGGATTCTTTGGATCCACATGTTACTGAAGCATAATTCTGTTCCATGTAACTTGCTTTTTTAACAAGTGTAGTGGTTCAGTGATATGCCTAACTGAAGGGCTAGGCGCTGCAGCTGTAGCCGGCAGGGGTTCGAACCTCACTCTGCCTAGTCGTATTTCGTATTTCTACCAAAATATACTGTATCTACATAATCACACATACACATCTCCTTAAGGTGAATTGAATCAGTTTCATTTTCGATCCACAATTCGATGTCAGATGAAATGAAGTAACCAAAAACCAAAATTACGAGGAAAACCTTGACTCAAATGTGCAACTTTCAATATCCAGGTGTCAGTGTTTTATGCATGCAGTTATTAGGCGTTTACAATTGTGTCCATATATCAGTGACTATATGTCCAGTTAGTAGGTTTTTAAAATATGTCCATATATCCGTGGCCACATGTCCAGTTATTAGTTGTTTAAAAAAGTGTACATATATCAGTGACTCTCTGTCCAGTTAGGAGTTTAAAATTTGTCCATATGTCAGTGGCTACATGTCCAGTTATTAGGTGTTTAAAAATGTGTCCATATATCAGTGACCACATGTCCAGTTTAACTCATTATCCCCTAGCGTCGCTTATATGCGGCCGATAAAATATCGATGTAGTCCCGCGCGCCGCATAAAAGCGACAGGTAAATTCTTATCGGTATACCGTACGTCGCGTATATGTGGGCCGCAAACAAGTACTCCATTTCCCGAGCGTCGCGTATAAGCGACGCTTACCATTGGTCTACAAAACTAAAAAATATCGGCAAGTTCGCCTTTCAGCCAATAAAAACGCAGTTTACAAACACTGTTCGAATATTTTTCTTGCCAAAAATTGAAAATTCCACGTGTTTACCGGGAAGGAAAAGCGAGAATTTTGAGGTAAAAAATCATGGAAAACAGCGAAAATACGCGACCACAGCTTGCGATCGGTAATAATATAATGGAGTCTGATGTCAGTGATGGCGAGTTCTCCGGTTTTGGCTCAGATGCGGCTGGAAGTGACATAGAAATTGACGGAAATTCGTCAGTTTCAAGTGTGCACACGGCAGACTTGTCCGATTTGGAGGAGGATTTGTCGGCTCGTGAGAGTGATGGCTCAGATGAGGATGCTAATGCACAGCAACCTCGCTGGCAAGTAAATGATAGGTCTGACATCAGGAAATCCCCATTTGGAGGACCCCAGCCTGGCCCTACCATAACTCTTGGACCTGATGACAATGAACTAGATTTTTTTAACCTTTTCTTCCCAAGGTTTCTTCTGGAACTCATTGTTGCCCAGACCAATCTGTATGCCAGGCAAAAAAATGCTCAGAGACCGGACCCAAACTGGAGAGAGGTGAATGTGAGAGAGATGATGGCCTGGTTAGGAATGAGACTGTACATGAGCATTCTGCATCTTCCACAGACTGCCATGTACTGGTCTACAGATTCCTTGTTTGGCAATCTCAACATTCGCCGGGTAATGAAGCGAGACCGGTTTGACAAAATCACGCAGTACTTCCATCTTGCTGACCGACAGAGAAATCCACAAAAGGGACAGCCAGGCCATGATAAACTTCACTTGGTACGACCCGTTCTCCAAGCGGTGCAAGATACCTGTCTACGGAATTACAATCCTAACCAGAATGTGTCTGTTGATGAGGCAATGGTAAAATTCAGAGGTCGACTGTCATTTCGACAATATTTACCGGCCAAACCAACAAAGTACGGCATAAAGGTATGGATGCGTGCTGATCCAACCAACGGCTATACAAATGATTTCCAGGTGTATACAGGCAGAGAAGGTGGTAATAGGGAAGTTGGTCTTGCAACAAGAGTGGTACTTGACCTGACACGGAGCATTTGGGGGCATTTCCACATTGTGAATACTGATAACTACTTCACTAGTCCGGAATTGGCCCAGCAGCTTCTGCTCCAGGATACATACCTGAGAGGGACGGTGCGAAACAACCGAAAAGGCTACCCTCTTCAGCTTCTGCCCAAAAGGGATGTCAGAAACCAAGGCCAGTTCAAGACGGCCACCAAGGGTCATCTTACTGCCTGTGTGTGGATGGACAAAAAGCCTATTTACACTTTGTCCACTGCAGAGAACCCTGCGAACTTAGTAACTGCCGTCCAGCGCAAGTCTAGAACAGGTGAAGTCCTCCAGGTTCCAGCTCCGTCCATAATCCCAGAATACAACAATAACATGAATGGGGTAGATGTGGCTGATCAGCTCAGAACGGAATACAGTACATACAGAACTTCCAAGAAATGGTGGCGCTACCTTTTTTGGTTTTTGTTCGACCTTGCTGTCACCAATGGTTTCATTCTGATGCGAGAATCAGCCAACCATCAACGGAGAACCAAGAACAACAGGGCAAAAGTGCGAACCATGGTGGACTTTCGGATGAACCTGGCTAAGCTGTTGATCTCGGACTTCACTGACAATGAAACTGCTGCTCTTGCCACAGTCCAAGCTGGCCACTTCAGCTCCAAAGGAGACAAACGCGGAAGATGTCGACAATGTTCCAAGGATAAGCGCCGCCGTGATGTCATCTGGGTGTGTCGACAGTGCAATGTTCATTTGTGCGTTGACTGTTTCCAGCCATACCACCGGGACTTGGCGAAAAATAAGTGAAGATGCCGGTCTTGTATAAAGTGTATATAGCCTTGTAGTGCTCACCTCAAGTGAGAAATTGTGTTTTTTAGTGTTTTCTATGGGTGGAGGGAAGTGTATGTGTAGATCAAAGTGTAAATATGAAGCAAAAGCAAAAAAAAAAAAAGGAAAAAAAATGCATTACATTATATCAGGTCTATGCAATGAAATTAGTTACATGGTAAATCCCACTTTTTATAGATAAAACTTTAGTAAGATGTACAGGGGTATACATTACTTTTCTTATTATGATTCAAACATAGACTTTTGTGGCTCATTAGAACCACCTGGCTATGTTTGGAGCATAAAAGTGAAAAACAGAAGTACATATTTGATAACCCTTCTTGCATGGACATGTTTATAATGTCGTGAAAAAAAATATATATATATATGTGTGTGTTTTGAGTGGTTTGGTGTTTACATGTTTATAATGCTAAAAGTGCTAAAAGTGTTTCTTTGGAAATATTTTGTTCTAAATTTGGAGTATAAATGTATTCCTGGAGATTCTCATTGAAATTATGGAAATTATGAAAGAGTAAGTCATTTTCTTTATCACCCACCCTGCATGTAATTCAGAATTTTGCATGTGTTTGGTATGCTCTTGTAGATAATTTTTTCATCTACCTTTGTGTCAAATTTCAAAGTCAAGACACTTGTAACAATTGAATTATACATAAAATAACATTGCAACCCTCAGTTTTAAAATTCATTTCTAATCAAAGCTAGAAAATGTCTAGGGAGATAGGCACTGAAATACTGATAAGCCTCACAGGTATCAGCTGCAGCAGTATTTGCCAGGGAATGACTGGAGATAAGATTCTAGGGGATAATGAGTTAATGTGTCCGTATATATATATCAGTAACTATATAACCAGTTAGTACTAAGGTGTTTAAAAATATAATGTCCATATATCAGTGGCCACATGTCCAGTTATTGGTTGTTTAAAAAAGTGTTCATATACTATACAATCCCAATCTTTTTTCTGGGTTTTCGGGTCGCAAAAATCATTTTCGGAACTTCCGGTTCATTTCGGATAAATTCGCACCGTGGGTGGCCATAAGAAATGCCTGGTTCCATGTCAGTTTTCCTAGCAGACTTAAATAGCTAACGGCTACCGCTATGTGATCAAATTATTTTCCTTTGAAGTCTATTGTGGCAACAGGAATAATCTGAAAAGTGTTTTCACACCTGCTGCGGTTTTTAAACATGTGTACGCTGTTGTTTGTCCACGCTTCATCAATCATAAATACCCAAGGCCACTGTGGCAGACTGACACACAGACTGATTTGTCTTTACCGGTTGCCCAATTTTTAGCTCACCAGGGGAGCAGATAGGATAGTGGGTCGTCCGTCCACAGTTTTGAGCAGCTGTATCTCTGCAGGTAGATATCAATCATTTCTCATCTGTAACATGCCTCTGGTAAGGCATTTATGACATAAACTTTTTTCGAAATCACTCTTAAACTTTGGTTGTTATGGCAACCACAAGGTCCCATAGACTTAGTATGGGAAAATGCTTGTCATCACCGTAGCGCCTTCAGTTTTGATCACCGCCCCCGCCCATCGGGGCTTGGAGAAATTGATTGGGATGCACGATGCTTCCACGCAGAGATGATACCGACCGCACATTAGTACTGGTAATCCACTTAGGTCTAAGACTGCCCAGGAAAAATGCTGCGAGTCGGCCCCTCCATGCTTAAAAACCCTATTGGTTTCATTGGGCTGCAGGGATTGAGATGTCATTTCATCTCAATGTCAGGTAAAAGTCCCACAAAACTGGAAGCAACGTCTCCAAAATGACTATTATAGTGTTGACGGGGACGTTAAACCTCAAATCAAATAAAAAAAATCGGTTTTGATCAGATCTTTCTGAAACTTATATGTAAGGTGACTGGGGATAAAAACTCTTGAGTTCGAAAACCGGCCAAGTCGGCCCATTTATCGTAGAGTTACGTCCCTTTAATTGCTGAAAATGCCGATTTTTTACCTTGTCATCACCGCAGCTCCTTCAGTTTTGATCAGAACTTTCTGAAACTTATATGTAATGTGGATTGGGAAAAAACTCGGATAAGTTCGAAAACCGGCTAAGTCGGTCCCTTTTTCAGAGTTACATCCCTTTGATTGCTGAAAATGCCGATTTTTACCTTGTCATCACCGTAGCCCCTTCAGTTTTGATCGGATCTTCTTGAAACTTACTTACAAATAAATCCAATTTAAAAGCTTGAGTTTGAAAACTAGCGATGTGGGTCAGTTATTGAGAGTTATGTCCCCTCCTTTGCTGAAAATGCTTATTTTTGACCTTGTTTTTTTTTACCATAACTCCTTCAGTTTTCATTGGATCTTCTTGAAATTTATATGTTAGTAAGTTAGAGATGAAAACTAGCAATGCCAGTCAATTCATATTGGAGTTACGTCCCCTGTTTGACTGAAAATGCTTATTTTCGACCTTGTCACCACTGCTGCCCCTTCAGTTTTGATCGGATCTTCATGAGACTTACAAATAAGTAAGTCAGGCAAAAAAACTCGTAGGAGTTTGAAAACTGGTGAGGTTTGCCTATTTATCATAGTTACATCCCTTTACATCCCAAATACCTGATTGCAGCAGTTAATTGCTTATTTTTTACCTTGTCATCGCCATAGCCCCTTCAGTTTATAGTGGATCTTCTTGAAAGTTACATGTAAGCAAGCCATGAATAAAAGCTTGAATGAGTTTGAAAACCGGTGAGGTCAGCCGATTTATCAAAGTTACATTCTACTTGATTGCTGAAACTGCTTACCATGTCCACCTTGTCCTCCAATAAATCCTTCCGTAAAGGTTAGCACTTCCTGAAACTTTGAATCTGTTAGCTCAGGTGAGTGATACAGGACCGTCTTGGTCATCTTGTTTCCGGAGCTAATTTTCCGCCTTTTATCACATTTAGCGTGTGTCGCAGTTGTAGCCAGTGGAAACTTTCCCGTGGTTTTTGCATGCAACTTGAAGGAAAACACAACCTTTGCAGAGGGTGAAGCCGCAGATCAGCCTGCGCAGTCTGATCAGCCTTCGCTCTTCATACACACCTTCTATGGCCTCCAGCATTTAAAAATACTTAACAAGTGAAGAATGTGGCCACATTGGCTAGATTGACAGGCTGCTCTGATCCTTCCTTGGAAGAAAAGTTTTTTTCTTGCCGTGCGCCGGCTCATTTGCATGTAAATGTATAAGAACATTTTACCTTTTTTATATGCAGCCATTCCTGTGTCCGACATTACTGTTTGCATCACATTGTGCCAATGAGTGCTGGGGTCAGGCTGTTCAACGTCTGTCATAGAAAATGCCTCCCGAGTATTGTACTGAATGCACAGTCTGGTCAGAGATTTACTATTCACAAGAATGCATGCTATGAAGAGCGAAGACACTGATCAGGCTGCCAACATGGGCAGCGTAATCATAATTAAGAAAGGCAAAAAAAAAGAGAAATTAGATTCTCAAGAACCAAGTCTGCCCATTTGTTATTATCTCCGTATGAATGAAAAAAAAAAATCCATTACAAACTGGCCAAGTTGTAAACTGTATAAATAGACTTTGGAAGCTCATGTTTATTTTAATTGCTAATTGGATTAGCTTGGTAAACACCTGTTAACAACCATATTACTGCGGTTTAAAGTCAAGACAGAAATAACATACTTGATAGGTGCATCTATCTTTGATTATATGAAAACGTTGGTAGGGGAAACTATGGTGTGATTTTTCACTAGCATTTTTATACATGGACCAAATAGGTTCGGTGGGTATAGCAGTCAGCCTAGCGTCTGTCTGTTCATCCACCGTTCACAGTCACAACGTTGTTACATGCCAAGCCACAACTCCAATACCCTTTGAGACATTGGTGGTACATGTACTTTATATAGTTGGACATGAGTTTAAGAAGACATGTCAGGAGCAAGAACCACAATACGGTGCACAGGTATTTTGGTTATCTCCCCTGGAAAAACAACTATCTGATTGCCATAACTCCAAAACCCCTTGAGATATATTGATTTAACTTGGTATAGTTGTACCCAAGGTTAAGAATGTCTGTTTTTCTCTAAGTGCAATGATTGCATTAACTGCATTTACCGAATAAAAAATCTCACTCATTTCTCAAACTTTTAGAAATTTGATTTCTGACCATGTAGTCTCCTATACATGTATATGGGAGCAGCGCTAGAATTTAACTTTCATCGAAACTTGCATATTTTTGCAAGTGGTCCGAATTAGCACTTGCAAATTGGACTCAACTATCAATGTGAAGGAAAAAAAACTGAACATTGAAAAAATTGCATAAATTTATATTATGCAGTTAATTTTGTTGTTTGTGCTTCCTTACATGACTGCATTACTGGAAGACCCTCAGACAGATTATCACTGTCGTGCACTGGAAAAAAATTCAAGTATTCTGTAAAACTACTAGCATTTTCAAAAAAAAATTCACTGACATTTTGCAATTTAGCAAGTGCTAAATTCGAGCCCTGTGGGAGTGCTGGGAGCATCGTGGTTTGAGCCCTGTTGTAGCCTGAATTTTTCGCATCTAAGTGGCATAGATAATGCATAATATACCAAAATATGTATATATCATTCATTCTGTTAATTAAAGGGGACAATAGGGGTCAGAAAAGGTTGAATTTCGACCTTTAAAGTCCGTAACAACCTATGCATCCCTCTATAGTAGCACAGATAGGAAAGCTATGTGTAAAATTCAACAAGCCTTGGTGTTATAGTTTTGCACTTACTCTACTTTATTGAAGAAACTCGATCAAACTTTGGTCAGAAGCATCCTTACTTGGACCAATTACTGATATGGGTCAGAAGTGTACTCTAGATAGCAGTAAGGCTCCTCATGGTACACTTGTTTATAGTCTGATAATATGATTCTCAGTGTATTTATTCTTCATTGTAGATTAAAGCCAGAACTGTTTCCAAAGAAGAAGAACAGACCTAACTCAAGGTAAGAGGGACTACAGGATTTGATCAGACAGGTCTAACAAAATCTTGGATGAGTTCGATTACAGAGATTTGATTCATGTACCTCTCTCCATACTGTGAAAATTTATTTATTGTCCCAGCTCAATAAGGATATAATAATGTTCGGCCCAGTCTGATAGTCGATTATTAAGTACCCGCGAAAAAAGCTTGCCTAAAACGCTTAATAAAGTAATACCTCTATAATTCTCTACATCATTTATGCTACCTTTCTTATGAAGCGGTATAATTTGGCCTTCTGACCACGATTCTGGGAAATGCCCTATTTCGAAGAGCTTATTGAACAGATTACAAAGAATTGGGGTTAAGTAATCTTTTTCCGAAAATAAAAAAAAAAAAAAAATCATTGATAAGTTTATCAGGGCCGGCAGATTTTCCATTTTTAAGTTGATGAATGGCTTTTGTTATCTCTTCTCTTGAAAACATCAGATTAAGTTCCTCAAACATAATTCCAAACTCTTCTTTCTCATAGCGCTCATTAAAATAGATTACGTCTTCATCCGGTCTATAAAATGGATTAGAAGGGTCTTGAACGGCTTTGAAATTTTCCCCGAATGCTGATATTTGTGAATTCGACGGTTTGATACCAGCCGCGTCTTTGTGTAAATTCCAATAAAGTTTTGCATTCTTGTATTTTGCATTTTCAAAGCGCGAAGTTTGATTTTTATCGTAATTATATCTACATTTTCTAATAACATTTATATTGAGATCGTGCCTTAACCATGTTTTGCCTATTTTCTTCATTTTTCAGTGATCTGTACTTATCTAAGTAATATAAGAAATAGTATCTTTTTTCCTCGCATGTTTCATCATACCACGATATAATTAACCAACACCTCCCATCAGACACACCAAACTAGGATATTAATTCATAACTAGTATATTAAACGAGTTATGAAATAATTAGACCATAATGGAAAAATCAATAGCGGAAAGCCAAAAGGACAGTTACTTCCCCACAAAATGGCCAAAGACATATGCGAAAAACACACTCAAAGACAAATCATAACAAAAATAAACCGCGACAGAAGTACCGCCTTGGAACGGTCAGTGAAAAAAAATCACGGTCGTTTCAACCGATTGTTCATGGCTTTTCTGCCGTCGCGATTTAGTCAAATAATTTGTACAGTCCGCATGAATGTTTCCTAACTTTATAAAAGGAAATGGTCTATGGGTATTGTTTATTTTCCTTATTTATGTTTCTATCAGGTTGTCGTCTCTAAACCCCACTTTATAAAAAGAAGTGTTGATTATGGTTTACAGTGTTAAATAGTTGTCTTATTTTTGGCTAAAAAAACCAAACAAACCAAAAAAAGCGATTGTGGGTACTCGTTAGAAACGCCTCATTGACTATCAGTGTCAAATATTCACAGCTAAGCCCCACTTTATTAAGAGAAACTGGATTTTTTTGGGGTATTCGTTATTTTTCATATTTTTGCTCCAAGTCATAAGTTGAATATTTTATTTCTTAATTCTGCTAGAAAACAAAGATCCTTGACACTGGTTCAATCGTTCTCAACGAGATGGTTTATCGCATAGAGCTGTGAAAACCGCCAAACCGTCAAAATAATAATGAAAAGGATCTAGGACTAAGGCTGTCACGATTAATCGTATAATCGATTAATCGATCGATAGATTCCACTAAAATTATTATCATTTCTGATTTGCTTTTAATCGATTACTTGATAGGTACATTTTACTACCCAAAGTTATGCCTAAAATAGCTGGATGAGTGGCAAACAGTGCAAACCCTGATGAGACGCCGCATTATGCGGCGTCTCATCTGGGTCTACACTGTTTGCTCAGGCCTCTCTGTTCAAATATACATATGGTCAAGTGCAACATATGGTAAGAGTCATGCTCAGACAGAAAGCCCGACAGGTAAAATAATGACAAAAATCTTAGCGATTGCTAATCGATTATCGATCGCAATGACAGGACTGATAATCGATTATCTTTTCAGCTCCGATTAGGCAGCCCTATCTAGGACTTGATTAACGGTTGTCACGGGTGCAGTTTGATCAGTCCGGCTCATTGAGACGGTTCTATATGTAACGAGTGCATACAACCTGTGTCTTGGAGCAATGTATACCCCTATAAACCTCTGTTTTTCCTCTATAAACTGGAGTTTATAGGGGCTTTCATTACACGGGCTTGTTAACATTTTTTATTTCTTAGATTTGAGGTTTAACGTCCCCGTCAACACTGTATCGGTCATTTTGGGGACGTTGCTTCCAATTTTGTGGGAATTTAACCCAACATTGAGATGAATGACATCTAAAGCCCTGCAGCACAATGAAACCAATAGGGTTTGTGTGTATGAACGGTCCGATTCACGCTTTTCCTGGCCAGGCTTAGAACATCTAAGCGGTTTACCAGTACTCATGTGTTGTCGGTTTCTTCAAGCCCCGATGGGCGGGGCCGATTTTTACATGATGTAAATGCCCATACCCTAACAGATATCAAAGTAGGGCCGAGGTGTCTTTGGGGCCGATATGTCTAGGGGCCGAGGTGACAGTGGGGCTGAGGTGTCTAGGGCCGAGGTGTCTAGGGCCGACTTGGTTTTGGGCCGACCTGTCTAGAGGCCGAGGTGGTAGTGGGGCCGAAGTGTCTGGAAATCCTTCATTTCACGTGATGGCACGAGGATCAGTCAATAAAAAGTGAGACTTGTCTTAGATTTTACAAACTGTTTAGCATTGAAAACCAAAACTATATTCATTTTGGAAGCTCAATCCTAACTGTATTCAATAGGTGTCAGTAGGTAATGGAATTGCAGATGTTCAGTTGCCAGACATGAAATGAACCCTGGTTAACTGGCCTTGGCCACGTATGTTTTTTTATGTTGCCATAGCAACAAGCATGAGCTGAATAAGTCTAAAAACACTACATTGTAAACTTTAAAGTATGGCAAATCTCCCTTGATGAAATGGTTCATCTACTCTCGTAAATGTTGGAAAAATCTTTTCTTTTTTTATTTTTCGTTCGAAAATGAGCCAGCACATGACAAAGCCTACAATAAGATATGTGCGCCCAACGAAAACTCAGATCAGCCTGCGCATCCGCGCAGTCTGATCAGGGTCTTTGTTGTGCGCTCTAAGGATAGCTAAGGGCTCAATGCTCCTTCATGCAGAAAGAGAAGTCTCTGGTTAGACTATATGGATGCGCAGGCTGATCTGAGTCTTCGGTAGGCGCACATGTCTTATTGTATGTTTTGTCATGCGCTGGCTCAAATTTGACAAAAAGTGGTGAATTGCAGCTTTTGGATTTCGGAGTGGAATAAAGAAAGGCCGTAATAAGGAATGTTTCAAATACGTTGGCTTAAAATGAATGGTAATGTAACTATGAAGGTTGTATTATATTGGAAATTAAAAACTAGAGCGCGCAGTCGATGGCAAGCCATCGCAAATCCCCACGTTTTCTCCACAGTAGGTCAAAATTTGACCTTTTGACCCCTCCCCAGGGCCCCTGGGGGCGGGGACAAAAAATGTGCTCTTGCGCAAGCCATTCATGTAAGCAACTCGCATACCAAATTTGGTTGAATTCCGGCTAACGGTTTAGGAGGAGATAGCCGGACAGACAGACGGACGTCTGTCTGTCTGTCCGGGCACACGAATGGGCACTAGTTGGGTAGGACGTTGTTGAGTATTTGCCGTTTATTCCGTTAGAGTCCGAAAAAAGTAGCCAACAAGATTTTCTGCTTTGTTGGGTAGTTTAGGGGTATTTTTGTGTCTTGTTGGGTACTTTTTAACATGGAAGTACCCAACAAGTGTCCATCTGTGAGGACGGACAGACGGACGGACGGACGGAGGCGATAACAATATCCCCACTTTTCGCTGAAAAACGTGGGGATAAAAATCCGGGGTTGTGTTGTTGCTAGGCAACCAGTAGCTAAACGACTTGGTCGCCAAATCTCAAAACCTTTTAGATATAAAGTTCGGTCTGCAGAAAGATACAAAATAACAGAAATACTGAATTTGTACCGAAACAAAATGATTATGAGGTTCCACGTTGATTTTATGGCAAGCTAAATGACCTAAATCGTGGTAATGGTGCATACAGGGCACCAGCTGAACAAGCCATGGCAACTTAAGTTAACACCACTATGCCTGTTGGTACATAAGATATCATGTTGGCTTATAAGGGCTATATTTCTCATTGCCCATATGAAGTTCATGCTTTATGAAACTAGTCCAACTTTTTATTGACTAACCCTCGTACACTGTTTGAAAGTATGTCCGTAAATGATTTTGTTTGTTTGATTTGAAATTAAACGTCCCCGTCAACTCTGTAAAGGTTATTTTGTATACATTGCCTCCAATTTTGTGGGACTTTTACCCGCCTTTGTGATGAAATGACTTCTCAAGCCCTGCCGCCCAATGAAACCAAACAGGGTTTATAAGCATGGATGGGCCGACTCGTACCGCATTGCCTGGGCAGGCTTAGATCCTCTAAGCGGTTTACCAAAACTCGTGTGCGGGTCGGTTTCAGCTCTGCGTGGAAGCATCATGCAGCCCATCTATTTCTTTAAGCCCCGATGGGCGGCGATAACACACCCGTGCGACATAGTGTATTTTTTCACATGTCCAAAATGGCTACTACTCTGATGAAAAGCCATGATATTTTTCTTATTTATAAAGCAAACAGAGGCTGTGGGTGCTGGTTAGAATATCCACAACCTATCTCTTGAAGCAAAAATAAAAAAATAATGTGTACAGTCCCCCGTAATCTCCAGTTTTCTCTATACAGTCGAACTTCGATGGCTCGAACCCCTTTGGGACCATCGAAATTTATTCAAGACAAGGGTAGTTCGAGCCATTGATGGTTACTGCCAAGAGGCATAACGAGATACTTTTGAACATCTTCCAATGTTATATACTGAAAATGTTTGCTGTGTGTACTCATTAGAATCGCCTCACCGAGGCGATTCTAATGAGTACACACAGCATACATTTGCAAGATAAAAGACTAAAGTCTCCTTAATCATCCCCACCATTTCTTATCTTGAGGATTTCCCTAGGGGCACAAGAACGAGTTCGACCTAGCCATGGTAAACGAGCCATCGTTGTTGAGCCATCGAAGTTCTACTATATAAAGTGGAGTTCAGGGAGGTTTTCATTTCACGGAGATGTTCACGTGATGATTGGTTAAAAATCGGAAATGGGTGTGCCTGAAGTAATTAAACGGGCCTCCGTGGCCTAGTGGATAAGAGCGATGACTCTAAATCATTAGGTCTCTCACCGCTGTGGTTCGAGCCTAGCGCGGGTCACATGTGAGACGCCAAGTTTTTCAATGGAAGGTCAGGTAGTTTTATTCCGGGCACTCCTGTTTTCGCCCACCTCTGATAAATGATCGGCTCGAAATAAGTGAAATAATCTTGAAAGGGCCGTAAAACCAAAACAAAACAAGAAAAAATCCTGCATTGATTTATTCAGCAGGACAAGCGTTAGATTTTACTTTATCTCGACTACTTACCGTTATTTACGCACCAACCATCTATTTTATCTCGACCATTTGCCGTTATTTACGCACCAACCATCTATTTTATCTCGACCACTTCCCGTTATTTACGCAACAACCATCTATTTTATCTCGACCACTTACCGTTATTTACGCAACAACCATTTTTTTTTATCTCAACCACTTATCGTTATTTACGCATCAACTATCTATTTTATCTCGACCACTTACCGTTATTTACGCACCAACCACAGAAAACCGGACAAGCAAATGGGTAGGAAGAATCCTGAGAACAATAGTTGCTGTCAGTGAATCCACATACTGGTGTCCCTATACCACTGCAATTTACTGAAAATAAAACGTAAACGGAATGACAAACTAGAAAACAAAGTACTGACAGCACTAATGGGTCGATTGTCTCTGAGTGTCGATTGGGACGATTGTCCCTGAGTGTCGATTGGATCGATTGTCCCTGAGTGTCGATTGGGTCGATTGTCTCTGAGTGTCGATTGGGTCGATTGTCTTTGAGTTCGATTGGGTCGATTGTCTCTGAGTGTCGATTGGGACGATTGACCTAGAGTGTCGATTGGGTCGATTGTCTCTGAATGTCGATTTGACAAATGTTCCTGGAGTTCGGGGTGGGGGGGGGGGATGCTGAAACTGTTTCGTTTTAACTTTTAGAATTCATGTACTGTAAGCAAAGAGTATAGACACAGATCAGACGCCGCGTTCTGTGGCGTCTGATCTGAGTCTTCACTGCTTGCCAAACCAAACGCATGAGTCCAGTCGAGATTCCTCTGATAACCCTCTGACCTCACAGCGATAAGAGTTGGCCGTTTTTTCTCTAAATAACCGTGTCCTGAACTTTATATAGATCAGTGATAGTCACGTGGACATCAGCACCGAAGAGGTACACAAGCGCAGTAACTTTGGATTGATTCACAATCGACCTAAAGAGGGGCTTGTAGAGCATTCTCCGATTTTTGCTTTTCAATGCAGAGCATGATGACAAGGCAATCCGTGATTTTACCCTGGGATAGAAATTTATGTTCTGACCCCGGTGTTCCGACCCAAAATCAAATAAAATCGCGTGTTTGATAAATGCACTTGTTGATTACGACCTCGTATGCGCCATCGTTAAGGTTGACGTCACACCACGTTACGTAACGTCACTAAACATTCCTGCAGTGTCATCATAATATGGCGGAAGTCGGTGCAGCATTTAAAATCCGCGCTTAGTAATGGAAGGTATGCAAAAAAAAGAATCCTATATGGGTGTGAGGGGTGGATAGAAAAATCCGTCCCCCGGGATCACTGTCGTGATGCCGGACAGTCACCCTTGGGACGGATTTTTCCACCCCTCACATCCATATAAGATTCTTACATTCTTGCTCGAAGCTACCGTAAGGACATTTCTGTATGTCTTTTCCAGTAATGAGACCGCGTTTACATGTATGCACAGGCTCGCGTAAGCCTTGGTCGGTCGGCCATGGCATAAGTCACCTTTTCAATGATATAAGTCCATTAGGAAAACATGTCCGTGTGAAATAATGGCGTCCTGCATGGGGACAGAAATGATAAATTTTAGGTCAAAATGATAAATATTTGCTTATTTTTCGGCCCCCGCCCATCGGGCTTAAAGAAATTGATGAGCTGCATGATGCTTCCATGCAGAGCTGAAACCGGCCCCCAAATGAGTACTGGTAAACCGCTTAGAGGATCTAAGCCTGCCCAGGCAAGGCGGTGCGAGTCGGCCTGTCCATGCTTATAAATCCTATTGGTTTAATTTAGCGGCAGGGTTTGAGATTTTATTTCATCTCAATGTCGGGTAAAAGTCCCACAAAATTGAAAGCAACGTCTCCAAAATGATCTTTACAGTGTTGATGGGGACGTTAAATTTCACATCACACAAACAAACTTGCTTATTTCTGCTTTCAACATAGATTGTGGGTGCTCGTTAGAACCGCCTCAATGAGGCGGTTTTAATGAGTACCCACTATACAGTCGAACTTCAATGGCTCGAACACCTTTGGGACCTCGAAAATCTGTTCGAGACAGGGGTAGTTCGAGCCACTGAGGTTACTATCAGGCGGTATAACGAGATACTTTTAGACATCTTTTCGGTGTTATATAATGAAAAATGTATGCTGTGTGTACTCATTAGAATCGCCTCATCGAGGCGATTCTAATGAGTACACACAACATACATTTGCAAGATAAAACACTAAAATCTCCTTAATTATCCCCCACTATTTCTTATGGAGAGGGTTTCGCTAGGGGCTCAAGAATGGGTTCGACACATCCATGGTAACCGAGCCATCGGTGTTCGAGCCATCGAAGTTCTACTGTATATGTTTTTGAGCAAAAATAAGGAAGATAATGAATATCCCCGTGAACCCCACTTTTCTCTATATTAAGTGGGGTTAAGGGGTGCCTTCGTCTTGTGATGACTGATTAAATCCTTAAACTAGAGGTCCATACCAGAGCTAAACTGAATGTCCTGTTCGGTATGATAAAATCAATCTTTCTGATGACGTAATATGCATGACACAGAGGTCACACTAGCTCAAGCACTCGAATGGACTTCTTCTCTTTTTTTCTTTTTTTTTTTCGTTTTTTTTTTCTTCCTAATTTTTCATTCTTACTCTCTCTTATCTCTTATGTACATTCTTTCCTTTTTTTGGAGTGTCTTCATTGTGGCCGCACTAGACTGGTAAAGTCAGCACGTAGTCTCAAATGATGCAGGTCAATTTTGTTTGTTTGCTTTGAGGTTTAACGTCCCCGTCAGCACTGTAAAGGTTATTTTGGAGACGTTGCTTCCAATTTTGTGGGACTTTTACCCGACATTGAGATGAAAAGACATCTCAAGTCCTGCTGCCCAATGAAACCTATAGTGTTTATAAGCATGGACGGTCCGACTCGCACCGCTTTGCCTGGGCAGGCTTAGCATGTTGAACTTTTTCCTTCATTCGCCGGAAATTACCGAGTTGAATATCGATTTCCGTAGGAAATCGGCAGTTAAAGTTACCTGTATATTTTGAAGGTTTTTTATATTAAAATTATGAAGGAAAAAAATCTTAACTCCTCGTATCTTATTTATCCTTAACACTAGAAAAAAGTAACTGTTATCCTCATGTAAGAAAATTATTCAGTTTTTATTTGGTGCATTTCAAAGTGATGAATAATTTATTCTTATTGCTTCCATCTGCAATTTAATGTCATGCCTATATGCTCCATAGACGGCAATGTATTTTTTCAAAAAACGTTCAGATTTCCATGTTTGGTTGCCGATATTAAATAGAAATGATTTGTTTGGAATTAAGTCACTGTTATATACTGTTAGACTGTTGTTCAAAGTTTTCGATGATATAAAGTTTATTTCTACTGAAAAATGATAAATTGCTTCCCCGAGAGCTTAAAAATCGTTTATAAGCTGTTTTTCAGTACTGCAGTTCATGATGCGAAAATCGCTAAGTCCACATTATATGTACCAGAAATCGTATCAAACCTGTAAAGCTTTTTTTTTGTTTTAATTTTTTAATTACCAGTAATAAACAACATGCGGATAATATATTTGATACAGTGGTTATATTTCTCGGATTTTTTTTATTTTATTTTGTCTCAGTTTTCAACGGTAACATTTATGTTTTCATTCATTATGAATGGGCGGCAAATATGTCAAAAGGACATAAATTGTCGAAATCATTAACTGTGAAATGGCGATTAAATGGCGATTTAAACCACTATGGATCTACTGTAAACCCCAGTTTTACTGTATAAAACTTATTTATCTTCACTGCAGCTGGTGCTGTGCCGTGTGGCGGCCGTAAAAAGTCTCCCCGTACATCCATCATAGTGCAGATTATATGTTCTGGTCCTTTGGGATCATTGGCTTCATTTATAATCATTTTGAAAATAGAGTTCTGCTTAAGCCGGTGCTAGAGGGCGTGGCCGGTGTCGCACATTTCAGTACTGGTCATGAACAGACTCAATAAAACCGAGTCTGTTATTTTCGTTTATTTGGTGTATTCTTTGCTTCCAAAGGATCTAACTATTCAGAACTTATTTATCTTCACTGCAGCTGGTGCTGTGCCGTGTGGCGGCCGTAAATAGTCTCCCCGTACATCCATCATAGTGCAGATTATATTTTCTAGTCCTTTGGGATCATTGGGTTCATTTAGAATCATTTTGAAAATAGAGTTCTGCTTAAGCCGGTGCTAGAGGGCGTGGCCGGTGTTGCCTATTTCAGTACTGGTCATGAACAGACTCAATAAAACCGAGTCTGTTATTTTCGTTTATTTGGTGTATTCTTTGCTTCTAAGGGATCTAACTATTCAGAACTTATTTATCTTCACTGCAGCTGGTGCTGTGCCGTGTGGCGGCCGTAAAAAGTCTCCCCGTACATCCATCATAGTGCAGGTTGTATTTTCTAGTCCTTTGGGATCATTGGGTTCATTTAGAATCATTTTGAAAATAGAGTTCTGCTTAAGCCGGTGCTAGAGGGCGTGGCCGGTGTTGCCTATTTCAGTACTGGTCATGAACAGACTCAATAAAACCGAGTCTGTTATTTTCGTTTATTTTGGTGTATTCTTTACTTCCAAAGGATCTAACTATTCAGAACTTATTTAAGGAGTCACAATAATATAGGTGTGTTTTTGTGATGATTGCTGGATCAATCAATCAAATATTTTATTCTCTCAATCCATCATACACAATGACAATATAAGGCGATACAAACAATTGTTATAATAATTCAGAGATGAAAGAATCTACTTTAGTAGAAACCGTCCTCTGTCCGAATTTTCCACTATTTTCCGCATATCAAAGGTATGTCTTTTGTTTAAAGGTTAATAAAGGCATTTCTTTTGCTTGATTGATTTGAGGTTTGGGTCAAATAAATAATGTATACCCCTATAAACCCCAGTTGTACTATATAGAAGTGGGGTACACGTGGGGCAGAATTATATAGGTGTGTTATCGTGATGACGAAGTTAACACGTGCTTTAATTTAACAATGAGTTGGCGCGTGCCCGTCGTCCCCCACTATGTGTTAATCTTTAAAGTGTCAATCATAATATTGAAGATAACAATTTGATTAATTAAATTAAATAAATAAATAAATAAATAAATAAATAAATAAATAAATAAATAAATAAATAAATAAATAAATAAATAAATAAAGTAACAGTCTCATCATTGTTCACTTTTAGTGATTGATTTGATAGACAATTTTTGTGGTGTCTTGATTTATGTACAGTTTTATTAACTCTTAAAGTGTAAATCATAACTAGTGGAGACGACATTTTCCAGGTTTTGAGTTGATTAATTTCGAAAACACGTCTATTAAAAAACATTGAAAATTTTAACACCAAAAATGAAAGTATTCAGATATAAAAAATGCTATTTTTCGTATTTCTTCTCGAAACATAAATTGATGGAATCGTTAGTTCCACCTCAGCGAGGCGGTTCTTACGACAAACAACAATACATGTTTTAGCAGAAATAAGAAAAATAATGATCCATATTTTACTACTTAAAAGTGGGTAATATTGGGTGTTTTTATGATGTGATCATAAAACTATTGCAGCCCATTCACATATTAATTGCATGCCACATTTTAATAAATAAATAAATAAATAAATAAATAAATAAATAAATCACCCTTTGTGACCGACTTTTAAGGCACTTTTTATATCTTTCTTGAATTCTTAAAGTGTCAACCACTGCTCGACAAACAACATTTTTCGAAATTGTGTTAAAATTGTTTAGGACAAACATTACAGCCGAAATTTTTCGAAATTGTGTTAAAATTGTTTAGGACAAACATTACAGCCGATTCAAATATGAGTGAAATGTCCTTTATAATAAATAAATTAATAGGCTTATCTGTGTTTACACATTATGTAACTTTTATGGCGTCCTTTCGATTATTCAGGGAATATCTTATACAATATACTGTATATCGGGGTAGTGTAAACTCTTAAGGTGTCAATCATGACTTGGGAAGACAACATTTTTCAAGATGTGTTTACCTATAAGTTACTTTTTATGGCGTCCATTTAATTATTCAGGAAATATCTAATACAATATACTGTATATCGGTGTAATGTTAACTCTTAAGGTATCAATTATGACTGCGGCAGACCATCGCGAAATTTGACCCCCTATAACCCCACTTTCATATAGTAAAACTTGGGTTTGCAGGGGTATACTTTATTTTTCTTATTTCTTCTTAAAAACATAGATTGTGGGTACTCGTTAGATACGCCTCGCCGAGGCGGTTCTAACGAGTATCCACAATCTATGGCTTGAGCAGAAATAAGAAAAATATCATTTTTTTTTTTCATCTGAAAATTTTCAATTTTTTGGTGGTAAAATTTACAATGTATATGTATAGGCGTGTTTTCGTCATGGAACAAAACTGGTTTTAATGTAAGAACTTCTCATCTGAGTTCATCCCGGCTCCCGCCCATAGGGCCTTGAAGAAATATATGGGCTGCATGATGCTTCCACGCAGAGCTGAATCCGGCCCGCACAATAGTACTGGTAAACCGCTTAGAGGATCTAAGCCTGCATGTCCATGAACCGCGGTGCGAGGCGGATGCTAATAAAGAGTGTAGGACAAAATCCCCCCCGGACAAAATCCCTCCCACTCATTTTTGTATAGGTGGACAAAATCCCTCCCATGTTTTTTGCAAGGTGGACAAAATCCCTCCCACTACTTTTTACAAGGTGGACAAAATCCCTCCCATGTTTTTTGCAACTAGGACATAATCCCTCCCGCACATTTTTACAAGGTGGACAAAATCCCTCCCATGTTTTTTGCAAGGTGGACAAAATCCCTTCTAAAAATGTTCCAACTGGGACAATAGAAGCCTCTGTGGTGCAGTGGTTACGCTACTCGCCTTGTAAACCAGGGGTCGCAGGATTGATCCTGGGCTTCTCCAGACTTTCGTATGAGTGTTTAAACCGAGGTCCCGTCTCCGTATGACCTCAGCTGTTGGTGGGACGTAAAACTCAAGTACTCACTCACTCCAACTGGGACAAAATATATGTATGACTACCAAGAACATATAAATTTGCCTAGTCTGATATGAGTCTTCACAATCCACCTGAAGAAAGTGAAAACCCTGATCAGACTGGGCACATTGTCCATGCTAATCTGAATTTTGGTTGGATTCAAAGACAAATTATTGGTTTTGTCAAACAGTGGTCTGTATATGTATATGTGTTAAGAAAGAATGACAAAATGTGCGCTATTACCAAAACATGAAAATCCCAAAGACAACAGCAAAAATAGCTAACTCTTGTACATATTGCTGATGACTTTAATTTATTATGGTTTCTGGTTAATTTGTGCTTATTTTCTTATTTATTCTTTTATGATCATTTCTTGTTAATTAGTGCCTTATCCATTCATGCTGAATATGTTTGTATTTTAAATGTGCTAAAAAGCAATTGTCTAATTGAGCGCTATTAATGTCAATCATTTTTTTCTAATTGCCTAATTAATGTTCACAGTTAACTCAATTATCTTTATATTCTTTCTATACTTAAATGGTTAAATGGTTATCATTGGTGTAACCGTGTTAGACACAAACAATTATATTTAATAAATAATGTTTGTTTGTATGCCTGATTAAAATGTTGACAAAGACTTGGTCTTTCTGTTGTAATTGTAAAAATTGAGCCTATGCATAATATTTCCTACTTTATCATGTGTGCCTGTTAAAAAGGGTAAATGCCCATGAATTGAGGCTGTGCAGTCTTTTAGGATTTTTCACTTGAAGAACTTGCTATTGTAGGAAATGTTCAATGCAGGAAAGAGGATCCAACAAGCAAGTATTGGTGCAATTTGAGTCTTGAGGAAGATGCTAAAATAGATAGCCAACTGATGTCAGCCGGGAGGGGTTTTGTCCTGGTTGCAAAATTTACAGGAGGGATTTTGTCCACCTTGTAAAAAAGAGTGGGAGGGATTATGTCCTAGTTGCAAAAAACACGGGAGGGATTTTGTCCACCTTGTAAAAAGTAGTGGGAGGGATTATGTCCTAGTTGCAAAAAACATGGGAGGGATTTTGTCCACCTATACAAAAATGAGCGGGAGGGATTTTGTCCGGGGGGGATTTTGTCCGGCTACCGCTAATAAACCCTATTGGATTCATTTGGCGACAGGGCTTGAGATGTCATTTCATCTCAATGTCGGGTAAAAGTCCCACAAATTTGTAAGCAACGTCTCCAAAATGACCTTTACCGTGTTGACGGGGACGTTAAACCTCAAATCAAACAAACAAACAAAATCTGAGTTCATCTTGATCGAGTCTTATAGGCGTGTGTTCGTGATTGGGTAACAGTATTTTTCATGGCGTTATTTATTTAAATAAATAGATAAAATAAATGCATAAAAAGATCGGTGTCAAGAGATGTAACGTATCATATTTGACCTTAATTCTTATTTAAAATCACTGGACAAGAGACTGACAAGAGATATAGACCCAATATCCTACATGTCAAAAAAAAATTAATAATAATAATAATAATAATAATAAAAACACTACTACTACTACTAATAATAATAATATTGATAATAATAATTATTATTATTATTATTATTATTATTATTAATATTGATAATAATAATAATAATAATTATTATTATTATTATTATTATTATTATTATCATTACGCAATTCTACATAATGGAGCTCTTCAATATGTTAAATATGTTCGTTCGTACTAGATGGCTCGAAATGAAAAGGCATGGTTGTTACTTCAAGAAGTTCTTTTTCACATTTAGATAGCCTTAATTTGAGCACTATTTAATAAAGCTGGTAAAACAACATAATGGAGCTCTTCAATATGTTAAATATGTTCGTTCGTACTAGATGGCTCGAAATGAAAAGGCATGGTTGTTACTTCAAGAAGTTCTTTTTCACATTTAGATAGCCTTAATTTGAGCACTATTTAATAAAGCTGGTAAAACAAAATTGGTTTCACAGTATGATCAAAAAGGTGTAAACTAGTGCATACAGATGGTTGCAAATTTAGAATATTTTTACATTTTGCCCAAATTTTACTTCCATGACTAACTCAGATAAGTACTTTTGGCTTCTTAATTGTGAAAACAATGATGTATTAAAGAAGCTAGCAATTTTTGTACACGATAACTTAGACCCATAAATATAAAGGAGAAGCGTTTATAGTGCACAATATGCTCTGGCGTTGTATTAAACTTCTCAGCCGGGAGTTTATACTTCCATAAGAATCCTAAAAGTTCGGATACCTTGAGTGTTTGCTGTGATTGTTCTGGGGTTGTGGCAGACTTGGTTCATGACACAGCAGGGGGTACAGACTGAATGACAAGCAGTCAAGCAGTGTAGACCCTGATCAGGCGGCTCCTTGAGCAGTCTGATCTGGGTCTGCACTGTTTGGTTAGGACTATCTGTCATGATGCTTGGGATCACTACTGTAAAACATATTCAAGAAATTAAACGAGCAATTTTTGTACAAGCTTATTTCATGACAGAGCAGCGGGTCCAGTTGAGCAGACGGGATTACGAATGGTGTAGACCCTGATCAGACTGCTTCTTCTGGAGCAGTCTGATTTGGGTCTGCACTGTTTGGTTAGGACTGGCTGTTCTTATACTTGGGATCATTGCGATAAAAAGAAACTTGCAATTTTTATACATGATAACTTACACCCATAAATGAAGAGGAAAAGATTTTATAGTGCACAGTATGCTTCGGCGTCTTGTTGAAAGTCTCGTCTGAGAGCTTATACTTCCATAAGGATCCTTAAAATTCGGGCATCTTGCTGTAATTTTTCTGGGGTTGTGACGGACTTGGTTCATGAAACAGTGGGGGTGCAGACGGAATGGCAAGCAGTGTAGACCCTGATCAGGATGATCCTTCTGGGGAAGTCTGATCTGAGTCTGCACTGTTTGATTAGGACTATCTGTCATGATGCTTGGGATCATTGTGGTAAACCATATTAAAGAAATTCATCACGTAAACAAGTCCGTGATATCAAGACACCCCCCCCCCAACCCCACTTTATATAGAGAAAACTGGGGTTTACGGGGGTATTCATTATTTTTCTTATTTCTGCTCCGAGACATGGATTGTGGGTGCTCGTTGGAACCGCCTCTATGAGACGGTTCTAACGGGCACCCGCATCCTGTGTTTTGGGCATTTGTGGGAGAAGTATGAAGGATTTTCATCAGAAAAGTAGCCATTTTGGAGATGTGAAAAATGCACTATGTCGCACGGGCGAGTTATCGTAATGTAAACAAGCAATTTTTGTATAAGCACAAGCTTGTTTTATGATACAGCAGCTGGTCCTTGGGTGCAGACGAAATTGCAAACAGTGTAGGCCCTGACCAGCTGCTCCTGGTCTGGGTCTGCACTGTTTGGGTAGGACTGTCTGTCCCAATACTTAGGATAATGATGATATCACCCAGATATCATTTACACTGGGTTTTCCAGTTTGTTTGTTTTTTTTTTTTTTTTGTTTCATATGCCTCTGTCGTTTGGAATTCTTTCCTTGATTGTCTACTTGGTTTATCCATCATTATTATAATATGCCTCTTTATGTGCTCCTACGTGGGCCGAAAATTCGCAATAAAATTCTTGTATCTTGTAAGGAGGGTCGCGCATAATTGACTGCCGTAATCAGGTTCGAATTTTTACCTCAAAATGATTTTTGTTTCTATTTAGTTTTCAAAGTGTTTTCTAAGGTTTTTGCAACATTAAATAACCATTGCAATGTGCATTTTGTTATAAATTATTTTGCGACTTCTAGTCCGCATGGCTGGAAGCACAGGAAAATAGAGGGATAAACAGACTAACCCTGTATTTTTTCCAGCTACTGGTTTGTTTCCTCCGATTGCAGCCCATCTGCAGTCCATTGCAAATCTGAACAAATCTGAACTCTCTTTAACGCACGATGTTTACTTTATTTTTCCATTGGTGTCAAAAATATAGCCTCGAAGAGTCTATCAGTTCACATATATCACGGCCATACTTTGTCAATACAAACAAAACAATGAATCAATAGTGACGTTTACTTTAGTTTGCGTGACGTCATATATATGAAAAGAAAACACTGCCATATTTGATAACTAAAAGTGCAGACTGTAATGCCTGGCAGCGCACAATATTCTTTTAACTGTCAGTCGCAGTCTCAGGTTCAATTACTGTTAAGCCATCTCAGTGAACAAACAGCCTGTGCCAGCACCCATAATTAGGATCTTGCACTCAACAGGTGAAGGCCTACTGGTAAACTGCTCAGAGGATCTAAGCCTGCCCAGGCAAAGCGGTGCGAGTCGGCCTGTCCATGTTAATAAACTCTATTGGTTCAATTGGCGGGGTTTTAGTTGACATTTCATCTTCAGGTCGGGTAAATGTCCCACAAAATTGGAAGCGACGTCTCCAAAATGACCCCCCCCCCCCTAACTTATCTCACCTCCCTTTCACAGTTTGCATAAACAGGCAATAGATAATTAAATAGTGTTTCCGGTCAATATGGCATGAAAAAAAAAAAAACTTGTCAAAATTATAGAAAAAAATAATAATTAGAAGTGTTTCTACTTTCCCTATAACGTTGGCAGGAACTTAAATGTGAAAAAGGAAATTTTTTATATTCTTTTGCATCATTGTATTTTTTTTTTTTTTTTTTTTTTTTTTTGATCAATTTCAACCCATTTCATTAGGGGGTGGGGTAATAAATTGTCAAAAAAGAAAGCTAAAAATTTATAATAATGTTTCCCAGGTATATTAATAACATACATCTGACATTGTTTTAACGTCTGCGACAATGTTAATGGCTTCATATCTTTTAAACATGAACAAAACGACAATATGGCTATATCAGAACATGCATTTTTTGGCCAGAAAAATCCATTTTTCACACCATAAAACTTATAAATGAAATTTTTTTTCAATTCTAATGAAATACTTTGATTCATATCACATTAGGGAAGCAAAAGTATGTGCAATAATAAAGGTATAATCCTTGTTCTTGTCATTTAAACAATATCTTAATGCTTTTTTAGCCACTTTTTATTGGGGGTGGGGTAATTTTTCCGCAATATTTCTCTCAGATGCTTGGTGACATGGTCAAATTTCACGCCTATTTCGTGTATCTAATATTCTTACACAATATATGTGAAAATAGGAAAAATCTAAAGACGAAAAATGCATTCTTTTTTCAAATATAGCGAAAATTGCATCTCAAAACAGCAAAACATGCAGAAAAGGACATTTGTAAATAGGCGTTTCGACAAAAATCTGTGAAAGAGTTTGACTTTCACACATAGGTACGCAAACATGACATTATCCTGCATTGTGTTTTTTTTTTTAACCAAACTTGGAAATATTGTTTTAAACAATTGTTATCGACAATTTGTCAATGACTGGGGTAATTATTGAAACATTCGATAAATTCGAAAACAGTACCCATCTTTAAGGCTAAAAAGCTCGAAAAAACGCCTGGTGTGCCTATATTTTTATACCGGCAAACGAGTGCAGAGATTTCAAGCTACAAAATATAAGCAAATAAAAAAAATCTAAAGAGAAAAGAATTACTCCCCACCCTCCTTAAGCGCTCCTTTGAATACCTACAGGTAGATCAAAGTGTCAAATCTGCATATATATGATTAATGATTCCCTGAGGTCAGCGACTAGAGAAAAAATATTGGCTATTCTGTACCTTGATCCCAGTGGTGTACAGGGAGATAACTCGAATATCTCGCCCAGATAGGTTTTAACGGAAATTCACGACTTATTCCGATCGCCGCCTATGAAGGAAAAAGTTCGGTATGGATCCTCTAAGCGGTTTACCAGTACTCGTGTGCAGGTCGGTTTCAGCTCTGCATGGAAGCATCTTGCAGTCCATCTATTTCTTCAAGCCCCGATTGGCGGGGGCCGAATATGCAAGTCAAAACGAAACTTTCAGAGTCTATTTGTGCGTCTTCTTGGCTAGTTTAAGCACTTTTGGTAGAGTTTTCTGGTCTTCATCCAGTATCTTTTAGAGGGCTGATATGCATGCGGTGGATAGTTGTGGGAATAGCGATTTCGGAAACTACCCTATCAAAAGTCTGGTTGAAAATGTGAAGGAATGAGTGTCGTTCTAAATGAGCAGCAATTACGCAGAAATACGCTATGGTAGTCGAAAAGATATACAGCTCTGTCGGCCATTTTGTTCATTGGAGCAGAACCATTTTTGGCTTGCAGCGACGGCTGCAAGCCATTTAGATTGGAAAAGTGGTTCCGGTTTAAGACTTCTCTTTCTATGTTATTTTGGATCCTCATGTGATTTTTTAAAACAAAAATCAGAGATACAGTCAGCTTTTTCCGGTGTTCTGGTTCTCTCACCCTATAGTTCAATAGCTTTCGCATATTTTAATAGAATACAGGGTACCTATTTAGTGAACGATGGTCTAGTGACAGAGCTATCGTTTCTGTGCGAAAGTTTAACTAAACACCGAAGCGAATTCATCCACTAGGCCACGGTCTACTGTGCACAACCCGTCAATACAGTTTACCTGACCATATTCATAAATCATCTGTGTAGCAGTCTACAATTCACTCGAAGGTCAAAACTCGATGGGTTTTTATGCCCCCGCCTATTCGGAGAATAGCGGAAGGGCATGAAGTTTTACCCCTGTCCGTCCGTTCGTTTGTCCGTCCGTCCGTCCCGACATCGTGTCCGGGCCATAACTTCTAAACCGTACGGAATATATTCATGAAACTTCACAGGTGCATCCATCACACTGAGACGATGTGTCATGAACAAGGAAGACAACTCTAGCATTTTTGGTTTTTGGATTATCTGCCCTTGACTTAGTACCATTTCGTAAACCGTGTCCGGGCCATAACTCCTAAACCGTATGGAATATATTCATGAAACTTCACAGGTGCATTCATCACACTGAGTCGATGTGTCATGAACAAGGAAGACAACTCTTGCATTTTTGGTTTTTGGATTATCTGCCCTTGACTTAGTACCATATAGAAAACCGTGTCCTGGCCGTAACTCCTAAACCGTATGGAATATATTCATGAAACTTCACAGGTGCATTCATCATACTGAGACAATTTGTCATGAACAAGGAAGACAACTCTTGCATTTTCGGTTTCTGGATTATCTGCCCTTGACTTAGTACCATATAGTAAACCGTGTCCCGGCCATAACTCCTAAACCGTATGGAATATATTCATGAAACTTCACAGGTGCATCCATCACACTGAGACGATGTGTCATGAATAGGAAGACAACTCTTGCATTTTTGTTTTTTGATTGTCTGCCCTTGTCTTAGTTCCATATAACAAACCGTGTCCGGGTCATAACTCCTAAACGGTATTGAATATATTCATGAAACTTCACAGGTGCATTCATCACACTGAGACGATGTGTCATGAACAAGGAAGACAACTCTTGCATTTTTGTTTTTTTGATTAACTGTCCTTGACTTAGTACCATATAGTAATCCGTGTCCCGGCCATAACTCCTAAACCGTATGGAATATATTCATGAAACTTCAAAGGTGCATTCATCACACTGAGACGATATGTCATAAACAAGGAAGACAACTCTTGCATTTTGGATTTTGGATTATCTGCCCTTGACTTAGTACCATTTAGTAAACCGTGTCCGGGCCATAACTTCTAAACCGTGTGGAATATATTCATGAAACTTCACAGATGCATTCATCACACTGAGACGATGTGTCATAAACAAGGAAGACAACTCTTGCATTTTGGATTTTGGATTATCTGCCCTTGACTTAGTACCATTTAGTAAACCGTGTCCGGGCCATAACTTCTAAACCGTATGGAATATATTCACGAAACTTCACAGGTGCATCCATCACACTAAAACGATGTGTCATGAACAAGAAAGTTAACTCTTGCATTTTTGGTTTTTGGATTATCTGCCCTTGACTAAGTACCATATAGTAAACCGTGTCCCGGCCATAATTCCTAAACCGAATGGAATATATTCACGTAACTTCACAGGTGCATTCATAACACTGAGACGATGTGTCATGAACAAGGAAGACAACTCTTGCATTTTTGTTTTTTGGATTATCTGCCCTTGACTTAGTACCATATAGTAAACCGTGTCTGGGCCATAACTCCTAAACCGTATTGAATATATTCCTGAAACTTCACAGGTACATTCATCACACTGCGACGATGTGTCATGAACAAGGAAGACAACTCTTGCATTTTTGGTTTTTGGATTATCTGCCATTGACTTAGTACCATATAGTAAACCGTGTCCGGGCCATAACTCCTAAACCGTATGGAATATATTCATGAAACTTCACAGGTGCATTCATCACACTGAGACGATGTGTCATAAACAAGGAAGACAACTCTTGCATTTTCGATTTTGGATTATCTGCCCTTGACTTAGTACAATTTAGTAAACCGTGTCCGGGCCATAACTTCTAAACTGTATGGAATATATTCATGAAACTTCACAGGTGCATTCATCACACTGAGACGATGTGTCATGAAAAAGGAAGACAACTCTTGCATTTTTGGTTTTTGGATTATCTGCCCTTGATGCTTATATTTTATGATTGATTTGAAGTACATTTGTAATATTTTTATGACTGGCATTTGGCGGGGGCATCAGTGTCCTATGGACACCTTTTCTAGTGTTGAAATTTTATAGGGTAGATTCCTGGCGTCAGAAGTGTTAACTAGAGTAGGTCAACGGAACTGCTGCATCTTTTTTATCGTGTCCGATCAATATCTTTCTTATTCCTGGATTGATTTTAGAATAACTTGACAGAAATGTTAATCATCATGAGAGGATGTGTTGTGCGCAAAACCCAGGTTGGTTTCTATAGTAGAAGTAAAACAAAGATCAGGAATCGATACAATTAACTTACTCCATCCATAAAAGACACCAAAGGGAAAGAAATACAAACATTAAGCGACCAGACCATAATGGAAACCTAAACAAAGGAAGGCCATATGGACAGTTACTTTCCCACAAAATGGCCATATGGCCATCCAAAATTAAAAGACACAAGTGATACACACAGTAAGTAACAAACAACAACATAAATAAATCGCCACAGAAGAGCCGCCTTGGAACGGTCAGTGGAAGATTTCCACTGGGGGGGGGGCTTAAATCGATTTTACGTGGCCACAATCCTCGCCCTTACTTCCGTCGCGATTTAGACAAATAAAACCCAGTTATCATGTTCAAAATGATTTTTTGAGCTATGCTCTTTCATTTCCTTTTCTTTATAGTTTTTTAACATCAACATTTTCCTACTCCTCTGATAGCGCTGCCGGGGCGCTAGTCAGTTTCACTGACAGCTCTAGTTATATTGAAGGTACTGCCACCAATAAATGAACAAAGTTTACGGCGTACTGACAGTCAATTGGTCAAGTTTTAACAAGATTTAGATTCACCTTAAATAGCTTTATACTGTTTATTTCTTTTTAGACTTTCAGATAAAAACTGTTACCATTGGTAACATTGTTTACTTTGGCTGTCTCTTGTTTATTATATTTTTATACTTTGCTAATAAAAGATGTTAACATTTAATGTCTCTTCCTCCTTTGTCTTATACTCCCTTGTATGTATATTTGTGTCGTCACCTAACAATTACATGTTTACTGGCCCCATGACATGAATGTGTACTCAGCATGTATGGAAGACCGCCTCCGTGGTCCAGTGATTAAGGTCGCTGACTTGTAATCACTGGAGGGTCATGGGTTCGAGCCCCGCTACCGGCCATGATCGTTTATGCGAGAACATTTGGTAGTTTGTGTCGGAGGATCGGAGTCTAGTACTGGTACTTTCCAGGAACGATGGTTAGGAAACTACCCACCTGTATATGACTGAAAGATTGTTGAATGGGCGTAAAACCTAGCAAAACAGTCAGTATGTATGATTTGTTCTACCACATTATTGTCTCTCATAAATCTGTTAGGGACATTTATTTTGTTTTGTTTGTCCATTTCTACTTGCCAAATCGCATATCGTCCGCGCTCGATAAGTCCATTATTCCTCCCGTCTGTCTGTAAATAATGTCTTCTTCCAACTACTATTCATATACTACTGAGCAAATTTCAATAAAACAGGGTCATCACAATGATCCCTTACTATCATAGTTGGTCAAAAGTGAGAATGTGATAATTGGGTCACATGTCAATGCCTCAGTCACCTTAACATTGAAATATTTCTTCCAATAAATGTCAGGGTAGTGCCACATACAAAATTGACACCTCATGGGTTTGTCCATTCCAATGTGTAGATAAACGTTATATTGCCTTAGAGTACACTGTGTCAAAAGTCTATGCCCCATTAACAAAAACAGTGCAACTTGCTTCCTCACCAGTACTTTCATCTACATCAACTCGTACACCCATGTGGCGGCAATATTGCTACATTTACACCAGGAACAGTACCCTTAAAACCAGGCAAGCCTTTCCTTTTAAAAAGAACCTTTATAGCTATCTGTGGTTAATGATCATATTTATCATTCACCAAGTTTGCCGATTGGTTCAAAAGACCAAAATAGGCTTCCTACGCTATATTGGTTACCTAATCTTCAAAAAGACTATACAAAGCACGACTTATTGCAAATTCAAGTTCTTGTACCACTACTTAGGGGATAACTGTATTCAAAATTGTCATTTGGGGAGGTAAATCGGTCGCCGTAAAACGAAATTTCCGACCGTAAAACCACCGATTTACCTCCCCAAATGACAATTTTCAATACAGTTATCCCCATTCTAATGCACTTATTCGGTTGTTTTGTTAAAAATTGTACTATTTTGCACAAAGCGGCAGGCGTTGTGAGCTGCGTAAAACCAAATGTAAGCCAATGAAAAACGACGTTACGTGGTGACGTCGGATTTCCGACAGTATATCGTGGAATATACTGTCGCAAATTTTTGACGTTATCCAATCAGACGTCGCGTTACATACGTAAGTGCATTAGAATGAACTTTCTAAACTGCAATCTTGTCTTACTGCCATCAAAAAGCATGTGATTAAATCTTGCGACAAAGTCTTTGAAAGATCGGGAAGAAATCTGTTTTGGTTCTTTAAATTCCAAGAGGTATTCAGTTAAGTAAATCCAAGACATTGAGGTGCATTTTAGTCTGTCTACGTATGATTTTTCCAAGCTTTACACTACGCTACATCATCATGTTATAAAAGACACAGTTAATGATTTAACTGAATTGACATTCCAAAGAAAAGATACCCTCTTTCTTGCATGTAATGTAAGAAATGCTTTTTTCAATATGGATGGATTTTCTTGCGGGTTTGAGCTATTTAAAGCCGGGCTATTCTTAGCACTATTAGCACTCAGGGGCATCATTTATTTTGGACAAACAATCCTTTGCCAGTCTAGTGTGTATTGCACGAAAACATGTTTATTTTCTCAATATTTGGGCAATGTGGCGTCTGATCTCGGCCTGTAATGTTAGATTTGTAGAAAATGCCTTAGTTGCAATGCTTGTCTGAAAATTTAGCGAGCGGTGGCACGTGCAATAGTGGCTTTTTATGTTTTTTTTCTTGATTGTTCTATTGCCAATTATTACTTATTAGATAGTAAAACAACCTTAAGACTTTGACACAATTATTTTTAGGTTAGTTCATTTAAGGTATCTTTAAATTCATAACGAAAACACGCCTATACAAGTACATTGTAAACTTAAACGCCGAAAAAAAACACGAAAATTTTAAGATGAAAAATTGATATTTTTCTTGTTTCGGACCAATATATAAATTGTGGGTACTCGTTAGAACCGCCTCATCGAGGCGGTTCTAACGGGTACCCACAATCTATTTTAGAGCAGAGTGTTTGAGCTTTACGTCCCACCAACAGCTAAGGTCATATGGAGACGGGACCTCGGTTTAAAGACTCATCCGAAAGTCTGGAGAAGCCCGGGATCGATCCTGCGACCCTGTTTCACAAGGCAAGTAGCGTAACCACTACACCACGGAGGCTTCTAATTTTTTAGAGCAGAAATACGAAAAATAAGGTTTACCACTGTTAACCACAATTTTACTCTATTAAAGTGGGGTTCTAGGGGATCAAAATTATATAGGCATGTTTTCGTGATGAAAAAAAAAAACGGATCAACAAGGACAAGATCAAGCACATGCTCAGCCTCAGCCACAGATTGATTCTGCTGCACAGGCTTTTAGGAATATACAATTAGAACTAGAAAATGTATCACAAGCTTTAATGTCACGACCTGAGAAGTTTCAACAAGCCTGATTAAATTTGATGGCAACCCCCAAAATTACTAACAATGGATAAAGTCCATTGAAAAACTCTCCATTCTTGCGGATATACCTGAGGCAAGAAAAAAATGATGATTGCATATCATTGGTCTGGGGGAGCAGTCAGTGGTTTCATACAGAAATGCAGCTAACCCGAATGACACATGGCAACAAATCAAAGGACAAGGGTGTCCGATTTAGTGATGTAACGGACAGACAAATGACGCTTTCACTTCTGCGCAATGCACTGTATAACAAAAGCAGGGTGAGAACATACAGCTTTTCGCTGAAAGAATTCTGTCTTTGGCGGAAGAAGCCTGCCAAAATTAAGTAAGCGGGGGTAGGTGGGGAGGGGACGACGCTGTAAATTGTCAGCTTATTGACATCTTCGTCGATGGGTTGAGCCAAGACAGTTTAAAGCTTCAAATTCTTATAGATCAGCCCGATACCTTACAATTGCTATAGCAACTAATGCACAAAATCTCAGAGCTAGGGTTCAAATGATGCACACCTTTCAGACAACTAGAAAAGAAACATCTATGGAGGTTGACCACGCTAATAGAGGTCAACGTTCTAAATGTTGAAAATTTGCAACAAATTCTAACACAGCGCGCCTATATAGGCAATGGAAAACAACTGTGTTTTATTCTACAACAAATAACGGCAAGGAGGAGCGTGACGAATGACGTCATTAAAAACTGCAAAGATATGACGTCACTATTCGATTTCCTTGACGTTGGACGGTGTAGCGTCATTTTCTCGCATCGAAAAAGTTAGAAAAGGATATAAATGCATGTGTTTCAGTCGATAATTTTAGCGGGATTTCTTCTAACAATGGCGAAAAGTTGTGAGAATTTAAAGGAAACAAAAGCATTATTGCCGAGTTTCAGCGTGTTAGAATCGTAATAGATCAGCTCTAGCTAGTGATTTGTTATGTAATAAATCACAGTTTGTCGGTCAGTTGTAAGTAGACAAATCACGCGCGCTACGCGCTCGTGATTTGTCTACTTTACAACTGGCCTCCAAACTGTGATTTATTACTCAACAAATCACAGCTAGAGCTGATCTATTTCTTAAATAGAAATAAGATAAAATGTTGGAATTGTGGTCAAAAGGGTCACATTTCTAGCGACTGTAGATATAAAGAAACACAAAATAGGCCGCCTATGGATCATGGAAGACCTAGACAACAAAATACCGTTCTGAATATAGTACCTGCTCAGGAAAACTAAGAAACTCATTACATACAGGGGTCAATGAAATGAGTAAAGAAGACAATAGATATCTCACCAAAAGTTAAAGATCAATGATTCAGGCAGTCCAAATTCATGTTTATTAAAAATTCTTAAACAAAATAGATCTCATGTAGACACTGAAGCTGAATGTTCATTAATGCAACGCAGTAATTTTGATTGACTTTAGAATATATCAAGACTTGCCCCTAGGAAACTTGGCTTACAATCTTCGAATGGGACTGCACTTGCAAGTGTAGCAGTGGCATTGCTGTACAGTTTTGTATCGGTGGTACCTAAATGTTTCAAGACTTCTATATGATCAGAGATCTAAACAGAATCTTGACACTTGGTTTTGACAGGCTTAAACAGAACAATGTTAGGATTTATTTTTTAATGCCTAAGAATCAATGGTAAACTCCATGTCGGTCTAAAATTGAAAATCTAAACTTGAAAAAATAGGGACTTATTTGCAAATAAAGATTCTAAACTAGGGAAAGCAGGCACAGTTGAAATGCAAAATGACATAGGAAATCATGGACCATTTAAAAGCAGGGAAGTAATTGACAATGCAATTAATGAATTGTTGGATACAATGGTAATTTAAAGGCCAAGATCCCTATTATTATTTCCCGTGGTGATTTTTGATAAGAAAGATGCCAGTGAAAAGTTCTGTGTTGATTTTAGAAAATTTAATCAGATAACAGAAAAAAATAATTTCCTTGGGATTTTTAGATAATATCTTAGCATTACTTCGTAAAGCAAACTACTTTTCATCTTGAACCTTAACTAGAACTGTGTCAATACGACACGGATACCCCCGCCCATGGGCCAACCTCACCTCGACAAAAACATGCTGCAACAACAACTGTCATTTGACAGCATAACTCAACTGAAAACATTGTCCTTAAGGTCATTGACATAGCTGAGGGTATTGCCGATTAAACTGATGAAAATATAACTATAATCATTCAAAATATGACCTCAATCCATCAAATTTTTTAGAAAATATGATTTCTAAAAACCTTTAACATTAAAGTTTCTAAGTAGAAATAAAACAAAGATCAGGAATCGATACAATTAACTTACTCCATCCATCAAAAACACCAAAGGGACAGAAACACAAACATTAAGCGACCAGACCATAATGGAAACCCAAACAAAGGAAGGCCATAAGGACAGTTACTTTCCCACAACATGGTCATATGGCCATCCAAAATAAAAGGACACAAGTGATACACACAGTAAGTAACAAACAACAACATAAATAAATCGACACAGAAGAACCGCCTTGGAACGGTCAGTGGAAAGATTTCCACTGGGGGGGGGGGGGGGGGCTTAAATCGATTTTACGTGGCCACAATCCTCGCCCTTACTTCCGTCGCGATTTAGACAAATAATTTGTTCAGTCCGCATGAAGGCCTCCTAACTCATCAGTGCAACATCTCCGTGAACACAAATAATCAAAGAACCACAGAGGTGAGACAACGGTGAGGACTCGACAGCAAGAAACCACTGGAGCAAAAGAAAACCAGCAGTTAGACTCCGATGGGCCGGACCAGAGACAGAGCATCAGGCACCAACCAACATTACCTTGAATTAGATCTCTCTAATTCTCAATAAGCCTTTGCGTTGGAACCGTCATAGAATCTGAGGCCTGTACCACCGGCGTGCAATTAAAGAGGAAAGCAAAGTTGCCAACCGTGATTGGGTTAACTACCATGCATGCAGTCTGTCGTATAATATCCATGTTGTACCCAATCTTTTTATATCGAAGAATGATTTTACGAATTTGGGTGCTAAAGTCATTGCGGTTATATATTTTCTGAATTTATATACTAAGTCACCATAATATTCGAGTTCCGATAGACCTTGTTGCAGAAGAGATATAAGTCCAATATTGAATTTTGAAATTAAATCAGAATGGCGTCTATAAAATTTTGAAAAGGTTTTGCGTAGTTTATGGTACCGATAACCCTGATTAAGAAGTTTAGCCGTAAATAATTTATTACGAGTGCTGAAGTCAGTTACATGACTACACACTCTAGCAAATAGAATTAATTGCGAAATATAAACGTCATACGATGGCGCACGAGGAACATCACCATCCAAAAAAGGAAAATTTACAACCTCAAAATCAAAGTCATCGCGTTTATCATAAATTTTGCACGAAACAAACCCATCTACAATAGATAGATGTAAATAAAAAAACGGGGCCTCGGTATCGGAAGAATTTGCTTTATTTAACTGAAGTTCTGGGGGGTAAATCTGACTGATCAAACCATCGAAATAGGTATTATCAATATTTAATAATCATCTAAATATCGAGAAGTGGAGCTAAAAGCTTCAATAATATCATATTGGTTATCAATGGAAAGCGACAACATGAAGTCTCTTTCATAACAATACAAAACTAGATCAGCCACAAGAGGTGTGCAATTCGTACCCATCGGAATGCCCACAGTTTGTCTAAATAACTTAGTACCGAATCTAATATAAATATTGTCAAGTAGAAAGGTGAGGGCATCACACACTTTCTGACATGACCAAAGTGTATAATTCTTATGCTCTTTAGAAGTGAAAATGCATTTCTGACATTACATGCAAGATAGAGAGAATCTTCTCTGTAAAAAGCCCATTCAATTAAATCATTAAGCTTTTCTGTTATAAGATTATGAGGAAGTGTAGTGTAAAGAGTGGAAAAATCGTTAGTAGACAGACTTGAAGCACGAAAATGTCTGGATTTCAATTTATTTAAAACCTCATTCGAATTTTTTATAGACCAAAACAGATTTCTTCCTGATCTTTCAAAGACGTAATTATTATTTAATCACATGCGTTTTAATAGCAGTAAGACAGGAAGTTAATAATTTAGAAAGTTCAGTGGTAGTGCAAGAGCTAGAATTTGCAATAAACTGTGCTTTGTAAGGTCTTTTATGAAGTTTTGGTAACCAGTATACCGTTGGAAGCTTGTCTTGGCCTTCGGTAACACACACAGCAACCTTGATGGCTGAATGACAAATATGGTTATCTACTACAACTCTCTCTTCAGCTAAAGGCTGAAGTTCATAGGCCTAAGTCTACAACCTTGACCTTGAGATCATAAGGCAGGGGCGGAAATATATATGGCTTAATGAAACTTCTGACGTACCATGATTCCAAATATGAAGCATATCCATCATATGGTTTGGAAAATATTAGCTCTAAATACATTTAGCATGAAAGATTTCTAAGTTTGTGACCTTGACATTGTGTTTAGGGGCAGGCGTATGGCTGAAATGACCTTCGGACATGTAACTATCATCATGTCATATATGAAGCAAATCCGTTATATGGTTTGGAAAATAGCAGCTCTTAACATACTTTAAATTTAAAATACTTTTGTGTCTGTGACCTTCATCTTGAGGTCATGTGATGGGATGGGTATTGTTGAATATCACTTTGGACCTGTTTCTGCCATCGTACAAAATATAAACACAATTCATCGTATGATTTGGCAAATATGAAGTATTAACGTTAATAATTTCTAAGTCTGTGACCTTGACCTTGAAGTCTTATGCATGGGTGTGGGTATTGCCCAATGAGACTTTGGTCCTGTATCTATCACCATATCAAATTTAGAATTAATCCATCACATGGTTTGAAACATAAGAGCTCTTTAAAAATTTTAAAATTAAAAACTTGACCTTGAGGCCATGGGCGTAGGTGGTGGTTGTATAACTGAATAAAATTTTGGACTTATATCTATCATCATGCCAAATATGAACCATGTCAGGTTCAACCTAGTACAAATACCTTAATCCGAGTCTTTTACAATAAAAAATTCAGAGTCCGTGGCCTTGACCTTGAGGTCATGTGCATAGGTGGGGTATTAATGTATATCACTATGGACCTGTTTCTATCACCGTATCAAATATAAACACAATCTATCGTATGGTTTGGCAAATATGAACTATATAATTAACGTTAAAAATTGTAAGTCTGTGACCTTGAAGTCTTAGGCATGGAAGGGGGTTTTGTCCAATAAACCTTGGGCCTGTACCTGTCACCATAGCAAATGTAAACTTAAACCATTTTATGGTTTAGAAAATATCAGCTCTTTAAAACTGTTATAATAAAAACAAAATGTAAGTCTGTGGCCTTGACCTTGCGGTCATGGGTTTGGCTGGGGATATTGCTAAATAAAACTATTGACCTATATCTAGCATTATACCAAATATGAACCAAAGCCACCAAATGGTTTGGAAGATATGAGCTATTGAATAATAAGGTTCTACCTGGTACAAATACCTTAACCTGAGTCTTAAATATTAAAAAATCGTTATGACCTTGATCTTGAGGTCATGAGCATGGAGGGGTACTACTGAATAAGACTTTGGACCTATATCTATCATCATACCAAATATGAAAAAAATCCAACACATCGTTTGGAAAATATGAGTTCAGATTCTACCTGGTACAAGTGCCTTAACCTTAAGTCTAACAGGATAACGTACGTACGTACGTACGTACGTACGTATCTACACACATTCGTACAGACGGATGTACATTCGTACGCACGTACGCACGTACCTACTGACCCACGTACGGAAAACCGAAAATCTTTATGCCACCCCCGGGAGAATAAAACAGGAAGACAACGAATCACGAACAGCACAGCTTTCAGCCCCTCTTCCCCACAAGAGGTGATCAAGGTGAAACAGGTACAATGAATAAAAATTAAATAATACAGTCGAACTTCGATGGCTCGAACCACTTTGGGACCATGACAGTTTGTTCGAGACAGCGGTAGTTCGAGCCATAGAGGGATACTATTAGTGCCATACAAGGAGGCATAATGGAGATAATTGTGGATATCTTTTCGGTGTTGTATATTATAAATGAACGCTGTGTGTACTCATTAGAATCGCCTCATCGAGGCGGTTCTAATGAGTACACACAGCATACATTTGCAAGATGAATAAAGAAAATCTTCCTAAATTACCCCTATATCGAATTTGGCGGAACTCCCTGCGGACTCAAGAACGGATTCGACTCATTCATGGTAAACGAGCCATCGGAGTTGGAGCCATTGATGTTCTACTGTAAAAATGATAATAATACACAACCATAACTACATACAATATGAAGTTTCCCGTCGGAAAATCTGACAAAGCCATATTTTAAAATAAACAACATTAGAACCACCGCTTTAGGACGTTCAGTAGCGAGAACCACCGGGGAGTTTTAATCGATTTTACAGGCCCAGCCTTCATGGCCCAGCCTTGATGAGGCTTTATTAGCCGAAACTACGTAGCATGACCCATCTTCTTTATTATGAATTTTTACATTGCTCTCAAAGGAACTCATTTTTTGATTTTTATTCACTCTAGGATCTAATATTATTTACAACACACAGAATACGAGTTGGTCCACCAAAGGTTACTAACTCAGTCAATAGACCATCACAGAGTGAGTGAGTTTTAGTTTAACGTCCCACCAACAGCTAAGGTCATACGGAGACGGGACCTCGGTTTAAAGACTCATCCGAAAGTCTTGAGAAGCCCGGGATCGATCCTGCGATCCCTGGTTTACAAGGCGAGTAGCGTAACCACTGCACCACGGAGGCTTCTAGAGACCATCACAGAATATCATACAAATTAGAGCAAATTGAAATAAAAATCAAATTGAATATCCGTAAAGAATGAAAAATGAGGGCTCGTAGCTTGTTCCACACACTGTAACCTGGAGCTCAAGAAAACCTTACAAAAACACGCCTATACAAATACATTGTAAACTTTACCTCCGAAAAAATCGATTTTTTTAGATGAAAAATTGATATATTTTTCTTATTTCTGCTCAAAATATAGATTGTCGGTACTCGTTAGAACCGCCTCATCGAGGTGGTTCTAACGAGTACCCACAATCTATATTTTAAAGCAGAAATAAGAAAAATAAGGTTCACCCCTTTAAACCCCAGTTTTACTATATAAAAGTGGGGTTCAAGGGGGGTAAAAATTGTATGGGCGTGTTTTCGTTATGCCACCTGGTAGACCATATAGAGTCAAGCCAAAGACAAATCACCAGGTACCAACCACTTATAAAATGATGTTGTTTTAAGTTTCAGGTTGGGACCGCCGTCAAGTCAGAGACATGATCCCCGTCTTGCAGTGAAAGCGGAAAGTATTTTATCAACCAAGACTGGGTTTAAAACTAGCAAAGACGGAAGCTGATTGCCGAAGCTCTCCCGAAGCCTTCGGTTCAGGTTTGATGTTGATAAGGCTAACCATATGACCTCTACAGTGTTCACAATGGTTTTCTATGATTTTACCTTGATGACCTACTTGGTGAGCCCTAATGACCTTGCTTACTTTTTCTTGACACGCGTTTTGTCATGGACATCATTCTCAGCCTACGCCCAATCCGAGCCATATATATATGTGTATGTATTATGTACATATGTATGATGACTAATATTTGGAATAAATAAATAAATAAACATCATTCTAACCAAGTCTGAAGCTTTTTAGACTGAAAATACCACCTCTAGAGCATTCACAATGTTTTTTTCTATTATTTTACCTAGTGACGTATTTTTGACCCTACATCACCCAGTTTCGAACTTCACTGACATTTTGTAAAGAACACCACTTTGAGAAAGTTTGAAGTTGCTTAAGTGTAGAGTGTTCACATGCAATCTTGACAATCAAGAGGGCGTTAATCTACCACGGTTAGTCCTGTCTTACCTATTTTCGAACTCATCCGAGGTTTTATCCGTCTTATCATTATCTGCAAGTTTCTTGAGAATGCAACAAAAGATGAAAACGGGCTTGCTGTTTTCAAGGTCGATCATGGCAATTTTAACAATAAGAGGCGTAACTCACTCAGCCAATGTTGGTCCAATCTGACCCATTTAATAGTGTTGGCTGGACCATTGAATTCCAAACAAACAAACTTGCAACTCTGGCACAGCATGTAAGAACCTTATATGGGTGTGGGGGGTGAATGGAAAAATCCGTCCCAAGGGTCACTGCCTGGCATCACGAGGCTTACCGAGTGATGCCGGACAGTGATCCCGAGGGACGGATTTTTCTAACCACCCGTCACACCCATATAGAATTCTTTTTCTTACATACCTTCGATTTCTTAGCGCGGATTTTTAATGCTTTGTAATAATATTTTGTGCAAACAATATGATATCTTATGCGCACAAGATTATCTTATTAGCACAATCTGTTATCTTCTCTGCACAACATAATATCTTGTTCGCCCAGCATTTTATCTTGTTTGCACAACATATCTTGTTTGCACGATTATTTTGTGTAAACAACATAATATCTTGTGCGTACAAGATAATATCTTGTCCATACAAAATAATAATCTTGGTTACACAGCATACATATATTATCTTGTTTGCCCAACATATTATCTTGTTTGCACAACATAATATCTTTTTCGCACAGCGATATTACTTTTTAAATAAAATTATCTCGTGTAATGAAAACTAAAATTTCTTCTTACTCGTGCGATGTACTCATGAAAATGTGGATGTTTTCAACTCACAGGAATATATTTGGTTCACCTAAAAAGGTAAATCTCTTCTATATGAATTTCAAAACGCTAAGCTCTTGGGCATTTTCAAGTTTTTCTCTTCTGTTTCAGCAAAAAAAAAAAATAAAGCTTGAAATTAGATGTGAATCTTCAACGAAAATAGCATATAAATCTTTCCCCTGAAAACTAATGAAAAAAGGTCCTCTGCTCTAGAATTTTCTATAGTGTTAGGAGGGTTAACTTACAGGCACATGGTGCTCCGACGTAGAATGGCAAGTCGCTGTTGCAAGAGCACGTGCAACTGTCCACGTTCAATGTCCCGCCATTGTAGCAGTGCTGTGACGTGCAGTCTGAAATATACAATGAAATTGCGCTATTTAGACCAACTAAATTGATACATTCTGCCTTTAAAAGCATTTAACAAGATTTTAGGTATTCTTTATTTAAGAAATAGATCAGCTCTAGCTGTGATTTGTTGTGTAATAAATCACAGTTTGGAGGTCAGTTGTAAAGTAGACAAATCACAAGCGCGTAGCGCGCGTGATTTGTCTACTTACAACTGACCGACAAACTGTGATTTATTACACAACAAATCACTGGCTAGAGCTGATCTATTTCGATTCTAACACGCTGAAAATCGGCAATAATGTTGTTGTTTCCTTCAAAATCTCACAACTTTTCGCCATTGTTAGAAGAAATCCCGCTAAAATTATCGACTGAAACACATGCATTTATATCCTTTTCTAACGTTTTCGATGCGAGAAAATGGCGTTACACCGTCTAACGTCAAGTGAATCGACAAGTGACGTCATAAATTTGCAGTTTTAATGACGTCACACGTCACGCTCTTCCGAACTGTGATTTGTTGCAGAATAAAACACAGTTATTTTGCATTGCCTATATAGGCGCGCTGTGTTAGAATCTGTATTTGTGTATTATGCACTTTTTGCCCTCTAGAACGAGAACACCATTAGGGCCTTTCAAAAATGGTCTTAAAGTCCATTTTTTTAACCGTCCCAAAAATGGTCTTCATAAAAAAAGCAAATACTGCATGTACATCAACAAGAATAGTTGAATTAACATAAATAAATGTGTTATATAAATAAATACGCCTAAACCTTTTCATAACGCTGTTAATTGTATCACAATTTTGGACATAACACGGTTTTAAGACAGATCCCAAAATCGATTATTTAGAAAAAAATAAACGGTTTGTTTTTCTGTAAAATCTTTATTTGGACATTAATTAGGGGATAACTGTATTGCAAAATTGTGATTTGGGGAGGTAAATCGGAGGTTTTACGGTCGGAAATATCGTTTTACGGCGACGCGTCCGATTTACCTCCCCAAATCACAATTTTGCAATACAGTTATCCCCATTCTAATGCACTTCTATGGTTGTTTTGTTAAAAAAACTGTATTGTTTTGCAAAAAAAAAAAAAAAAAAAAAAAAAAAAACGGCTAGCGCTGTGAGCAGCGTAAAACCAAATGCCAGCCAATGAAAAGCGACGTTACGCGATGACGTCGGGTTTCCGACAGTATATCGCAGAATATACTGTCGCAAATTTTTGACGTTATCCAATCAGACGTCGCGTTACATACGCAAGTGCATTAGAATGGGTATTTGTTTACTAAACACGATTTCTTGTTTGATCCCCAACATTTTTTTTTTTTGTTTTTTGTTTTATGGCTCTTTCAAGATTATTTTACTTATTTCGAGCTGATCGTTTATCAGAATTGGGCGAAAGCCGGAGAACCCGGAGAAAAACCACTTGACCTTCTGATTCAGAACAAGGCTTCTCACACGTGATCAGAGCGTGGCTCGAACCACATCGTTCACGCAGAGCTGAAACTGACCGCACACGAGTACTGTTAAACTACTTAGAAGGTGTTAGCCTGCCCAGACAAAGTGGTGCGAGCATGGTGCGTCCATGCATATCATAAAAAAACAGAAGTGAAGGCAATGGTCAGGAATCGATTCAATCAACCCACAGCTCCCATCAGTGACACCAAAGGGAAAGAAACACAGATATGGAATAACTAGACCATAATGGAAACATCAATAGCGGAAAGCCAAAAGGTAGTCACTTTCCCACAAAATGGCCAACTGGCTATCCAAAACAAAATAATTTAAGCGATACACACACTCAAAAGACAAACCAGACCAAAAATAAACCGCGACAGAAGAACCGCCTTTGAACGGTCAGTGCAACGAATTCCACTAAGGGCTTTAAATCGATTTGACTCAGATGCAAAACTCGCCCTTTCTTCCGTCGCGATTTATACACATAATTTGTTCAGTCCGCATAAAAGCCTCCTAACTCATGAGTGCAACATCTCCGAGAACACAAAAAGCAAACAACCACAGAAATCAAACACCCATGAGGTCTGGACACGAGAAACCATTGAAATGCTGGAGCAAAAGAAAACCAACAGTTGGACTTCGATGGGCCCGACAAGAGACAGAGCATCAGGCACCAACCAACATTACTTAAAATTAAATTCTCTCTTATTCTCAGTAAGCCTTTACGCTGGAACCGTCATAGAATCTGAGGCCTGATCCACCGGTATACAATTAAAGAGGGAAGCAAATCTGTCAACCGTGATTGGGTTAACTACTAAGCATGCAGTTTGTCATATAACACTTATGATTTCCCAATCGTTTTTATATCGAAGAATGACGAAATTGGGTGCTGAAACCCTATTTGTCACTGAGCGGCAGGGGTTGAGATGTCATTTCTATGCTGAGTATAAGTCCTACAAAATTGAAAACAGTGTCTAAAATATGACCTATAATGTGTTGATGAGCACTTAAACCTCAATTTAAATAAACAAGACATAACGATTAAGAGTCGGCGACCTTACCCATTAGGCCACCGACCCCCTTTCGGACCCAAACAATAGTGCAATAGATAATTTGGGGACCGATGCAAATAACTATCTAAATAAACAAGGGAATTACATTGCCAGGAATTCATGCTCCCCGCTTTCGTTAGGCAAGATGATTATCACCACCCTCATACTCCCTACCTATTACATTGCCATCACGAAAACACGCCTATATACTTTTGACCCCCTCGCACCCCACTTTTATATAGTAAAACTGTGGTTTGGAGGGGTAAACCTTATTTTTCTTATATCTGCCCTAAAATATTGATTGTGGGTGCTCGTTAGAATCGCCTCGATGAGGTGGTTCTAACGAGTATACACAATCTATATTTAGAGCAGCAATCAGACATATATCACAATTTTTTTTATCTTAAATTTGTTCATTTTTTCGGCGATTAAGGTTGAACTGTATTTGTATAGGCATGTTTTCGTAATGACACACCCAAGACCATGATAAACAGCTCCTGCGAAGGTTTTTTTTTTTTCAAAGTGATCCACGGATGTGTACATGTAAGGAATTGCGTAAACAAGATGCACAGTTTAAAGTAGAAGTAAAACAAAGATCAGGAATTGATACAATTAACTAACTCCACCAGTCAAAGACCCCAAAGGGAAAGAAACACAAACATGAAGCGACCAGACCATAATGGAAACCTAAACAAAAGAAAGCCATAAGGACAGTTACTTTCCCACAAAATGGCCATATGGCCATCAAAAATAAAAAAGACACAAGTGATACACACAGTGAGTAACAAACAACAACATAAATAAACCGCCACAGAAGAACCGCCTTGGAACGGTCAGTGGAAAGATTTCCGTGGAAAGATTTCCACTGGGGGGCTTAAATCGATTTTACGTGGCCACAATCCTCGCCCTTACTTCCGTCGCGATTCAGACAAATAATTTGTTCAGTCCGCATGAAGGCCTCCTAACTTATTAGTGCAACATCTCCGTGAACACAAATAATCAAAGAACCACAGAGGTGAGACAACGGTGAAGACTCGACAGCAAGAAACCACTGAAATGCTGGAGCAAAAGAAAACCAACAGTTAGACTCCGACGGGCCCGACCAGAGACAGAGCATCAGGCACCAACCAACATTACCTTGAATTAGATCTCTCTAATTCTCAATAAGCCTTTACGTTGGAACCGTCATAGAATCTGAGGCCTGACCCACCGGCGTGCAATTGAAGAGGGAAGCAAAGTTGCCAACCGTGATTGGGTTAACTACCATGCATGCAGTCTGTCGTATAACATCCATGTTGTACCCATTCTTTAATATCGAAGAATAATTTTACGAAATTGGGTGCTGAAGTCATTGCGGTTATATATTTTTCTGAATTTATATACTAAGTAACCATAAAATTAGGGTTCCGATAGACCTTGTTTAAGAAGAGATATAAGTCCAATATTGAATTTTGAAATTAAATCAGAATGGCGTCTATAAAATTTTGAAAAGGCTTTGCGTAGTTTATGGTACCGATAACCCTGATTAAGACGTTTAGCCGTTAATAATTTATTACGAATGTTGAAGTCAGTTTCATGACTACAAACTCTAGTAAATCGAATTAATTGCGAAATATAAACGCCATAGGATGGCGCACGAGGAACATCAAAATCCAAAAAAGGAAAATTTACAATCTCAAAATCAAAGTCATCGCGTTTATCATAAATATTGCACGAAACAAACCCATCTACAACAGATAGATGTAAATTCAAAAACGGGGCCTCGGTATCAGAAGAATTTGCTTTATTTAACTGAAGTTCTGGGGGGTAAATCTGACTGATCAAACCATCAAAATAGGTATTATCAATATTTAATAAATCATCTAAATATCTAGAAGTGGAGCTAAAAGCTTCAATAATTTCAGATTGGTTATCAATGGAAAGCGACAACATGAAAAGTAGAAGTAAAACAAAGATCAGGAATTGATACAATTAACTTACTCCACCCATCAAAGACACCAAAGGGAAAGAAATACAAACATTAAGCGACCAGACCATAATGGAAACCTAAACAAAGGAAGGCCATAAGGACAGTTACTTTCCCACAAAATGGCCATATGGCCATCCAAAATTAAAAGACACACGTGATACACACAGTGAGTAACAAACAACAACATAAATAAATCGCCACAGAAGAACCGCCTTGGAACGGTCAGTGGAAAGATTTCCTCAGGGGGGGGGGGGGGTGGGGGGGGGCTTAAATCGATTTTACGTGGCCACAATCCTCGCCCTTACTTCCGCCGCGTTTTAAACAAACGATTTGTTCAGTCCGCATGAAGGCCTCCTAACTCACCAGCGCAACATCTCCGTGAACACAAATAATCAAAGAACTACAGAGGTGAGACAACGGTGAAGACTCGACAGCAAGAAACCACTGAAATGCTGGCGCAAAAGAAAACCAACAGTTAGACTCCGATGGGCCCGACCAGAGACAGAGCATCAGGCACCAACCAACATTACCTTGAATTGGATCTCTCTAATTCTCAATAAGCCTTTACAATGGTACCGTCATAGAATCTGAGACCTGACCCACCGGCGTGCAATTAAAGAGGGAAGCAAAGTTGCCAACCGTGATTGGGTTAACTACCATGCATGCAGTCTGTCGTATAATATCCATGCTGTTCCCAATCTTTTTATATCGAAGAATGATTTTACGAAATTGGGTGCTAAAGTCATTGCGGTTATATATTTTTCTGAATTTATATACTAAGTCACCATAAAATTCGGGTTCCGATAGACCTTGTTGCAGAAGAGATTTAAGTCCAACATTGAAGTTTCTTTCATAACAATACAAGAACAGATCGGCCACAAGAGGTGCGCAATTCGTACCCATCGGAATATCCACAATTTGTCTAAATAACTTACCGAATCTAATATAAATATTGTCAAGTAGAAAGGTGAGGGTATCACACACTTTCTGACATGACCAAAGTGTATAATTCTTATGCTCTTTATAAGTGAAAAATGCATTTTTGACATTACATGCAAGATAGAGAAAATCTTCTCTGTGAAAAGCCCATTCAATTAAATCATTAAGCTTTTCTTTTATAAGATTATGAGGAAGTGTAGTGTAAAGAGTGGAAAAATCTTAAGTAGACAGACTTGAAGCACGAAAACGTCTGGATTTCAATTTATTTAAAACCTCATTCGAATTTTTTATAGACCAAAACAGATTTCTTCCAGATCTTTCAAAGACTTTATCACTAATATTTAATCACATGCGTTTTAATAGCAGTAAGACAGGAAGTTAATAATTTAGAAAGTTCAGTGGTAGTGCAAGAGCTAGAATTTGCAATAAACCGTGCTTTGTAAGGTCTTTTATGAAGTTTTGGTAACCAGTATAGCGTAGGAAGCTTGTCTTGGCCTTCGGTAACACACACAGCAAACTTGGTGGCTGAATGACAAATATGTTCATCTACTATAGCTCTCTCTTCAGCTAAAGGCTGAAGATCATAGGCCTTAGTACCACCAAGCTCCTGCTTAATAGTGTTAACATAGTGGAGCCGTCACACAACGACGACGTTGATAGCGGCCTTGTCTGCAGGGGCCAAAACAAACTTCTTATGAAATTCTTGATACCTAGTTTAAAATGACGTAAAAACGTCTAAGGCTTTGGAGATAATAAGTTAGTATTTTGAGAATAGAAAGAAATGCGTTTATTCACTAGTTTTAAAATGCTAAGTTTCCAGTCCTTAAGGGCTTTATGCTCAACATACTCTCGCTTAATACTTAAATACTATTTGAGCAAAAATGACAAAGTTTAAAATACAGAGAAAAACAATGATAAACAAGAGGCACAATATGCCTAAACCACTCACACGAGGAACGTTTTAGTATGCTGTGTGTCTCATTGTTTCAGAGAAGAAGATTTTGTGGGACTTTTACCCACATCTCAAGCCCTGTCGCCCAGTGAAACCAATAGGGTTTATAAGCATGGACCGTCCGACACTCACACCGCTTTGCCTTGGCAGCCTTAGATCCTCTAGGTGGTTTACCAGTGCTCGTGTGTGGGTCGGATTCAGCTCTGCATGGAAGCATCATGCAGCCCATATATTTCTACAAGCCCCGATGGGCGGGAGCTGTGGGGAGTGTAATGTGGTAGGTACGTCTGGTGTCTTTGAAAGACATTGCCAATGTTTGTGACGTCGTGCCAAAGGTTGCATGGCGTTTTGACGCCGTGATGTCATGACGTCATGGAATTGACGTCTTGGAAGGCCGTATTGGAAAGTCATGAAAAATGTAGAGTGCAATGTAACCCTGATGAAGAGGTGAAGTAAAACAAGTGGTTGGATTTTATTTTTAGTTTTTCCCATTTTAAATACGTGGAAGCTAATGAGCCCTGCGGTGTGGCCAGTTTGGCCCTAGAGCATGGTTTGCAAGATTTATGTAGGTGACCACTTAACGTTGCCACATACTTGATATCTAAGCTTTTGGCCTTATAGCTTCAGAGAAGAAGACTTTTTTATTTTTGTTGTCCATTATAAGTCAATGGGGGCCCATAAGCTACGAGAGTGACCAATTTGGAGCCCACGGGCATGTTTGGCAGGATTTAAGTACGTGACCACTAATCGTTGCTACATTCTGAACATCTAAGCTCTGGGCCTTATGGGTTCGAGAAGGAGCGTTTTGGAGTGTTTTCCATTATAAGTCTGTGGAAGAAAATGAGCTCAGCGGCGTGGCCAGTCTGAACCCAAGAGGCATTTTTGGCAGGATTGTAGTAGGTGACCACTTAACGTTGCTACATACTCAATATCTAAGCTTAGGACCTTATGGTTTCATAGAAGAAGATTTTCGAAGTTTCTTTCATTGTCTATGGAAGCTAATGAGCACAGGGGTGTGGACAATGGCATAGTCGGGAGGATTTATGTAGGTGGCAACTTAACGTTGCTACATACTACTAAATATCCAAGCTCTGGGCTTATGGTTTGAGAGATGAAGATTTTTGAAATGAGCCCTAGGACGCCGCAAGTGTGAACCATGTGTGCATGGCTGGCAGGATTTATGTAGGAGGCCACTTAACTTTGCTTCATACTAAATATCTAAGCTCTGAGCCTTATGGTTAAAGAAAAGACAATTTTTGAAGTAATCCCATTATAAGTCTATGGGAGCTAATGAACCCCGGGGCAAGGCCAATGTTGACCCTAGGGGCAGGGTTGGCTTGATTTACGTATGTCACCACTTAACATTGCTACATACTAAGAATCTTAGCTCTTGGTCACATGCTTCCACGCAGAGCTGAAACCGTCCGCACACTAGTACTCGTAAACCGCTTAGTGGATCTAAGCCTGTCGAGGAACCGCGGTGCGAGTCGGACCGTCCATGCTTATAAACCCTATTGGTTTCATTGGGCGACAGGGCTTGAGATGTCATTTCATCTCAATGTCGGGTAAAAGTCCCACAAAATTTGAAGCAACGTCTCCAAAATGACCTATACTGTGTTGACGGGGACATTAAACCTCAAATCAAACAAACAAATCTTGGTCTCATGGATTCAGAGAAGACGATTGTTGAAGTTTTTTCCGATTGCTTATGAGCCCCGAGGCATGACCCGTTAGGACCCATGAATCATGGTTGGCAAGATAGGTGACCACTTGACGTTGCTTCATACTTAATTTCTAAGATTTGGGCCTTGTGATTTCAGAGAAGATCGTTTTTCAATTATAGGTCTATGGGAGCTAATGAGACCCGGGGCTTGGCCAATTTGGACCCTAGGGGCATGGTTGGCGGTGTTATATATGTTACCAGTTAACATTGCTACAAACTAAATATCTAAGCTCTTGGCCTTATGGATTAAGAGAAGAAGATTTTTAAGTTGTTACCCGTTATAAGACCGTGGAAACTAATGAGCCCCGGGGCGTGACCAATCTGGATCCCAGAGGCATAGTTGGCAAGATAGTTGACCACTTGACGTTGCTTCATACTAAATATCTAAGCTCTGGGCCTTGTGGTTTCGGAGAAAAAGAGTTTTGAATTGTTCCCATTATATGTCTATGGGAGCTAATGAGCGCCGGGGTGTGGCCAGTTTGGACCCCAGGGACATGGTTAGCAGAATTTATGCAGGTAACTACTTGAAGTTAGTTATCTAAATATATCTAAGCTCTGGGCCTTCTAGTTTCGGAGAAAAAGATTTTTAAGTGTTTTCCTTTATACATGTGAGTTTATAGGAGCTTAATGTGGCCATGGAAATCAGCATATCAGCCCCTAAGTTTAATGCAGCCTTTTTCTGCAACAGATGATGCTTCACATGAAATTTGATTAAGATGTATATCCCGCCCATCGGGGCTTGAGCGAAATAGATAAGCTGCATGATGCTTCCACGCAGAGCTGAAACAGACCGCACACGAGTATTGGTAAACCGCACAGAGGATCTAAGCCTGTCCCGGCAAAGCGGTGCGAGTCGGACCGTCCATACTTATAAACCATATCGGTGTCATTTGGCTACAGAGCTTGAGATGTAATTTCATCTCAATGTCGGGTAAAAGTCCAACAACATTGGAACCAACGTCTCCAAAATTAAACTATACAAGGTTGATTGGGACATTCATTACGAAAACACGCCTATACAAATCCAGTGTACATTTTACCGCGGAAAAACACGAAAATTTTGAGATGAAAAATTGCGATAATTTCCTTATTTCTGTTTAAAACATAGACTGTGGGAACTCGTTAGAGCCGCCTCATCGAGGCGTTTCTAACGAGTACCCACATTCTATGTTTTAGAACAAAAATAAGAAAAATAAGGTTTACCCCTGTAAACCCCAGCTTTACTATATTATAGCATGGACTATTGGTGTAAGTGGGATTCAAGGGGGTCAAAATTATATAGGCGCGTTTTCGTGATAAAACCTCAAATCAATCAAACAATCAATCAACAAGAATTGTCTACTACTGTAAGAGCAGTTGAACAGACCGTTATGAAAAAGCACCCGTGTGACATAGAGTTTTCTTTTATGTATCCAAAATGGCTACTGTTCAGATTTTTTTTTCTAATTTATACTACAAACTTAGGTTGTAGGTGCTTGCTAGAACCCGCCTCATTTAGGCGGTTGTAACGAATACTCAAAACCCATGTCTTGGAGCAGATATAAGAAAAATAATGTATAGCCCTGTATACCCCAGGCTTACTGTATAAAAGTGGGGTTTAAGGGGGGCCAAAATTATATAGGCGAGTTTTCGTAATGGCACCCACTATATATACACACAATATTTGTCAGCTCGAAAAATGACTACGCTGAAAACGCAAAAACTGATAAAAACCAGTGCTTCAGCTGAAGTGCACGACCCGCCGGATGCTTTTAGCTTTATGAGTGTTACCATATATGGGTATGGCGGCCATTTTGGTCATGTGACCTGGACCTAAAACGGTTCCCCCAATAAATGCGCCTTATCGTAAGGAGCAAAAATATATCTTATACTTTAGTACTGTATTCTGAATCGTTTGCAGGATAAAATGCATTCTCACTTTTCCGATACAAAAGCATATGTGTCAAAATTTGACCTAGGCACAAAGAAGGTCAAGGTCAACCCAGGGTCACCATTTTAGCAATTTATGATGGGCCTACGTCCCAGATGCTATTTATCAAGTTTCATGGAAATCTGCCAAGTGGTTCTGGAGAAGACTATTTTTGAATGGTTTTTACCATATATGGCTTGGCGGCCGTTTTGGTCATGTGACCTGGACACCATAAGCAAATTTTGGTTTCCCCCATCACATAGAGGCTCCATATGAAATTTGACTTCAATCGGCCCAACGGTTTCCGAGGAGAAGCAGTTCAAAAATTTTCACATTTTTCGCCTCGGCGAGACCATACTAAATGGAATGTAATATTTCTCAAGTTCATTGGTTAGATCTCATTGATATCTATCAGTATGCCAAAAATTGTTTAAATATTCCAAGCGGTTAAGTCACTATCACCAATTTTCACAAACGGGTTACGGACGGACAGACAGACTGACAGACTAACAGAATGACACGGTGATTTTAGGGCACTCTTAGAAAATCAACCGACTTCAGTCGGTCGCTTTTTCTGCGGGTCGTGAAATCATTTCATTTATATACCGTCCACAGACCGTAACACCAACACATGCGATAATTTCAAAACTAGGTCCACTTCTTTGAGAGGAGAGGCATACACAAGGTACCCGTTACATGTATTTATACGACTATGTATTGTAGCTCAAAAAAAGTTCAAAACGCGACCTCGTAGATGCACTTTTTTCTGGAAGCTGCTGAGGAGTAGGATTCACCATGATATCATTCCTTGTCAGCATGCTCTCAGGAGTTCCGAAATGCTAAATGACCATTGGCTGTCGCCGCGCGACGAGACTGCATGCAACTATTCTTGTTGTCTTAGCACACACAAAGACTAAACCAGATCCGATTAACTACTATAAATTATGAAGTTTTGGATTCAGTGACTTTTCAAGATTAAACAGTTTATTCAGGACAAAATAGGTTATTATATAAGAAAATCCAATAGAGGGTGTTTTCTCCCCCCCCCCCCCCCCCGTAACGCCTCCTGACTCCTTTATCGTCATCTTCACTAACCGTTAGTGTCTCGAAGTATCCCTATCTGGCATATAATTATCTTACATTGGTATGAGGGATGGACAGAAAACCCCGACCCAAGGGTCACTGTCCGGCATCACGAGGCTTGCCGAGTGATGCCGGAGAGTGATTCGGGGGGACTGATTTTTCTATCTACCCTTCACATCATATAAAATTTTTCTTGCATACCTTTCATTTATGCGAGTGGGTGTTTTTAAAATGCAGTCACTTCGGTTGTCGACGTCCGTTACATTTTAATCACAATAATCCGGTGTTTTCTATGTCACTGTGCGCGCAGTGACGTCAAAGTTAACGACGGCGAACGTGACGTCATATTCAAGCAGTGCACATCAAACACGTGAAAATTTCCGATCTGTATCCTATCTCTGGGTTAGATAACCTGGGTAGGATAATAAAATCTATCCCAGGGTTAAGTCCCGATTTTTTCCTTATCTGGTTTGCAAGAACAAATAATAATAAAAATGTCTTGTTTAGGGAGGATAACATATTTAGAATACAAATACTCATCTACTCATCCTCTTAGCTAACAAGTACAACATATAAAAATTAACACTTTTTACAATATTTATAAAGTATGCATGCAGTAGTCTAGGAATAAAACAAGTTTATAACTGGATGAAATAAGAACTGGGATTAAAAGCTGAAATTCAGGTTCATAACATAAAATTGTAAAATCATTCTTGCTACCATATAAACCAATGTTTAAAATAAGGACCCCTACCCCCACGCCCCCCCCCCCACCACACACACACTTAAAATATAATAATAATAGAAACTGCTACATGTAGTTATGATCCTAGAAAGAAAGTGGCGTCCCCAGCACACCGCCCGCATGTGGCGGAAACCGATGTCAAAACATCATGCACCAAGCAACCACGACGTGCACATCCACGGCGCAACGGCGCATGCCACGTACTGTAGGCGCAGAGAACGCCACATGCATCTATATATTTGTCAATACTTGTCTGAATAATATGAGCTTCATGATGTTTGAGCCAAAGAAGTTCGACTTCATTTCAAACTGTTCGTGACAATACTGCAACATTCACTGTAATCGGTCCTATTTGGCCATTACTCGCACGTGCACAATGCTTACACTCTGGAGCCTATTCAATAATCATGTTATTACGCAAGGGATAACCTGCACTGGGGATGACCGTCCCTACATATTGGAACGTCCTGATCATATTTGTCATTTATCTACAGGCGATGACAATGGCGTGTGTTCGGATACCGAAGATTCATTCCCTCTTACCGGGTGCAGAACCCGGGACCACTTACATTAGTGGCAAGTGTGTTAACAACTGAGCTACCAGACCCCATCGCTCTTAGTTTCGTGGTGCTGACGAACTTTGAAACCGATTTATATATTCTCTCCTCAGAACCATGTAAAAGTTTTATAAAATATAACATACAAACTACAACCGCAAGTGTTAGGGCAGTCTCATAAATACAATGCCACACAGATTAGAACTGCAAGTGTTAGGACAGTTTCATAAATACAATACCACAAAATTTAGAACTGCAACTGTAACGACAGTTTCATAAATACAATACCACACGAATTAGAACTGCAAATGTTCGGACAGTTTCATAAATACAATACCACACAGATTAGAACTGCTAGTGTTAGGACAGTTTCATAAATACAATGCCACAAAGATTAGAACTGCAAGTGTTCGGACAGTTTCATAAATACAATACCACACAGATTAGAACCGCAAGTGTTAGGACAATTTCATAAATACAATACCACAAAGATTAGAACTGCAAGTGTTAGGACACTTTCATAAATACAATACCACATAGATTAGAACTGCAAGTGTTAGGACAATCTCCACACGATGCGCCACTACTGTATGGACTATTGGTGTCAGGTGGTGTATTTCCCCTGAAAAATAAAACAAGGATATGCATAGAGGAGCGCACATAAGTGTAATTATGTTTTATTAAACGAGGATTACCGAATTCAATACATGGTGTTTTACTTTCCCAGACGAGACGGCAATATCACAAATTTATTTTCTTTCATGTTGAAACGCAAACGGCATATTTATCATGTCCGTTTCGAACTCGTTCAGGGGTTGCTATGAAAAAATTTCGCCTAAATGCAGCTACATGTATCAATATACGATAACACAATTTTCCATAACTGCATATATCAATATACTTTACAAATTTTACCAAGACTTCAGATATCAATATACTATGACAAATTTTACCATAACTGCAGCTATCAGTATATTGTGTCAGATTCTCCCATAACTGCAGCTATTCATATACTATCACAAATGTTCCCATAACTTTTGATATCATTATACTATGACAATTACCGGCCTCGGTAGCTGAGTCAGATGCTCGTCTGGCTGGTGAACAGGAGGACGCGGGTTCGATACCTGCCGGGTCGGCAACATTCTTTCGTGGATATTGATCATGAAATCTTTTCTACGGTCATTCTCTCCCTTCCGCTGATCCAGGAAGGGCAGTTGTCAGTTTCTGGCGAAAGAATGTGCACTGTACTGGTTAACCGCTTATGTAAAAGCCTGCCCAAGAAAAAGTGCGGATAGGTAAACTGACCGGCTAAAAATGACATAAAACGTGTTGACTGGGCCGTTAAACTCTAATACAAACAACATACTATGACAATTATTTTCCAAACTGCAGATATCAATAAACTAAGACAAATTTTCCCATAGCTGCAGCTATCCATATACTATGACAAATTTTCCCATAACTGCAGCTATCCATATACTATGACAAATTTTCCCATAACTGCAGCTATCCATATACTATGACAAATTTTCCCATAACTGCAGCTATCCATATACTATGACAAATTTTTCCATAACTGCAGCTATCCATATACCATGAAAAATTTCCCATAACTGCATTGTTTTTGTTTGTTTGTTTGATTGTGTTGAAGTTTTAGTCCCCCCCCCCCTCCCCCCAAAACAAAAAAAATATTTGGGTCATTTGGGAGACGTTGGGAGACGTTGCTTCCGATTTCATGGGACTTTTAGCCAACATTGGGACATCTCAAACTTTACCGCCCAAAGAAACCGCAAGGGTCAAAGCAACTTCATCACGAAAAAATGCCTTTATAATTTTGACCCCATTAAACCCAACTTTTCAAGAGTAAAATATGAGGTTTGCAGGGGTATACTTTATTTTTAGAAGGTGATGACCTTTCAGGTCTCACCTTCTTATGGCAACACTCAGGGAATTCCCTTGATACCGCATCACTCCTTTTTCAAGAAAAATAGGTCCTCATAAATCAGTGAACAGATGCGCTTGTATCATTTGATATGTGAAAATAATATGCAGATTGAAATAAAAACTGTGGATGCAAAATACACAAATAATGAACTTCAGAGTTAAATGTCATAAAATTGATCTAGATTTGAAATCGGTCTCGTTTCGCAGCTGACCTGGCCTAGTTAGTAAGAGCGAGTTCGGTTGACTTTCTAGAGTTAATTATAGTTACACCAAAACACGGGGGTTATGGCTCGTGTCGCACTACTAGAGTTAACTTGAGTTCAATCAAGCTTGCTTTTGGGATTTGGGAGTTCTGTCTAGCAAGAACAAAACCACGACGGCAGGGGGATAATAGTAGGTTAATTAAATGAATATAAACTTATTAGAAGGTGATGCCCTTTCAGGTCTCACCTTCTTATGTCAATCGACACTGGAGCCCACCTCGATGACGAATAACTCCTATGCTTCAAGAAAAATAAGTCTCCATATATTTATCAATAGACGCGCATGTATCATTTGATAAGTGAAAATGATGCTGATTGCGAAACTGAGGAAGCCAATTACACAAACAACTAACTTCAGAGTAAAATGCCATAAAATTAACCCTATGGTTCAAATTTGTCCCGATTCGCAGCTTTGTCATGACCGAGTTTGCTTTGAGCGAGTTCATTTGACCAACTAAAGTTAACTCAAGAAAAGTAGGGGAGACAGTAGGCTTACTCTTGTACAAAATTGTATAATGACTGTATCACCCCACGCCCCACTTTTCGATCCCACAATTAGAAGCGACAGGAAGCATCATATTTCATTTGGTGCGTCACCAGTAACGATTCAGATTCAGAACTCTACTGACGTCAAGAAAATGTCATCGTTTGCCCTCGGGTTAATCGAAAGTATAAAAATGTTTTCAAGTTGGACGTGATTTTTCCAACACGTGGCCAAAATTTCAAAAAGTTGGAAATAATCGATTTTCGGATTGCATTTAACTTACAATTTTCCACCTTCCACCGTATTCGTTGTTACTAGGCAAGGCTTCCATCTCTCATACCAAGCAAACTCTCGCAGTCGCAATATTCCTACATGGCGCGTCTTGGAGCAAGTCAACTCTTGTTAACTCTAGTACGTCAACTGAACTCGCTCAAAATCTAGATCGCGGATTAATAATTCAATGAATGAGTTGACAGCATGAATGGAATACTACGACTTGCTATACTACAGATAGAGCGAAGTTTTGTTTGTTTGTTTGATTTGAGGTTAAACGTCCCCGTCAGCACTGTAAAGGTCATTTTTGACACGTTGCTTCCAATTTGGTGGGACTTTTACCCGACATTGAGATGAAATGACCTCTCAAGCCCTCTCGCCCAATGAAACCAATGGGGTTTATTAGCATGGAGGGTCTGCCTCGCGCCGCGGTTCCTGGACAGGCTTAGATCCTCTAAGCGGTTTACCAGTACTAGTGTGCGGGCCGGTTTCAGCTCTGCGTGGAAGCATTATGCAGCCCATATATTTCTTCAAGCCTCCATGGGCGGGGGCGGATAAAGAGAAGTTACCTTCACTGTTGCATTTGTTTTGATTTGAGGTTTAACGTCCCCATCAACACTGTAAAGGTCATTTTGGAGACGTTGACCTTTACAGTTGCTTCCAATTTTGTGGGACTTTTACCCGACATTGAGATGAAATGACATCTCCAGGCCTTTTGCCCAATGAAAGCAATAGGGTTTATAAGCATGGACGGTCAGACTCGTGCATACCGCTTTGCCTGGGTAGGCTTAGATCCTCTTAGCGGTTTACAAGTACTCGTGTGCGGGTCGGATTCAGCTCTGTGTGGAAGCATCATACAGCCCATATATTTCTCCAAGCCCCGATGGGGGGGGGGGGTGCGATTCACTGTTGCATGGATATATTTGTGAACGATCGGGAAAATATAACTTTATAACTTAAACTCCTTTATCTTAACGTTTAAATTACGGGTTAATACACATTTATTCTGAGCGGTGGGCGCTTTTTTTGAGCCGAGGTCAGAAAATATCAGATTTTGTTTCCTCTATTTCTGTATCTGAATATTCCCCTTTTTTACTGAGGTGTATTTGATTTGTATGATTTGACGTTTAACGTCCCCGTCAAGACTGTATAACGGCCTCGCCCACCGGGGCTTGAGGAAACAGACTGGGCTGCATGATGCTTCCACGCAGAGCTGAAATCGACCGAGCACGAGTACTGATAGACACCGTAAAGGTTCGGATTCTAAGCCTGTCCAGGAAAGGTGGTGCGTGTTGGACCACCAATGCATATAAGCTCTATTGGTTGCATTGTGCGGCAGAGGCTGAGTTGCCATTTCATCTCAATGTCGGGTAAAAGTCCGACACAATTGGAAGCGATGTCTCCAAAATGACCTATAAAGTGTTGATGGGGCGTTAAACCTCAAATCAAACAAACAAAACTGTACCGACGTGCTTCGAATTTCGTTGGACTCTTACCTAACATTGTGATGAAATGGCATTTAAAGCCTTGCCACACTATGAGCGAGTCCAATGGACTTTCCGACTTCAAATCATAGCCCTGGGTCCAAAAATGCCCCCGCCCCGAGGCACTTTGGTTTTATACTGACTTATACAGGGAAACCCTTTGAAAATCTTCTTGTCAGAAACCAGGAGGCTGAGGTGTTTGATAATTGATATGAAGCTGCGTCTAGTGGACCTCTATCAAGATTGTTAGAATTATAGCCCTCTGACCAAAAAATGCCACCCCCTGTAGCCCACTGGTTTTACATAGACATCTCGCGGGAAAATCTTCAAAAATCTTCTTGTCTGAAACTATAAGCCTCAGATCTCAGATATTTGATATTTGGTATGTAACTTCGTCTTGTGAACCTATATCAAGATTTTCAAATTATAGTCCTTGTGCCAAAATCCCCCACCCCCCCCCCCCCCCCCCGGTGCCCTTTGCTCTTACATTGGGATATATAAGGAAAATCTTAAAACTTCTCTGTAAACGCAAGGCCCAGGTCTTTGATATTTGTTAAGATTTATCTAGCAGACCTCCACCAAGATTGTTCAAATTATAGCCCTTGGGTCAAAAATGGCCCTGCCCTGGGGCCCACTGGTTTTATGTTGACTTATATATGGAAAACCTTTAAAAAGCTTCTTATCTGGAACTAGAAGGCCCAGGTCTTTGATATTTGGTATAATGCTTCATCTGGTTGTCCTCTACTATGCTGTGTAAATTATAGCCCTTGGACCAAAGGTTGCCCCGTCTCAGGCCCCACCGGTTTTACATAGCCATATATGGAAAACCTTTAAAATGTTCTTCTTAAAAAACCCAAGGCCCAGGTCTTTGATATTTTGCTAGAAGTTTCATGCGGATGACCTCTACCAAGATTATACAAATCAAAGCCCTGGAGTCAAAAATGGCCCCGCCCCAGGGCCCACTGGTTTCACAGACTTACGTACTGAAAACCTTTAAATACCTTCTCGTCTGAAACCAGAAGGCCCAAGTCTTTGATATTTGGAATGAAACTTCCTCTAGTTGCCCTCTACCAAGATTGTCCAAACTATAACCCCAGCGGGTCAAAACTGGACCTGCCTGGAGCCCACTGGTTTTATATAGGGTTAAGACTGAGCCGATTAATCTCCTTCTGCTGCAACCTCAATGTCCACAAGGTGCCTAGACAGTGACATACAAGTCAGCTCTGTATTGTCAAAGGGAACCACTGACACATAACCATCCTCCCTTTGTCACCATGTGACAGTATTAGTAAAACTAATTCATTTCCCTCTGTTGCACTAGGACCTGCCTGGCTCTCGATGCCCACAATGTTCACAATATGTCCAGATAGTGACATACAAGTTAGCTCTGTATTGTCAAAGGGAACCAATGGCTGTCATTTTACGACAGTTCTTGCCCCCCCCCACCTCCCACCCCCGCCAATTGTCACAGCGAGGCATTGTAAGTTAGACCATAACGATAACTCACCCGTGTGACAGAGCATTTTTCACATCTCCAAAACGGCTAGTTTTCTGATGAAAAACCTTGATATTTTTTATACTAATGTTCAAAATATATGTTGAGGGTACGCGTTAGAACCGCCTCAGTAAGGCGTTTCTAACGAGTACCCACAACCTATGTCTTGGACCAGAAAATACAAAAACAATGTATACCCTCGTAAACCCCGTGCAGTTTTCTCCATACAAAGGGGGTGGGGGGTCATTTAACGGATTTGTTCACGTGATGCTAAGCAAATTCATAACCATTCACTAGGACATGACCCTCAATGTCCGGAAAATGTCCAGGTAGTAACATATAAGTCAGCTCTTTAGAAGGGAACTTTGAAAAGACTTCATCCTCATGCAGAAAGAAAATAATTTTGGAAGGAATGTTCCATGGGTGACCCTCTGACAAAGTTGCTCATAATAGATCGCTCCACTGAACATAAAAGCCACCAAACGAAACAATAAGACTTCTAATTACGATAACACACCCATGCGAAATAGTGCATTTTTAACATCCCCAAAATGGCTATGATATTTTTCTTAACAATGATCAAAACATAGGTTGTGGGTGCTTGTTAGGCCCGCCTTAATGAGGCGGTTCTAACGAGTACCCACAACCTATGTCTTTGAGCAGAATTATGAAAAATAATGTATAAACCCCCACCCCCTAACCCCAGTTTGCTCTATATGAAGTGGGGTTTAGAGGGTTCTTCATTTCACGGACTTGTTAACGTGATGTAGTACTAAATATGTAGACTGATTTTGAAATAATTTCACAGGAATGTTCCTTTGGTCACTCTCAACCAAAATGGCTCAAACCATCCACTCCACCTTATATTACCTACCACTTTATCTGTACAATAAGGATTAGGTGAGCGTTCCAGGGCCATTATGCCCCTCTTGTTTAATCCAGGTTTCACTGGGTCGACGTACGTCTTTCAAACACTTGACAAAACATAGCAACCAACAAACTTTTAAACTTTTGATCGAAGCCTCAGATAAAAAAACCAGTCTGTGTCCCGGAATATTGGTGTTGGAAAGCCATTTGCTACTAGAACGTATAGTGTTGAGTAAACTATTATCCCCACGTCGGACTGGGTGGGGGTGGGGGGTCTAACGAGCACCCAAAACCTTTGTTTGGAGCATTTAATTATAAAAAACATATCATTTTTATCAGAACAATTACCTATTTATAGGTATGAAAAAAATCACAATGTCACAGAGATCATTACGTGAACAAGTCCGTGAAATGAAGACCCCCTAAACCCCACTTTATACAGAGAAAGCTGGGGCCTACGGGGGTAATACATTTTTTTTTCTTATTTCTGCTCCAAGATATTGGTTTTGGGTACTCGTTAGAACCGCCTCAAAATACCATGAAATTCATCAGAAAAGTAGCCATTTTGGAGATATGAAAAAATGCATTATGTCGCACGGGTGTGTTATCGTAATGATGAAAAATCCTTCTTATGCCGCTTAACCCTGTGCTAAGATTAACTCTCGGTCCCCGCCCATAGGGGCTTGAAGAAATATATGGGCTGCATGATGCTTCCACGCAGAGCTGAAATCGGCCGCACACGGGTACTGGTTCTGGTAAACCGCTTAGATGGTCTAAGTCTGTCGAGGTAAAGCGGTGCGAGTCGGACAGTCCATGCTTATAAACCCTATTGGTTTCATTGGGCGGCAGGGATTGAGATGTCATTTAATCTCAATGTCGGGTAAAAGTCCCACAAAATTGGAAGCAGCGTCTCCAAAATGACCTATACAGTGTTGACGGGGATGTTAAACCTCAAATCGAACAAAACAAACCATGATTAACCCACAGTTGCACGAACTACCTTTTTTCAAACAATGTTTTACTGAAAGCGAACTGTACATTACGAAAAAACTCCTATTCAAATATATTGAACATTTTACCGCCAAAAAATGAAAATTTTCCGATAAAAAGTCCGATATTTTTCATATTTCCGCCCTGCACATAGATTGTCGGTACTCGTTAGAACCGCCTCGGTGAGGCGGTTCTAACGAGTACCCACAATCTATGTTTTTGAGCAGAATAAGAAAAATAATGTATACCTCTACAAACCCCAGTTTTACTTAATATATGTGGGGTTTGAGGGGGGTCAAAATTATATAGGCGTGTTTTCGAAAAGAAAATAGAACCGCCTCAATAACATGTAAAGTTTTAACCCTTAAGATTCTAATCACGGCAACTGTCATATAATTTGGTGTCTGCAGGTTACTCTTAAAGTCATTTATGTCACAGTGTGGACCCGGATCAGATCAGACTGCTCCTTCAGACTCAGATCAGCAGTCTAATCAAGGAGCAGTCTAATAGGGGTCCACACTGGTTGCCTTAATGAAGAAAAAAAAAGAAATGCAAGATGATTCAGCAGACAAAATGACATAATGAACCTATGATATAGGATTGTTCATGAGCTTGAATTAAGGTTATGTCATCAAGCTTAAGGTCAAGATATTAAAAACATGTGTCCGATTTAAAAGCGAAAACTTTATTTAAAGATTTCTCATGGGCTAAGGGTGTGCCACGATCTTCTTTCAAAATAACATTAAATGTTCTGAACAAAAGGTTAATCCTTTGGCAGCAATGACTACAGGACAACATATGGAATGATTTTTCGTGGCAAGACTTGTTAATTTCGGCAATTTAGGCCTCATCAGTGACGCTGAAATAGTTCCTAAATTCCGCAGTTAAATCAAAGATCCCATAAGACCAGAAAATATAACCAACACTTTGATGGAGGTCAGGGAGACTTTTTTCGGCCGCCACACATTCAGTTAATGTAGTAAATGAAGAAAACAACAACAACTTTTTTTTCTGTGTTTGAAACAAGGTAATACATGTACCAAACAATAATAACCTAGCACCATAACTACAACACACCCATGTGATATAGGGAAGTCTTTCATGTCGCCAAGTGGTTACTTTTCTGGTGAAAGTTTGTGATAATTTTCTTATTTTTACTCCAAACATAGGTAGTGAGTGCTCGATAGAACCGCCTCAGGCAACCTATGTCTTGCACCAGCAATCCGGAGCATAATGTATACCCCCGTGAACCCCAGTTTTCTCTATATACACTAAAATATTATAAGTTATTTTGATACCTAGTGTGTGTATGTGTGTGTGTGTGGGGGGGGGGGGGGGGGGACATGGGATCTCTTACCCGCCTGAAGGCGATATTTGCCAGAGCCGTCAGGCGAGGGTAAGTATCGCTTTCAGGCGGGGAATATGATCCCATTTTCCCCGTCAAGAATCAAAATAACTATTTTGTAAAACTCTAAAACTCTAAAATATAGATTGTGTGTACTCGTTAGAACCGCCTCGACGAGGCGGTTCTAACGAGTACCCAAAATCTATATTTTGAGCAGAAATAAGGAAAACATCCCATTTTTTCATCTTAAAAATGTTTTTTTTTTTCGGCGGTAAAGTTTACAATGTACATGTATTTGTATAGGTGTGTTTCAGTAATGTGTCTATATGTGACGTCATCAAAATAGAGGTGGGGGCAATGATCAGGCATCGATACAATTAACCCAAAGCTCCCATCAGAGACACCAAAGGAAAGAACCACAAACATGAACTAACAGACCCTAATGGAAACATCAATAGCGGAATACCAAAAGGACAGTTACTTTCCCACAAAATGGCCAATAGGCTATAGATCCAAAATAAAATAATATAAGCGACACAAACACTCAAAGACAAACCATAACAAAAATAAACCGCGACAGAAGAACCGGTCAGCGGAAACGAATTCAACTGGGTGGCTTCAAACCCACCCTTTTTCACGCACTTCATTGATCATGGTGTTCAGTGGAAAAAATCTTTACGTCATGTCAGGATGAGTTTTATCATGGAAAACATTGAAACAAAGTACCGAATGAATGAAAAAAAAATCATTTTTTTTTTTATTATTATTTTATTGTGCATGAAGATATTTTGATTTTTGATTTCATTTCTTGTCAACTGCGCAGTAAATCCAAGATGGCGGACATCACAATTCAGCGAAGACAAGCGCGAGAGGGGTAATGTATTTTTGCCCATCGGGCATATTGAAAAAAGGCCCTTACACTGTCCAATCAAAAGCCTACAAATTTCTTTGCAGTATATTCTAACACAGCGCGCCTATATAGGCAATGGAAAACAACTGTGTTTTATTCTGCAACAAATCACAGCTTGGAAGAGCGTGACGTGTGACGTCATTAAAAACTTCAAATTTATGACGTCACTAGTCGATTTACTTGACGTTAGACGCTGTAACGTCATTTTTTCGCATCGAAAACGTTAGAAAAGGATATAAATGCATGTGTTTCAGTCGATAATTTCAGCGGGATTTCTTCTAACAAAGGCGAAAAGTTGTGAGATTTTGAAGAAAACAACAACATTATTGCCGATTTTCAGCGTGTTAGAATCGAAATAGATCAGCTCTAGCCAGTGATTTGTTGGGTAATAAATCACAGTTTGTCGGTCAGTTGTAAGTAGACAAATCACGCGCGCTACGCGCTCGTGATTTGTCTACTTTACAACTGACCTCCAAACTGTGATTTATTACACAACAAATCACAGTTAGAGCTGATCTATTTCTTAAACACGTGCTGATCTAACTGCCCGCGTGAGATACCTGCCAGGGTCGGCAACATTCTTTCCTAGAGATTGATCATGAAATCTTTTCTACGGTCATTCTCTCCCTTCCGCTGATTCAAGAAGGGCAGTTGTCCGTTTCTGGCGAAAGAATGTGCACTGTACTGGTTTACCGTTAATTATAAGCCTATAGGTAAACTGATCAGCTCAAAATGACCTAAAAAAGTGTTGACTGGGCCGTTAAACAACAATACAAACAAACAAACAAACAAACTGCCCGCGTGCACATCACGAAAAAACGCCCATATGATTCTGACCCCTTTGAACCCCCTGCACTTTTATATAGTAAAACTTGGGTTTACAGAGGTATACATTACTGTTCTTATTTCTGCTAAAAATATAGATTGTGGATACTCGTTAGAACCGCCTCGATGGGGCGTTTCTAACGTGTACCCACAATCTATAAAAGAAAACTTTACCAAATCAAAATTCCCTCTATTAAACAGCCAGAGTTTACCTAAATAGCAAAAAATCGGATGTAAAAATAGGAATTTCTCTTCTGGTGTATTAATTCAAAATTTATTTTTCTCAAAACTACCATTGTGATATATGCATAAATACAATATAAGCAAGTGAAAAGAAACATGAATGATAGAGAGGTGTCATCTGACACCTCCCCTTCATTTACTTTTCTTCTAGTACATCCATGTTGAGCTGTCTTCAATAATCACTATTTTTTGTCTGTCGATAACAAGCCATACATCATCTCAGACATTTCCCTCTGTTGAACAGCCACCTCCATTAAACATCTAGTTTTAGAGTTTGCCCAGGATGGCTGTTAAATGGAGGTTACGCTTTAGTTAAGTAAACTGACAGGCTCAATACGCCCTAAACAGTGTTAATTGCGCCGTTAAACTCCAAAACAAACGAGCAAACATAGCATCATGGGGGCTCAACGGCCCATTCAACTTGACCTAAATAGTTTTTACCGGGCCGTTAAATCAAAAAAAAAAAAAAAAAAATAAGAAGAAAAATAAAACAAAAACCCAGGATTACTTACGCTGGAGAGTAAAGACACACATAGAAATGACTGCCGTATTGCATATTTGTACAGAACGCATACCCACATCCTATTTTATGTGTTTTTGCCCACACCACCTGCAAAACATGATTGAATACGACCAAGTTACACGCTAGAGAACCATATGAGTTAGACCAAGTTGCACGCTAGAGAACCACTGTACTCGAACTTCTCCGTAGTTGCGTGTTATCTACAGTTGAAAAGGACTCAGAGCGTTATTTCACTATTATTTATCATTCTGAGACCCATATGAAATGTTATTTGCAAAAGTTTGAAAGTAACTTATTTCCAAAAGTTTGAAAGTAACTAACTATAATTAGTACAGTCATTACGAAAACACGTACATTGACACATTTATCGCCGAAAAACTGAAAATTTTCAGATGAAAAATTGTGATATTTTTCTTATTTCTGCTCAAAATATAGATTGTGGGTACTCTTTAGAACCGCCTCATTGAGGCGGTTCTAACGAGTACCCACAATCTATATCTTAGAGCAGAAATAAGAAAAATAAGGTTTACCCCTGCAAACCCCAGTTTTACTATATAAAAGTGGGTTTCGAGGGGGGCAAAATTATATAGGCGTGTTTTCGTGATGGGTCTTGTAATCCAGGGATAAAGATTTGAATAAGTCATGTGACTTTTTTCTGAATCCCTTTGTATGATACTTGTATTTTTGCCATCAATATTTGTGTAAAAGCTGTATGTTTTTTACAAAGAAATAAAGTTTAAACACTAGACAATTTTGGTTTACATGGACAGTAAAAAAGGGTATGCTCTTCCGGATATTTTACTTTTGGAAGGATTCTTCACGTATAGAGGATCTTATATGAGTGTTCATATATTATTGAATTTATTTAAACGAGTTGAGGAAAAGGGATAAAATGCGAAGCATTACCTGGCATTTTATGCCTTTTCCTCAACGAGTTAAATAAATTCAACAATACATGAACGCGAATACAATATTCTATTTATCATATGACATGGCATGTAAAAACGCTTTTTATTCACGATTTGGTGAGAAAAAAATGTCAATAATCCGTCATTAGTAAACGCGAGGTGGTTAATGACGTCGTACATGTAACGTTAAGGGGCGTTTCTAACTAATTTGCACATTTAATCCACTAGTTGATTACGAAATTTATTACATGGCATTATTACACTCTCAGACGCGACGTCATATGATAAAATATCCAGCTTCATATTTGCCTAACAGCCGATATGTAAGTTAAGTGATAGCCGATGCAGCGGGGGTATATATTATTTGTTCTTATTTCTGCTCAAAAACATATATTGTTGGTACGTTTTGAGCAGAAATAAGAAAAATATCAGAATTTTAATTAGAAAATTTTCATTATTTTGGTGGTACATTTTCCAATACATGAATAGGCATGATTTCGTAGTGTCTGATGTAAATCCCTGATATTTTCTTATTTATACAGCAAACATAGGTTGTGGGTGCTCGTTAGAACCACCTCGTTGAGACAGTTCTAACGAGTACCCACAATGTATGTCTTGGAGCAGAAATAAGGAAAATAATGTATACCCCCGTAAACCCCTATTTTCTCTATATAAAGTGGGATGGGTGGGGTGGGTGTTCATTTCACGGACTTGTTCACATGATGATGGCTAAACGAAAATCCAAAATGTCCAAATCCCCGTTAAGGACCATTCTAATGCACTTGTGTATGTAACGCGACGTTTGATTGGATAACGTCAAAAATTTGCGACAGTATATTGCACGATATACTGTCGGAAATCCGACGTCACCACGTAACGTCGTTTTTCATTGGCTGACATTTGGTTTTACGCAGCTCACAGCGCTTGTCGCCTTGGGCAAAATAGAACACTTTTTAGCTTAACAACCGAAAAAGTGTATTAGAATGGGGATAACTGTATTGAAAATTGTCATTTGGGGAGGTAAATCGTTGGTTTTACGGTCGCAAATTACGTTTTACGGCTCCGCTAACGCGTCGCCGTAAAACGAAATTTCCGACCGTAAAACCTCCGATTTACCTCCCCAAATGACAATTTTCAGTACAGTTATCCCCTAATTTATCAGCCTACACTCAGCCATAAATTGACCACCAAGTACTGTCAGTGTTTTATCAGTTACCCCCTATATAAATTTCATTGTAGCACATTCACATGATAAAGATATGCTATCTCAGGACAAGTGAGCTTTATCAGCTCCTAATGACATTGCACTATCATGAATGAATGGGACTACTACAAAAATTGGCAAAAGTGTTATTATTACTGGCAAAAATGGAGAAAAAATGACTTATTAAACACAGGAAAAAACTTATTAAACACAGGAAAAAATATTGTCAAATGATACTAAAAATATCGACCGGCGGAATGTTCGGACGCACTGAGGACTATCGATACTGATAAATTGCTAAATTAAGAGTTTGTTTGATTTGTTTGATTTGATGTTTAACGTCCCCGTCAACACTATATAGGTCATTTTGGAGACGTTGCTTCCAATTTTGTGGGACGTTTACCCGACACTGAGATGAAATGACATCTCAAGCCCTGTCGCCCAATGAAACCAATCGGTTTATCAGCATGGACGGTCCGACTCGCACCGCTTTGCCTGGGCAGGCTTAGATCCTCTAAGCGGTTTACCAGTACTCGTCTAATTTAAGAGTGGACATTGAGATAAACTGATAAATAGAATACCAGATTCGTGTCATTTCATATCAAGTTTATCAGGCTCGGCTTCGAGAGCGCATGTAGAATCGCTCGGCAAACCTCACGATTATACAAGCGTTCTCGAAGCATTGCCTGATAAACTTGATATCAAAAGACACGAACCTTGTATTCTCTATTTATGAGTCCACTGTCGTTAAATAACATTATAGCCATTTGTTTCCAGGATATCACAAAAACACGCCTATATAATTCTGACCCCCCTCGAACCCCACTTTTTATTGTAAAACTGGGGTTTATTTATAGGGATGAACCTTATTTTTCTTATTTCTGCTTTAAAATAAGAAAATATTACAAATTTTCATCTTAAAATTTCGATTTTTAGGCGGTAAAGTTTACAACGCATTTATATAGGCATGTTTTTTTGTAATGAGTCCAGTTAATTCATAGAATTGCAATGTCACGCTGACCTGTTAAAGCTCACTTGGGATAGCATATATTTATCAGGTCAATGTATTACAATGCAATTAATATAGGGGGGGGGCAACTGATACAATGGCGTAACCGTCTAACATCAAATAATCTAACAGTGAGATAATAACACGATGGTTTTTCGCGTCACGCTTTCATGCAAAGTGATTTGTTGCAAAATAAATCACAGTTCCTTTCCATTCATCAGCCCCCCGCCCATTGGGGCTTGAAGAAATAGATGGCTTCCACGCAGAGCTGAAACCGGCCGCACACGAGTACTGGTAAACCGCTTAGAGGATCTAAGCCTGCTCAGGCGAAGCGGTGCGAGTCTGATCTTCCATGGTTATAAACCCTTTTGGTTTTATTGGGCGACAGGCTTGAGATGTCATTTCATTTCAATGCCGGGTAAAAGTCCCACAAAATTGGAAGCAGCGTCTCCAAAATGACCTATACAGTGTTGACGGGGACGTTTCCATTCATTATCTGTATATGCGCGCTGTGATCGAATTGCACACAACCTCAGAATATGGATGTCAGTAGAGGAAACCTTTATTAATCGCATTTTCTAAATGTAACCTGTTTCATACGGGATGCTGCGTTTGTTCTCGGTCTTCATTTAAGAAATAGATCAGCTCTAGCTGTGATTTGTTGAATAATAAATCACAGTTTGGAGGTCAGTTGTAAAGTAGATCAAATCACGAGCGCGTAGCGCGCGTGATTTGTCTACTTACAACTGACCGACAAACTGTGATTTACTACTCAACAAATCACAAACTAGAGCTGATCTATTTCGATTCTAACACGCTGAAAATCGGCAATAATGCTGTTGTTTCCTTCAAAATCTCACAACTTTTCGCCATTGTTAGAAGAAATCCCGCTAAAATTATTGACTGAATCACATGCGTTTATATCCTTTTCTAACGTTTTCGATGCGAGAAAATGACGTTACACCGTCTAACGTCAAAGAAATCGACTAGTGACGTCATAAATTTGCAGTTTTAATGACGTCACACGTCACGCTCTTCCGAGCTGTGATTTGTTGTAGAATAAAACACAGATATTTTGCATTGCCTATATAGGCGCGCTGTATTAGAATGGTTGTCAAATTTATTCTAACACCTCTTAACCCTTTTTATACCAAATGGAATATAGCAGGAGTTCATTTCGAAATTTAGGGGTGTCAGGTTGTGTTTTCATTAATTTGTTTGTTTTATTTGAGGTATCATCTCTGTAGTTTTTTGATTTGTATGTTCTCGGAGATGTTACACTGACGAGTAAGGAAGCCTTCATGCGGACTAAACAAAATTAGTGTATACCGCGACAGAGGTAAGGGCGAGGATTGTGGCCATGTGGGATCGATTTTAGACCCCCGAGTTCTTTCACTGACCGTTCAAATGCGGTTCTTCTGTGGCGGTTTATTTATGTTGTTGTTTGTTACTTACTGTGTGTATCACTTATGTATTTTTATTTTGGATGGCCATCTGGCCATTTTGTGGGAAAGTAACTGTCCTTATGGCCTTCCTTTGTTTAGGTTTCCATTATGGTCTGGTCGCTTCATGTTTGTGTTTCTTTCCCTTTTGTGTCTTTGATGGGTGGAGTAAGTAAATTGTATCGATTCCTGATCTTTGTTTTACTTCTACTTTTAACGTCCCCTTCAACACTGTAAAGGTCATTTTGGAGACGTTGCTTCCAATTTTGTGGGACTTTTACCTGACCTTGAGATGAAATGACATCTCAAGCCCTGCCGCCCAATGAAACCAATATGGTTTATAACCATGGACGGTCCGACTCGCACCGCTTTGCATGGACAGGCTTAGATCCTCTAAGCGGTTTCCAGTACTCGTGTGCGGGTCGGTTTCAGCTCTGCGTGGAAGCATGCAGCCCATCTATTTCTTCAAGCCCCGATGGGCGGGGGCCGCTGTTTTCATCAAAATTTATTTGAAAAAAATGACTGAATTTTAGCAAACAGCGGAGGCCCTGATCAGACGCCGCTTTCTGCGGCATCTGGTCTGGGCCTGCCCTGTTTGCCAAGGTACTCCTTTATGGGTTTCTGGTACTGAATGGGTTAAACTGAAAATGAACATGGACGAAACCAATAGGTGGAAGCTTCCGGCGGCAATATGGAAAGCGGCATTCCGGTGTCCAATTTTAGCTCCTTACCTGGGTATAATGAATGATTTGGTTTCCATTTGTAGATCCAGAGCCGAAAGCGAAATTATCGACCTCGCTATGCCAATAATCTATTCTACCAGTCCAATTACGTGCGCCCGTGTTAAACCCTATATTCTGTCCGGCATCATATCGACCTTAAAATATGTCAAAATAATCGATAATCAAAAAACGATTCATCTGTAAATTGTCATTTGGATATGTACAGCACAGAACCGTCTGGCAGGGGTGACAACCTACGTCATAGCAGAGATGTCATACCCATTTCAGAAGCGGCCATATTGGTGTAAATAGGGTAAATAAAATGCTTCAAACAAGATATGTACATTACGAGTCTTCAGAAAACATACTTCAGCTGGTAACGAACAATATTTGCATCCCATCAGTGAGCTAATTCCACCTAGAAACATTGAAAAGGCTTCGATAGCTTCGCCACAAAATTTGATTCGGCGCTTTAAACAATGATAGTTCCGACATCATTGCCAAATCATCTTGTGTCGAATTATTTAAAGAAAAGGTCACATTTCTGAGACAGATTTCAGTTTGTTTGATTCTTTTATGACCTAATGACTGCGCCTACTTGTATTGACAAATGCCTTTTGTGTAGTAAACGCCGGCAAACCTACGAATGGTTATGACGTCACTGCTCTGACGTAGGTTGTTCCCCCTGGTCTGGGGAAGGATGGATTTAGTTTGATTTGTTTGAATTGAGGTTTTACGTACCCGTCAACACCATTTAGGTCATTTTGGAGACGTTGGTTCCAATTTTGCGCGACTCTCAAAAGCCCTACCGCCCAAATAAACCAAAAGGGTTTATCGTATGATGTAGGGATCCCGGGGAAGGGATGGTCCCACTCGCGCCACTTTGCCTGGGCAGGCTTAGACCCTCTCAGTGGTTTACCAGTACTCATGTGCGGTCGGTTTCAGCTCTGCGTGGAAGCATCATTCATCCCAGTCTATTTCTCAAAGCCTCGATAGGCAGGGGCCCAGGATTAATACCCATTCATATATTATTACAATGTGCTTGTGCGCGTGCGTGCTTGCGTTTGGATTTCACAGCTCTTTCAAGATTATTTCATATATCGAACTTACTGCTTATCAGAGGTGAGCGAAAAACCGGAGCACCCGGCAATGCAGTACTTAGTGTCTCACGTGTGACCCGACTGCAGCGAGGCTCGAACCCACAGCTATGACAGAATTAAGAGTCCGTGTTCGTACATGTAACCACGAGTTTAGTTAAACTTCGACTGGCTCAAATCCGTTATTCTAATGCACTTACGTATGTAACGCGACGTCTGATTGGATAACGTCAAAAATTTGCGACAGTATATTCCACGATATACTGTCGGAAATCCGACGTCACCACGTAACGTCGTTTTTCATTGGCTGACATTTGGTTTTACGCAGCTCACAACGCCTGCCGCTTTGTGCAAAATAGTACAATTTTTAACAAAACAACCGAATAAGTGCATAAGAATGGGGATAACTGTATTGAAAATTGTCATTTGGGGAGGTAAATCGGTGGTTTTACGGTCGCAAATTCCGTTTTACGGCTCCGCTGACGCGTCGCCGTAAAACGAAATTTCCGACCGTAAAACCACCGATTTACCTCCCCAAATGACAATTTTGAATACAGTTATCCCCTAATTGAGTCCTTAGAGACTTCTTCTCATAGTTTCAGGCAAGAGAAACTTAGGGATAATTCTGAAATGTTTTTCTTCCTTTTATCTTGTTAATGTATCTTGTGTGTATTCATTAGAATCGCCTATGTGAGGCGTTTCTAATTAAGAAATAGATCAGCTCTAACTGTGATTTGTTGTGTAATAAATCACAGTTTGGAGGTCAGTTGTAAAGTAGACAAATCACAAGCGCGTAGCGCGCGTGATTGGTCTACTTACAACTGACCGACAAACTGTGATTTATTACACAACAAATCACTGGCTAGAGCTGATCTATTTCGATTCTAACACGCTGAAAGTCGGCAATAATGCTGTTGTTTCGTTCAAATTCTCACAACTTTTCGCCATTGTTAGAAGAAATCCCGCTAAAATTATTGACTGAAACACATGCATTTATATCCTTTTCTAACGATTTCGATGCGAGAATATGACGTCACACCGTCTAACGTCAAGCAAATCGACTAGTGACGTCATAAATTTGTAGTTTTAATGACGTCACACGTCACGCTCTTCCGAGCTGTGATTTGTTGCAGAATAAAACACAGTTATTTTGCATTGCCTATATAGGCGCGCTGTGTTAGAATCATACACAAAAGACATCAATGCTTGTAACATCGAAATATGAACTAAAATCATTCCCTAATCACGAAAACACGCCTATATAAAACTGATTCCCTTGACCCCACTTTTTATTGTAAAACTGGGGTTTATAGAGGTAAACCTTATTTTTATCTTACCTCAGCTCTAAAATATTGATTGTAGTAACCGTTAGAACTACCTCGGTGAGGTAGTTCTAACACGTACCCAAAATCTATACTTTGAGAAAAATAGCGCAATTTTTCCTTTATTTATTTATTTATTTATTTATTTTTTTTTTCATCACGAAACATGCCCATACAAATACATTGTAATCAATATCGGCGTAAAAAATGAGAACAATTTTTTGATGAAAAATTGTGATATTTTTTCTAATTTCTGCTGAAAATATAATTTGTGGGTACTCGTTAGAACCGCCTCATCACGAGTACCCACAATCAATATTTTAGAGCAGAAATAAGAAAAATAAGGTTTACCCCTGTAATCCCCAGTTTAACTGTGTAAAAGTGGGGTCCAAGGGGGTCAAAATTATATAGGCGTGTTTTCGTGATGTTTTTTTTATTTTAGTCGGTAGAATTTACATTCTAATGCACTTGCGTATGTAACGCGACGTCTGATTGGATAACGTCAAAAATTTGCGACAGTATATTCTGCGATATACTGTCGGAAATCCGACGTCATCATGCAACGTCGCTTTCCATTGGTTGTCATTTGGTTTTACGCAGCTCACCGCGCTTGCCGCCTTGTGCAAAACAGTACAGTTTTTAACTTAACAACTGAATAAGTGCATTAGAATGGGGATAACTGTATTGAAAATTGCCATTTGGGGAGGTAAATCGTCGGTTTTACGGTCGCAAATTACGTTTTACGGCTCCGCTAACGCGTCGCCGTAAAACGAAATTTCCGACCGTAAAACCTCCGATTTACCTCCCCAAATGACAATTTTCAGTACAGTTATCCCCTAAATGTATAGGCATGTTTTCATTATGCATTGTACCTCCTTGTTTGGCGCTATAAATATCCATCAGTGGCTCAACATTTTTCACGGTCACGGTTGCGTTTGAGCCGTTGTTATGTATATGATAATGTTTTCCTGATTCTCATATTACACTCAGTGGATTTTGCTTACCAACTTATTGCAAAAAAGGAAGTTTCTAAATTATGATTCACAGATTAATTTTTGTTGGTAAACGTGTTGTTTACAAGAAAAGGGATTAAAGAATAACCCAGAAATGTCTTGATCACATTATATTTAGCAAATGAACAAATTTATTTCTACAATGTTCTAGAATTTTCCCTACGTCTATACAAGAGGGCCATGGTGGCCCTGGATTGCTCACCTGATCCAAAGTAACGAGTGAGCCCCGGGGAGGGCCATTATTGGCCCCAGGGCTATAATTTGCATAATCTGGAGGGAGGTCTGAAAGGTGAAGCTTCATACCAAATATCAAAGACCGGACCCGTCTGGTTTCAGACAAGTAGATTTTTAAAGGTTTTCCTTATGTAAGTCTATATAAAGCCTGTGGGCCCGGGGATGGGTGGTATTTTTGGCCCGAGGACTACAATTTGAACGACATTGGTACACGACGAAGCTTCATACCAAATATCAAAGACCTTGGCCTTCTGGATTTTCAAAGGTTTTCCCAGTATAAGTCTATGTAAAACAAGTGGGTCCCGGGATGGGCCCATTTTTAGGCACCAGGGCTATAATTTGAACAATTTTGGAGTGAGTGAGTGTTTCAGTTGAACGTCCCACCAACAGCTGAGATCATACGGAGAGGGGACCTCGGTTTAAAGACATATCCGAAAGTCTGGAGAAGCCCGGGAAAGTTCCTGCGACCCCTGGTTTACAAGGCGAGTAGCGTAACCACTGCACCAGAGAGGCTTCTGAACAATTTTGGAAGAGGTCCACTAGATGAGGCTTCATACCAAATATCAAAGACCTTGGTCTTCTGGTTTTAAACAAGAACATTTTCAAAGGTTTTCCCTATAGGTCTATGTAAAACCAGTGAGCACCGGTGTGGGCCAATTTTTGGCCCCAGTGCTATAATTTGAACAATCTTGGTAGAGGTCTACTAGACAAAGCTTCATACCAAATATCGAAGACCTGAGCTGTGTGGTTTCAGGCAAGACGGTTTTTAATGGTTTTCCTTATATAAGTCTATGTTAAACCAGTGGGTCCCGGGGCGGAGCCATTTTTGGCCCCAGGGCTATAATTTGAACAATCTTTGTAGAGGTATAATAGTCAAAGCTTCATACCAAATATGGAAGACCTGAGCTGTGTGGTTTCAGGCAAGACGATTTTAATGGTTTTCCCGATATAAGTCTATGTAAAACCAGTGGGACCCGGGGCGGAGCCATTTTTGGCCCCAGGGCTATAATTTGAACAATCTTGGTCGAGGTCCATTAGGCAACACTTTATACCAAATATCAAGGAACTGACTTTTCTGGTTTCAGAAAGAAATGTTTTAAATGTTTTCCCTATATAAGTCAATGTAAAACCAAAGGGCCCCGGGGCGAGGACATTTTTGGCACGAGGGCTATAATTTGAACAATCTTGGTAGAGGTCCTCTAGATGAAGCTACACACCAAATATCAAAGACCTGGGCCTTGCGGTTTCAGAGGAGAAGATTTTTAAAGATTGTTCCTATATAAGTCAATGTATATAAGGCCCGTGGTGGGGGCTATAATTTGAACAATCTTGATACAGGTCCACAAGACGAAGCTTCATACCAAATGTGAAACACCTGAGCCTTCTGGTTTCAGACATGAAGCTGTTAAAAGGTTTTCCCTATATAAGTCAATGTAAAAAACAAAGGGCCCCGGGGCGGGGGAAAATTTGGCCCCAGGGTTATAAGTTGTTCAATCTTAATAGAGGTCCACAAGAGAAAGCGTCATACCAAATATCAAACACCTGCGCCTTCTTGCTGCAGAGAAGTAGAGTTTTAAAGGTTTTCCCTATGTAAGTCAAAGTAAAAACAAAGGGCCCCCGGGAAGGGGGGGGGGGGATTTTTGGCCATAGGGCTATAATTTGAACAATCTTGAGAGGTCTACTAGATGAAGCTACACACCATATATCAAAGACCTGGGCCTTGCGGTTTCAGAGGAGAAAATTTTTTAAGATTTTTCTCCTATATAATTCAATATATAATCAAAGGGCCCCGGTGCGGGGGCATTTTTGGCCCAGGGCTATAATTTGAACAATCTTGATAGAGATTCACAAGACGAAGCTTCATACCAAATATCAAACACTTGAGCCTTCTGGTTTCAGACAAGAAGATTTTAAACTTAAGGTTTTCCCTATGTAAGTCTATGTAAAATCAAAGGGCAACGGGGCGGGGGCATTTTTGGCCCCACTTCTATAGTTTGAACAATCTCGGTAGAGGTCCACTAAATGAAGCTACACACCAAATATCAAAGACCTGGGTCTTGCGGTTTCAGGGGAGATTTTTAAAGATTTTTGCCTATAAAAGTCAATGTAAACCAAAGGTCCCGAGCCGGGCATTTTTGGCCCCAGGGCTTTAATTTGAAGATCCTTGATAGAGGTCCAGTAGATGAAGCTTCACACAAAATATCAATGACCTTGGCCTTGCGGTTTCAGAGAAGATTTTTTAAAAGATTTTTCCTATATAAGTCAATGTAAAACCAAAGGTCCCCGGGTCGGAGGCATTTTTGGCACAAGGGCTATAATTTGAACAATCTTGGTAGAGGTCCACTAGATGAAGCTACACACCAAATATCAAAGCCCTGGGCCTTGAGGTTTCAGAGAAGATTTTTTCTACATAAGTCAATGTAAAACCAAATGGGCCCGTGGTGGTGGCATACCAAATATCAAACACCTGCACCTTCTCAGACAAGAAGAGTTTTAAAGGTTTCCCCTAAGTAAATCAATGTAAAAAAGAAAGGAGCCCCGGGGGCATTTTCGGCCCCAGGGCTATAATTAGAACAATCTTGGTAGAGGTCTACTAGATGAAGCTACGCTTGGCTCGTAACACAGCCCAAGATCGTCTGCATTCTATTTTTTTTTTTTTTTTTTTTTTTTTTTTTGGTTTGGGTTTTACGGCCCTTTCAAGATTATTTCACTCATATCGAGCCGATCGTTAATCAGAGGTGGGCGAAAACCGGAGTACCCGGAGAAAAACCACCTGACCTTCCGTTGCAGAACTTGGCGTCTCACACGTGGCCCGAGCGAGGCTCGAACCCACGGCGGTGAGAGATCTAATGACTAAGAGTCAGCGCTCTTATCCACTAGGCCACGGAGGCCCGTACGCTGCATTCTATTTGCAATTAAATCTCGGTTCCGAATCAGCCACGGAAAGCCAGTTGTTCTGTAAGAAACGTTTTATGATGTAGTCGAGTTTCCGAAAGTATACATCACGTGAACAAGTCCGTAAAATGAAGACCCCACTAAACCCCACTTTATACAGAGAAAACTGGGGTTTACGGGGGTAAACATTATTTTTCTTATTTCTGTTCCAAGACATAGGTTGTGGGTACTCGTTAGAACCGCCTCATTGAGGCGGTTCTAACGAGCACCCACAACCTATGTTATGAGCATCGATAAGAAAAATATCACGGATTTACATCAGATAAGTAGCCATTTTGGAGATGTGAAAATGCACTAAGTCGCACGGCTGTGTTATCGTAATGGCACATAATACTCGTACTCTCGTATTTCTACATAACATTACGATAAAAGACCTCTGTGACATAGTGCATTGTTTCAAATCTTCAAAGTGGCTATTTTTCCGATGAAAAGTTGTGATATTTTTCTTATTAATACTCCAAATATGGGTTGTACCGCCTAATTTAGGCGGTTCTAACGAGTACCCACAACCTATGTCTTGGATCAGAAATAAGGAAAATGATGTATACCCCCGTAAACCCCAGTTTTCTCTATATAAAGTGGGGTTTAGGGGGGTGTTCATTTCACGGACTTGTACTCGTGATGACGTGAACAAGTCCGTGAAATGAACACCCCCTAAACCCTACTTTATATATAGAAAACTTACGGGGGTACTTAATGTTTTTTTTCTTATTTTTGCTCCAAGACATAGGTTGTGGGTACTCGTTAGAACCGCCTCAGGTCCAGACGAGCACCAACATCCTATGTTTGCAGTATAAATAAGAAAAATGTCACGGATTGTCACCAGAAAAGAAGCCATTTTGGACATTAGAAAAAAAATGCACTATTTCGCCTGGATGCGTTATTGTAATGAGTATCTGGGGCATACATGTACGAGCGGAGTGCAAAATAAGTTATTTATAAGAATCTGATATGGGGTTCTGTTGTATATGAGCGTTTCCAACCCGAGGGATGACCGTGCTGAGCGGAACCGAGGCTACGCCGAGGTTCCGCTCAGCACGGTCATCCCGAGGGTTGGAAACGCCCATCTACAACAGAATCCCATATTGGATTCTTTTTCTTGCACAACACCTCCGGTTAGTTTCGACAGCTCGCACATGTTTATTGTTTACAAAATAAAAGTAGTGCGGAAGTAGTTCTGGCAGTTGAACAGAATTGAAGCGCATTTATGTTATTTAGTTGCCTGGGTCGGAACACCAGGGTCAGAACATAAATTTCTATCCCAGGGTAAAATCACGGATTTCCTTGTCTGATGTGCAAGAATATTTTTTCTAACCATCACGTGCACAAGTCCGTGAAATGTAGACCCCCTATAACCCACTTTATATAGTGAAAACGGGGGTTTACGGGGGTATACATTATTTTTCATATTTTTGCTCGAAAACATTGGTTGTATGTACTCGTTAGAGCCGCTCAATTAGGCGGTTCTAACGAGCACCCACAACCTATGTCTGCAGTATTTATAAGAAAAAATAGGACGCATTTTCATCAGAAAAAAATGGCATTTTGAGATGTGAATAAATGCAATATGTCGCACAGGTGTGTTATCGTTATGACACCCGTCATTGAGCGAAATTTAGCATAAATGAGATTATTTATTTACGAATATTCATTTATTTATTTATCTATTTATTATTATTGTTATTATTATTATTATAACCTGACTTGACGATGTCTCTAGCATTACGTCACACGGTGACGTGTACCTAGTTACATGGATCCCACGACCAACATTTAAGATAGCGGATTGCTAACAATGTGCAGCCTGTGTTCATGGAAGAATTGCAAAATCCAGAACCAATAACTTTAATCATTTTTTTGGCGCAGACAGGCCGACACTTCGACTGAAACTAAAGTGGGTACAGTAGTAGCTACCAATGATACGCCACTAGCTTTATCAGAGGAACACCTTTGGTTGCTACTTTAGTAGATTGTCATGACAACATGACGCTACATAGGTCACAGGGCCTTCGTTGAAACAAAATCATTATATGGGCCCCGTCAAGCGATTTTGGTACTTATCGCCTATGCGAGCAGCGAAGGTTCAGGCGAGCTTGCGAATCCGCGCAGTCTCGCCAGAACCTTCGCTGCTCGCTCATACAAGCAGTGAATCAAGAGGAACCTTCAGACAGAAAGCCATATCCCTGGCCCCTCTGAATGGCTGAGCATGCGCAGTTAAAATTTGTCATGACGGAATGCTCGAAGACACAAATTCGCTTGGCGGGGCTCATATGTTGATCAACAAAAGCATTTTGCAGCCTTACAAAACATAAAAAAAGGAATCACGTTTCTCATTACGAGACATCTGTGACTTGTACATTCTCAGGTATTGCGTTTCAGTCACAACCACCATCTTGAATATTCTTCAGTACCTAAGCAGCTCTACCCCATAGGTGGGTAGAATTATGGTAGACCGATGACGTCACTTTGGTAGATACCTTGGATGTTTGGCTGTAACTTTGGTTACTAAGGTAGCAACCTTAGTTCCAGCCGAAGTCGCTCTACAAATAGTTCTAGCGAGTCAAATATTAGTAGCAAGTCGCGGCGCGAAAAACCCAACTGTGGATAGCGCACAACGAAATTTGAGTCTCTATTTATATTTTTTAGAACTTGTTCGGAAAATACAAAATCCGAATGATATCATTATAATCGTCATCATGTTGACAGCCCTCTAAACCCCACTTAATATAGAAAAGAAAATTGAGTCTGCGGGGGTATACATTATTGTGCTTAATTCTGCTCCGAGACATAGGTTGTGGGTACTCGTTAGAACCACCTCAATGAGGCGGTTCCAACGAGCACCCACAGCCTATGTTTTGAGTTTCAATAAAATGTCACAATTTTTTATCGGAAATGTAGTCATATTGGGGTTATGAAAGAATGCACTAAGTCACACGGGTTTATTAGCGAAATGTGGTCGTCTCATAAGAAATATATGAAAGTTACCACCGACGGATTTCATATTTTATTTGAAATGACCGCGCATGCAAGATCCTACTTACCGGGAATTGTTCGTTTTAAACTATGCTCTCGTACAGGGTAACAGTTGTCAGCGTACTTCTGGGCTATCCCTGCCACTTCATCGTCCCAACTCTGCGAGAAAATACGAGACATCGCGTTAAGTTGGCATATTGTCCGCCATTTTTTCAAGGGAGGCAACTTATGTGTTTTCCTAAAATCTGAATCTCACTTAAAGGAGTAATACAACTTTGATCAGGTTTGAATGAGATTATCAAGGGTATTAAAGCTTAAGACAATGACACCCCTGGAGTACATTATGAAAACACGCCTATACAAATCCATTTGTCAACTTTACCGCCGAAACAACGAACATTTTAAGATAACAAATGTAATATTTTTCTTATTTCTGCTCAAAATACAGATTGTGGTACACGTTAGAACCGTCTGATCGAGGCGGTTCTAACGAGAACCCTCAATCTATATTTTAGAGCAGAAAAAAGAAAAATAAGGTTTACCCCTGTATACCTCAGTTTTACAATATAAAAGTGGGGTTCAAGGGGGGTCAAAATTATGTAGGCATGTTTTCGTGATGTGTAGGCCAAAACATTACGGAGCGCTGTGGTGCAGTGGTAAAGCATCGGTTTTGAGATCGAAAGGTAGCCGGTTCCATCCTCGCAAGCGCCACGTGTTGTTTCCTTGAGCAAGAAACTTCATGCACATTGCTTAGTACTGGTTCCTACCCAGGAAAAGAATGTGTTACCCTCTATAAATAAGGTCCATTATTATTATTATTATTATTAAAACACGCCTACTGAAATATATCGAAAATTTTACCACCAAAATGGAATTTTCAGTTATTTTTTTTTTTTTATTATTATTTCTTTCCAAACAAAGATTGTGGGTACCCGTTAGAACCGCCTTGACGAGGCGGTTCTAACGGGTATCCACAATCTATGTTTTTAAACAGAAATAAGGAATGTAATATATACCTACCGTTTAAACCCAGTTTTACAATATAAAAGTGGTTTTAAGGGGGTAAAAATTAGGTTTCCAGTCATTTCGTACCAAAGTCATTTCGTACCCTTGTCATTTCGTACCATTTGGGTCATTTCGTACCCGTTTTATTTTGCAATGTGGTCATTTCGTACCCACTTTGGTCATTTCGTACCCTATTTGGTCATTTCGTACACATTTTTATTTTTTTCTGGGAAAGGTTTTTGGTTATTTCGTACCCTCTTTAGTCATTTCGTACTTTTAATTTTACTAGGAAACGTTTTTGGTTATTTCTTTACAAATTTTTCAAACGTAGGTACGAAATGACTTCAGTATGATATGAATTGTTTTAAAGCTTTTTGTAGGTCATCTGAGCCGAAGGTCCAGCGTGGGGGGGGGGGGGGGGGGGCTATTGTGATTGGTCACCGTCCGTCGTCGTTCGTCCGTATGTCTTTTCACAATTTCTTTAAATGACATCTCCTCAACCACTGAACAGATTTTGACGAAACTTGGCAAAAATGATCTGTGGATGGACGTCTCTAAAATATGTTCAAAGAATTCCGTTCCATGCAAAACTCTGGTTGCCATGGCAACAAAAAGGGGGGAAACTATAAAAACTTTAAAAAAATCTTATTGTCTGAAACCAGAAGGCCAAGGTCTTTGATATTTGGTATGAAGCTTCATCTAGTGGACATCTACCAAGATTGTTCGAATTATAGCCCTGGGCAAAAAATGGCTCCGCCCCGTGGCACAGCTGTTTTACATAGGTTTATACAGGGAAAACCTTTAAAAAATCTCTGTATCAGAAGGCCCAGGTCTTTGATATTTAGTATAAAACTTCATCTAGTGGACATCTACCAAGATTGTTCGAATTATAGCCCTGGGCAAAAAATGGCTCCGCCCCGTGGCACAGCTGTTTTACATAGGTTTATACAGGGAAAACCTTTAAAAAATCTTTGTATCAGAAGGCCCAGGTCTTTGAAATTTAGTATGAAACTTCATCTAGTGGACATCTACCAAGATTATTCAAATTAGAGCCCTGGCGCAAAAATGCACCGCCCCGGGGCCCAGCTGTTTTACATAGGCTTATACAGGGTAAACCTTTAAAAATCATCATCTCTGAAACCAAAAGGCCCAGGTCTTTGATATCGAGGCGGCTTTATCGAATTTCAACAATCTTGGCTTGGAGCAGAAATATGAAAATAAATTGTTTTTTTTTTTTTTTTTTTTTATCGGAAAATTCCCTTTAATAAATAAAGAAAGAAAGAAAGGAAGAATAAGATATAATAAAGAAATAAATAAATAGTCCCTTAGTCTGTCAGTCCTTCCCAGATACGAAATGATAAATGACTTGGGTACGCATTGAATATTTTTAAGTCATTTCGTAACTGTTTTGGTAAATTCGTACCTTTTGGTCAATTTGTACCCAGGTACGAAATGACCAAAAAGGTTTCGAAATGACTTGTGTACGAAATGGTTTTTAATGGGTACGAAATGACCAAAATACGGGTACGAAATAACCCAAATGGTACGAAATGACTAGGGGTACGAAATGACGGTTACCAAAAATTATACATGTGTTTTTGTAATGGACAGAGGTCATGAACTGCTGAATTGGGACTGCTTCAACACTTCTCGACACTTTGCATGCCCTTTATTGTCACTAGCGCCCTTTGTATGAAACTGTAATTATTTGATTGTATGCTGAAACAGAGGCCTTGAACTCCGACCGTTTTAAACTTTCTGGTACTTTTGGGTTCTTTGTTTCAATTGCGTTCTGTGTTATGAACCAATAATAACTGGAGCGTGGTTTAGAGATGTTCGTGTTTTCGCCTATCCAAGTATATTAAAATTTTTACCACCCAAAAACATGGAAATTGTCTAATATATTATATAAAGAAAAAGCGGATATTTTTCACATTTCTGCTAAAAACATAGAATGCGGGTACTCGTTAGAACCGTCTGTGAAAGGAGGCTCAAACGAGTACACACAATTTATGTTTTTGAGCATAAATAAGAAGACTAATGTATACCCTTGTTAACACATATTTTACTATACAAAAATGGGGTGAAAAGGAGGTCAAAATTATATACTCGTTGTGGTGATAAATTACGCTTGTTTGTATTTTGGCGTTCAACGGCCCAGTCAACACTTTTCAGGTAGTATCGAGCCTGTCAGTTTACCTAAAAACAATTTTCCTGGACAGGCTAAAGAGAGTACAGTGCAGTGCACATTCTTTCCCTAGAAACTGACAATTGTCCTTCTTGAATCAGCGGAAGCGAGGAAATGGCCGTATAAAAGTCTTTATGATTAATTTCCGCGAAGAATGTTGCAAACCAGGCAGATATCGAACCCGCAACCTCATGATCGCAAGTCAGACGTGTATCCGACTTAGCTACCGAGGCCGATCATTAATCACATCATTGTTAATGACTCGGGGGATTTATCCTTTCATTTCACGTTTGTCATTATTAGAATCACGTGAACAAGTCCGTGAAATGAATACCCGCTAAACCCAACTGTATATAGAGAAATCTGGAGTATTCGGGGTATACACTATTTTTATTATTTATGCTCCAAAACATGGGTTGTGGGTACTCGTTAGAACCGCCTCATTGAGGCGGTTCTAACGAGCATCCACAATCTATGCTTGCTGTATAAATGAGAAAAATTTCACGAATTTTCATCAGAAAAGTAGCCGTTTTGGAGAGGTGAAAAATACACCATGTCGCACTGGTAAGATATCGCAATGGCTGTGCGTCAGAAGAAAACTATGTTCGATTGTTTTGTTTGTTTTATTTGGTTTGAGGTTTAACGTCCCCGTCAACACTGTATAGGTCATTTTGGAGACGATGCTTCCAATTTTGTGGGACTTTTACCCGGCGTTGAGATGAAATGACATCTCAAGCCCTGTCGCCCAATGAAACCAATAGGGTTTATAAGCATGGACGGTCGAACTCGCACCGCTTTGCCTGGGCAGGCTTAGATCCTCTGAGCTGTTTACCAGTACTCGTGTGCAGTCGGTTTCAGTATTGCGTGGAAGCATTATGCAGCCCATTTATTTCTTCAAGCCCCAATGGGCAGCATGTCTTGAAAAAATAACTGCTTTCGTCATTTGTGAACTACAAAGGTGCTGATGAGCCCACACATCCGCACAGTCTGATCACCACCTTTGTTTTCGCTGCGTGGAACAGAACAATAACTCTGTTACTAAGCACAGTAGCTTCCCGCCCGCTGTTGTCCACACTACTATCGCAGATAATGTTTAAAATCCAGGGTACCGATTTTTAAAGCAGCGCTGTGTAAAAAGTAAAATCTCGACTGGGCTCGTGCAGTGGGCATTGGCAAACAGTGTTGACCGAAATCAGACGCCGCATAACGCGGCATCTGATCAGGGTCTACACTGTTTATTTAGAATACTGACATTTAAGGCTTGAACGAAACAGTATACGCCTCCGTTCTGCTTTTTTCTACCTATCACTGAAACTATCTACAACATCCGTATTAAGGGTGAAATTTAACACCTATTCTATGGCCTAAGCAATGCTAACGCGATTGATTGTGTACCCATTATTTACCCGGATGATTTGGGGTATGACGTCACCCCATCTTTTCACATAAACGCCATTGTTCTAAGTAGTAAGTAGTAAGTAAGTAAGTAATTTCTTTATTTAAAGAGGGTAACTCATTTGGTAAAACCAATCTTCCACAAGGCCCTCTATCTAAAACACAATGCAAAACATTTAACGAACAGTACATGGGTATTAACAAAAGTGATAACATAATGTGGAAAAAGAAGAAATGATTGAAGCATTCGTATGTAAAACTTCGATAACTCTAATACAGATAATTAGTTTACTTTGGCTAATTCGAGCTCACTCTTGGGTCCCGGACCTTGTTTACATTTCTCCAGCTATACTTGTGTTATGGTGGGGGTTGTTTGGTGTTTACTTGGAAATGCATGTTATGTGTGCATCATTAGAATTGCTTTTGAGGCGATTCTAATGAGCACACACAAAACATGTGTATTTTATAGAAAGTCGAAAATATGCCCCAAGATCATTTCTATTATGTACTATTGGGTACCTATTTTTCAAAGAAAGTTCTTGGTCCAGTATGTATTTGAGATATCGAAGTTCGACTGTTCTCGTTTCAGTATACGAGTATAGCAACAATTTATTTTATTCTGAGCAGTGAAATCAATGCATATGTGAAAGAAATAAAAATGGTATTTTCATAGTGTGAAAATATATAAAGAGGATCCATAACTACATTCGTTATAACAGAAAAACTCGTTATAACGACAATTTTAATGGAATGAATTCTTAGCTCAACATTACGAAAACACGCCTATACAAATACATTGCAAATTTTACCGCCGAAAAAGGCAAATTTTAAGACAAAAAAATTGTGATATTTTTCTTATTTCTGCTAACAATATAGATTGTGGGCACACGTTAGGACCGCCTCGTTGAGGCGGTTCTAACGAGCACCAACACTCTATATTTTAGAGCAGAAATAAGAAAAATAATGTTTACCCCTGTAAACCCAAGTTTTACTATATAAAAGTCGGGTTCAGGGGGGGGGGGGGTCAAAACTATATAGGTGTGTTTTCTTAATGAGGTTTAGCCTCAATTCCGAGCGGCTTGGGCTTCCCTCGAGTTGGAAATGCCCAAATCGAATCCATAGTCATAGTAATTTAATACTCCAAGAAACAAATGTTATAGACATTTGTTAGAATCGCCTCATCGGTGATGAGGAAAAGACATTTTATAACCTATCAGAATCCTAACTGGGATCCTTTATAACGGCAAATTCTTTATAACGCCACAATAATAGGGAACAAATACTGTCGTTATAACGCGGGTCCTCTGTGTGATATTTTCACACGGTTAAAAAATAACATGACCGGGTTATTTTCACAGTACCAGCCCGGACTCTTTTTTTGGTTTATTTTCCAAGAAAATTAACCTTTTCTTTCGATAAATACCAAAAATATATTTCACCTCGTGTGTTAAAATATTTTTGCTATTCATCTCAAATAAGTAAATATCTTCTATCTGTTTGTTTGAGCAATATACACACCCGTAGAAACAAAATTGGACTCTATACAAACTATGATAATTATGATATTGTTAACGTATGCAGACATAACATATAAAAATAAAAAAAAAAATAAAATAAATAAAACGCCAGGGCTTGACCAAATTTTCATCCTAGACGTTTGGACGATACGGAACCCGGGAAGGGACATGATTTTTTTTTTATTTTATAAGTTGTGCGCACAAGATAATATCTTGTTCGGACAAGATATTATGTTGTGCGGACAAGATATTATCTTGTGCGGACAAGATAACATAATATCTTGTCCGAACAAGATATTATCTTGTGCAGACAACATATTATCTTGTGCAGACAAGATATTATCTTGTCCGCACAAGATATTAAGTTGTGCGAACAAGATATTATCTTGTCTGCACATAAGTTGTGCGAACAAGATATTATCTTGTCTGCACAACATAGATCTTGTGCGCACAAGATATTATCTTGTCCGCACAAGATAATATCTTGTCCGCACAAGATAATATCTTGTCCGCACAACTTCCCAAGATCTATGTTGTGCAAACAAGATAATATGTTGTGCGAACAAGATAATATCTTGTGCGGACAAGATAATATGTTGTGCGAACAAGATCATATCTTGTCCGCGAAAGATAATATCTTGTCCGCACAAGATAATATGTTGTCCGAAGAAGATAATATCTTGTCCGCTCAAGATATTATCTTGTTCGCACAACATAATAAAAATAAAAATTCATGTCCCTTCCCGGGTTCCGTAGACGACCCTTCAAAATCTTTTTGTTAGGACCAGCGCGATCGACTATGATCGAGAGGTTGTGCGTTCGAATCCGGCCACCGGTATCGATGTGTGTCCTTGGGCAAGACACGTAATGACTGACACTGCCCCACTCCACCCAGGTGTAAATGGTTAGCAGTGGTTTTAAAGCCAATGCCTCTCTCTCGCGCGCGCGTGAAAACACCCGGAATGAGTGTTCGAGAGCTATTCAATAAGCTTATAGCTTTCATTGCAATCGAACTAAAATAAAAAACTATAAGCATACCATTTTTAGCATGTCTCGCGCCGTTGGGTTGACACTAGCACGATGATGGTTATGTCGATCTACTATCTCAATCTTGTCCGCTTCAGTGACACCTGCGATATAAAATGATACAGTGCAGCCAAGAGCTCACCACATAACCTCCTTTGTGCAGCTCATTACGAAAAAACGCCTAAACAAATGCATTGTAAACTTTACCGCCGAAACAAAGTAAAATTTTAAGATGAAAAATTGTGATATTTTTTTTATTTCTGCTCAAAATATAGATTGTGGGTACATGTAGCTGTTAGAACCGCCTAATCGCGGCGGTTCTAACGAGTCCCACCAATCTATACTTTAGAGCAGAAATAAGAAAAACAAGGTTTACCCCTGTAAACCTCAGTTTTACTATATATAAGTGGGGTTCAATAGGGTCCAAATTATATAGGTGTGTTTTCGTGATGGAAAAGAATGCCACTCATCACGAAAACATATGAGCACCCATGTGGACTCAGTATCTGAAATATTAGGCCTTTTATGAAGTAGAGGGGGTGGGGCATGGACCCAATGGAGTCCGGTTTGGTATCACTAAATGCGTCTTATAATAAGGAACAAGACTGTATTTGGTTTAGCGGTGGGGATCTGTATGGCATGGGCAGTGGAGGGGTTTAGGGCATGCCCTGTTGATCCCAGGAAAGCCCAAGATTGTTGCCCCGAAATGTGTCTTTTCAAAAGGACCAAGAATATATCTGGTTTAGGGATGGGAATCTGAACAGTTTCTGAGATATGAGGCCTTTTTATGAAGTGGAGAGGAGAGTAATGGCCCTACAGACCCCTCAAGTTGGGGTGACTGAATGTGTCTAATAATAAGGAACAGGAATATATATGATGATGGGGTGGGGATTTGAATGGTTTCTGAGATATATGGCCTTTCATGAAGTGGAAGGGTGGGGCATGGCCCCATCCTATTGCCTCAGCACAAATAGGTAGCATTACACTAAATACTGGGAGGTACCGGGTTTTATCACTTTGGGACAGAGCTTTTAGTTGCGTTCTAAATACCAGACTTGCTTCCATTGGATATATATCCCATGTTTTATTTCAATGTGAGAAAATGATAGGTATAAGGGACTAAAATGATGCATGTTTTATAAATATATCTGCAAGCTCAAAGAAATTTTTTGCTGATTTTATATGGTCACCCCTCCTTTAAAAATGTTGGTTTTATTTACTCCGTTCTAGCAGGTCAACGAACATGGTTGATTGTAACTTGAAAATGAGCCGGACAACATGTGGATTTTTTCTCATTAACTTGTTGGGCTAGGATGGCTCTATAAACAAGTAAGGTTTGAAAAGTTTTGTATGTGTAGTTTTTGTGGGAGCAGGTAAAAGGTTACTATTGTCGCCTATGGAAAACATTTAGTGGAACGCTACCTATAGCAAAAGTAGACCACTATCCTGTTTTCAGTCATTACATATTATTTCCACACATTTGTAGGTTCTGTCCAATTCTGTTAAATAAAATGTATCCTCATGGCATGTATTTTGACATAGATACTGTAAAAATGTGATGGTAATGCTAATTTAGGTCTAACTGGATGTATTTGATGTATTTTTGCCTCTGACCTATGTTCTTGGGGGGGGGGGGTACTTTGAAGCCATGTAAATCAGTTTTTATTGATGTGTTTGGAAAGGAGACTTGCAGTAATTGTATTTGCACAAACACAAGAAAGAATCAACTCCATCTGGAATATAAGTGTAAGGTTTCATGGCACTAGGACTATGTCTCAAACCAAAGCAAAACTTCAAAATTGTGTCTCCGAACAGCCCGCTGCAATATCCGGATAAGTTTTCTCATCCGTTAAAAGTTCTATTTCATTGTATTCATGTAAAAGGATGTGGACAGATATATTCAGCCATTCCTCATGGCATTAAGGCATTTATTAACATTTTCTTGGCATTTTTGTCCTCAAAATATCCTCAAAATGCCATTTTTACCTTTAAATAGGGGGTGTAGGTGTGAAAATAGCCATAAAAATGAGTATTGGTGCTATTTAGGCATAATTCTCTGCATTTTAGGATTGAATTGTTCCAAAGACATTGGAGAAAAACCCCTGATGCAAGCCGGTGTCTGGGTTCCATTCCAGAAAGAGATAAACTTTTGCACTTTCAAAAACTATGGTTTGTTCGGCTTTCATTGTTGAATCTGAAAGCGATAACTTTATCGCAAACTTGAAAGATTCTGTGTGACTGAACTTTTATTATGCATGACTAAATTATTACATATGACCTAAATTTCTATTTGGCAATGCTTTTGATGCAACATAAAGAAAATAAGGATTTGGTATAGGTAGCATTACACTAAATACTGGGAGGTACCGGGTTTTATCACTTTGGGACAGAGCTTTTAGTTGCGTTCTAAATACCAGACTTGCTTCCATTGGATATATATCCCATGTTTTATTTCAATGTGAGAAAATGATAGGTATAAGGGACTAAAATGATGCATGTTTTATAAATATATCTGCAAGCTCAAAGAAATTTTTTGCTGATTTTATATGGTCACCCCTCCTTTAAAAATGTTGGTTTTATTTACTCCGTTCTAGCAGGTCAACGAACATGGTTGATTGTAACTTGAAAATGAGCCGGACAACATGTGGATTTTTTCTCATTAACTTGTTGGGCTAGGATGGCTCTATAAACAAGTAAGGTTTGAAAAGTTTTGTATGTGTAGTTTTTGTGGGAGCAGGTAAAAGGTTACTATTGTCGCCTATGGAAAACATTTAGTGGAACGCTACCACAAAGAGACCCCCAGGTCGGTGTGATTGAATGAGTCGTATCATAAGTAACAAGAATATATATGGTTTAGGGGTGGGGATCGGAACGATTTCTGAGATATATGGCTTTTAATGAAGTAAAATGGTGGGGCATGACCGGGGGCACCCGGGGTCACTCTCAGGCTGGTGTCGTGGAATCTTCTTGTCATAAGGAACATGAATATATATGGTTAAGGGGTGAGGCTCTGAACAGTTTCTGAGATATATGTCCTTTTGTGAAGTGGAGGGGTGGGGCATCGCCCCGGCGCACACCGGGAGACTCCCAGGTTGGTGTCAATGAATGTGTCTCATCATAAGGAACAATAATATGTATGGTTTAGGGTTGGGGATCTGTAAGGTTTCCGAGATATTTGGCCTATATGAAATGGAGCGGGTGGGGGCATAGCCTTGGCACATCCCGGGGGACCTCCAGGTTGGTGTCACTAAATGCGTCTTATCATAAGGAACAATAATATATATGGTTTAGGGGTGGGGATCTTTAAGGTTTCCCAGATATTGGGCGTTTTATGTAATGGAGGGGTGGGGTAAGGTCCGGCGCATCCCGACGGACCCCCAGGTTGATGTCACTGAATGCATCTTATCATTAAAAAAAAAACAAGAATATTTATGGTTTATGGGTGAGGATTTGAATAGTTTCTGAGATATATAGCCCTTTATGAAGTGGAAGGGGGGGGGGGCATGTCCCGGGCACAACCTGGGGGACCCTCACGTTGGCAAAAAACCCGAGAATAAATATAAGAATATATAAAAACAAGAATATATATAATAAGAATTAAAAGCATATGGCTGAGAGAAGTTTACACAAGGAACATTTTTTTGTGACTCGAAACTGTTGATTGGCATCAACTGTTCATATGTCACTAATATTAAAGTTCAAGACTTCAACACGGCAATTCTTACACATGTGTAAGTAGTTCTTAAAACATGAAGGTTTTACATGATATTCTAGCTGTTCTGCAAGAAAAGGTAGCGCAACACCATTTGATTTATAGCATAAAAATTGACTATTGATTATTTTACATACTCGGGTACCATATAAAAAGACCAGTTAATGAATATTATAAGGTTGCCCAAGGAACTTAGTGAATACTTTGTATGGCATCTCGTGAACTAGTCCGTGAAATGAAGACCTCCCTAAACCCCACTTCATATAGAGAAAACTGTGGTTTACGGGGGTATACATTATTTTTCTTATTTCTGCTCCGAGACATAGGTTGTGGGTACCCGTTAAAACCGCTTCAATTAGGCGGTTCTAACGAGCACCCACAACCAATGTTTTGAGTATAAATAAGAAAAATATCACGGATTTTCATCAGAAAAGTAGCCATTTTGGAGATGTGAAAAAAGCACCATGACGCACGATTGTGTTATCGTAATGGGAAGTTAAGTTTCAAAATCACCAACTTGTACACTTTGCTGTGCCCTGACTGTGGATATGCTCACTTAGAAGGCGTATAACTGTTATAAGCACATTAGTCACAACAATTAATATAAAGCTGTCCACAAGATATCGTTTGGTTATGTTTCACATTTGTTTCAAATGAAGTTCATAAGGACAGAAAACATATTCACAATTCATCCATAATAATCAGATAATGCTGTTTTCCTTGACTGTAAAAATTGCATTTTTCTAACAATTCAATTGGAGGTTGTTGGTTGAAATATTTTCAAAATAATGTAAATACATTGTAACATTAAATCGGATTTATAAGGGCACTACAAGAGCATGTTTACGTGATGAAATTTGATAAAAACTAGCCGATATTGTTTGTAGCAATGTACATAATAAAAATAACAATAATAATTAAAATAACATCACAACAATGTCAGGGCTTAAGATGACATTTCATCTCAATGCGGGATAAAAGCTACACAAAATTGGAAGCAACGTCTCCAAAATGATCTAAATAGTATTGACGGGGATTCAAACAAACTACAACTACTAATTTTTCGACTTATGATAATGATAATTTTAATACTAAAACAATTATGATAATAATTATTCTCTAACTACAACTCTTACTACTAGCCTGCCCAGGCAAAGTGGCGCGAGTCGGACCGTCCATGCATATAAACCCTATTCATGTATTGGTTTCATTGGGCGGCAGAACTTGAGATGTCATTCCATCTCAATCTAGGGTAAAACACCCACAAAATTTGAAGCAGCGTCTCAAAAATGACCTAAATTGTGTTGTCGGGGACGTAAAATCTCATATCAAACAAACAATACTACACTTATTACCACTCCCACAACTTCTACTACTACTGCTACTACAATTATAATAATAATGATAATAATAATTTCAATAATCCAAACGATGATTATAATAATTATGCTTACTACTATTTACACTATTACTTCAACTGTTACTGCTACTTTTACAACAAGTGTTATGATTTTGATTATTATTGTTATTATTATTATTATTATTATTATTATTATTATTATTATTATTATTATTATTATTATTATTGTAATATATGTGTTGGAAAAAAATGAATAAACACTTGCTGAGAATTCATCAGTAATAATAACATCACGAAAACACGCCTATATAATTTTGACCCCCTTGAACCCCACTTTTATATAGTAAAACTGGGGTTTCCGGGGGTAAACCTTATTTTTCTTATTTCTGCTCTAAAATATAGATTGTAGGTACTCGTTAGAACCGCCTCGATGAGGCGGTTCTAACGAGCAGAAATAAGAAATACATTTTGAGCAGAAATAAGAAAAATATCACAATTTTCATCTTAAAATTTTCATTTTTTCGGCGATAAAGGTGGCAATGTATTTGTATAGGCGTTTTTGCGTTATGTAAATATATAAAAAAACGATGATTGTTCTTGGTGTTGAAAAGGAGGGTGCTAAGTACATGTATAAAGAAGACCAGTCTCTTTGTTGATTGTGTTTGTTGGTCTGTTATATCACTAAGGCTGGGCCCATTGATCAGTCATTGTCGAATTCAACTATGTTTAGGAAATAGATCAGCTCTAGCTGTGATTTGTTGAGTAATAAATCACAGTTTGGCGGTCAGTTGTAAAGTAGATCATATCACGAGCGCGTAGCGCGCGTGATTTGTCTACTTACAACTGACCGACAAACTGTGATTTAATACTCAACAAATAACAAACTAGAGCTGATCTTTTCCGATTTTAACAGGCTGAAAATCGGCAATAATGCTGTTGTTTCCTTCAAAATCTCACAACTTTTCGCCATTGTTAGAAGAATCCTTCTAAAATTATCGACTGAAGCACACGCATTTATATCCTTTTCTAACGTTTTCGATGCGAGAAAATGCCGTTACACCGTCTAACGTCAAGGAAATCGACTAGTAACGTCATCAATTGGCAGTTTTCAATGACGTCACTCGTCACGCTCTTCCCTGTCGTGATTTGTTGTAGAATAAAACACAGTTATTTTCAATTGCCTTTATAGGCGCGCTGTGTTAGAATACGCTGTTAAATTCAAAACAGGTTTCCACAAACATGATCAAACTATGTATAAATACGATGCTGTTTGTTATTTTTTTTGTTGTTGTTTTTTTTTTTTTTTTTTTTTTTTTTTCAAAAGAACCCGAGTATATAAAAGTGGGATATCTTACCAGATGTTTGAGCATGTGCAGTCTTTGACAAGCATCCTGAATGTCCCGAGATCAGCTGATATCTAGCAGGACAGACCTGTAAAGGAAAGTAATCGACATCACGAAAACACGACTATATAAATTTGACCCCCTGATACCCCAGTTTTATATAGTAAAACTTGGTTTAAAGGGGTAAATGATATTTTTCTTATTTCTGCTCAAAAAAAAAAAAAAAAAAAGAAAAATAGATTGTGGGTACTTCTTAGGCGGTTCTAACGAGTACCAATAATTTATGTTTTGTGCAGAAATAAGAAAAATATCATTTTTTTATTTTAATTTTTTTTTTTTTTGAGGGGGGGGGGGGTAAAATTTCCAATATATTTGAATAGATTGTTCGTTTGTTTTGAGGTTTAACGGCCCAGTCAACACTATTTCAGGTCATTTATGAGCTGGTCAGCATCTCGTCAACAAGTCCGTGTAATGAACATCCCTTTACACCCCACTTTATATAGAGAAAACAGGGGTATACATTATTTGCTTATTTCTGCCCCAAGACATAGGCCGTGGGTACTTGTTAGAACCGCCTCAATGAGGCGGTTCTAACGAGCACATCCTATGTTTGGAATAAAAATAAAGAAATATTATCACAACTTTTCGTCAGAAAAATGTACGGTTTTGAGATAGGAAAAAATGCACATCGCCTTACGGATGTGTTATCGTAACCACACTTTTCCTGGGCAGGCTTATTTATTTATTTTTTTTTTTTTTTTTTTTTTGGTTTTGGTTTTACGGCCCTTTCAAGATTATTTCACTCATATCGAGCCGATCGTTAATCAGAGGTGGGCGAAAACCGGAGTACCCGGAGAAAAACCACCTGACCTTCCGTTGCAGAACTTGGCGTCTCACACGTGGCCCGAGCGAGGCTCGAACCTACGGCGGTGAGAGACCTAATGACTAAGAGTCAGCGCTCTTATCCACTAGACCACGGAGGCCCGTTCTGGGCAGGCTTATACGTAAGCGGTTAACAAGTACATTGCACATTCTCTCACCAGAAACTGACATATTTGAATAGGCATGCTTTCGTAATAATTTGTTCTAATTGTCTTGCTTTTGCTTAAAAACCGGAGTCATCTTCAACACATTACGCAAACACGCCTATACAAATACATTGCCACCTTTATCGGCGAAAAAATGAAAATTTTATGATGTAAAATTGTGATATTTTTCTTATTTCTGCTCCAAATATAGATTGTGGGCACTCGTTAGAACCGCCTCGTCGAGGCGGTTCTAACGAGTACCCACAATCTATATTTTAGAGCAGAAATAAGAAAAATAAGGTATACCCCCGGAAACCCCAGTTTTACTTTAAAAAAGTGGGGTTCGAGGCGGTCAATAAAAAAGTGGGGTTCGAGGGGGTCAAAATTATATAGGCATGTTTTCGTGATTGGCCCCGCCTCGGGCCCACCGGTTTTACGTAGATTTATATAGGGAAAACCTAATAAAATGTTCTTGTCTGAAACCAGTTTTACTATATAAAAGTGGGGTTCAGAGGGGGGGGGGGGGGCGGGGGGTAGGGCCAAAATTATATAGGCATGTTTTCGTGATGAGAGGCAAAGTTAAACTTTGCTAGGTCGAATATCCCTTGGACCATCATGCCAACAAGTACTTGAAATGAAGACACCCGTCTTACTGAAAACTTAAATATAATCGACTTTCGGTGGCTCGAACACCTTAGGGACCTCTCAAATCTGTTCGAGACAGGGGTAATTCGAGCCAATGAGGGTAACTGCCAGGAGGCACAAGGAGATACTTTTTGACATCTTCTCGGTGTTCTATAATGACAATGTATGCTATGTGTACTCATTAGAATCGCCTCATCGAGGCGATTCTAATGAGTACATACAGCATAAATTTGGAAGCTAAAAGACAAACTCTCCTAAGTTATCCCCACTATTTCTTATGCAGAGGATTTCCCTAGGGGCGCAAGAACTGGTTCGACTCAGTCATGGTAAACGAGCCATCGGTGTTCGAGCCATCGAAGTTCTACTGTATAATCTTCTTCTCTGAAACCACAAATCCTTTATATTTGGTATGAAGCTTCAACTAGTAGAATTCTATCAAGATTGTTCAAATTATAGCCCTGGGCCAAAAAAGGCCCCGCCTCGGGCCCACCGGTTTAACGTAAACTTATATAGGGAAAACCTTATAAAACGTTCTTGTCTGAAACCAGAAGGCCCAGGTCTTTGATATTTGGTATGTTGCTTCATCTAGAGGATCTCATCCAAGATTGTTCATATCATAGCCATGGGGTCAAAAACGGCCCTGGCCCCGGGCCCACCGGTTTTACATAGACTTATATATGGAAACCTCTAAAATATTCTCGTTGGAAACCAGAAGGGCCAGGTCTTTGATGTTTGGTATGAAACTTCATCTAGGGGACCTCTACTAAGATTGTTCCAATTATCGCCCTAGGGCCAAAAATGGCTCCGCCCCTGGGCCCACTGGTTTTACATAGACTTATAAAGGGAAAACCGTTAAAAATCTTCTTGTCTGAAACCAGAAGGCCCAGGTGTTTGATATTTGGTATGAAGCTTTATTTAATGAACCTCTACCAAGATTGTTCGAATAATAGCAATGGGGCTAAAATGGCCCCGCCCCGGGGCCCATCGGTTTTACATAGACTTAAATAAAAAAAAACATTCAAAATAATTCTTGTCTGAAACCAGAAGGCCCAGGTCTTTGGTATTTGGAACGAACCTTCATCTGGCGGACCTCTACCGTGATTGTTCAAATTATATCCCTGGAGCCAAAGGTGGCCCCGCCCAGGAGCCCACTGGTTTTACATAGACTTCTATATGGTAAACCTTTAAAATGTGCTTCTTTGAAACCTAAAGGCCCAGGTCTTTGAAATTTGACATGAAACGGACCTCTACTAAGAATGTTCAAATTAAAGCCAAAAATGGGCCAAAGGTGGGCCCGCCCCGGGGCAACCCGTATTACATTGACCTATATAGGGAAAACCTTTAAAATCTTCTTGTCTGAAACCAGAAGGTCCAAACCTTTGATATTAGGTATTAGAAGCTTCATTTAGTGGTCCTTCACCAAGATTGTTCAAATAATAGCCCTGGGGCGAAAATGGACCTGCCCCGGGGCCACTGCTTTTATATAGAGGTAAGGCATTGCTAGTTAGAGTGAGTCGGTTCATCTCCGTCCGTAATGAATACCCCTCTAAACCCCACTTTTTATAGGGAAAACTGGGGTTTACAGGGGTATATAGTATTTGGCTTATTTCTGCTCCAAGACATAGGTTGTGGGTACTTGTTAGAACCGCCTCCATGAGGCGGTTCTAACGAGCACCCGCAGCCTATGTTCGGAGTATAAATAAGAAAAATATCACAAATTTTCATCGGAAAAGTGGCCATTTTTGGTAATATTAAAGAATGCACTATGTAACACGGAAGTGTTATCGTAATGGCCCACAAGGTGCCCAGAAAGTTAAATACAAATCAGCTCTGTATTGTAAAAGGGAACCACCAACCTGACAAGTCTAGTTTCTGATTTCAACCCCGTGTTGTCTCCATGAGGCATTGTATGTTAGACACAGCCGGTTAATCCTGTCTCTTGCACTAGGACCTGGCCCTTAATGGCCACAAGGTGTCCAGACAGGGCCATACGAGTCAGCTCTGTATCGTCAAAGGGAAAACCCACTGATTCATCAGTCTAGCTTCTGATGCCAACTCCCCACCCCGACTTGTTACCACGTTACATTGTCCCCGCCCCCCACCCCTCCCCCATCTCGCCTTGTCACCACGAGGCATTGTAAGTTAGACTGAGAAATTGCACTAGTAGGACCTGTCAGGAAAGTGCCCAGATAGTAACATACAAGTCAGTTCTGTATTCTCAAAGGGGACCACAGACTCATATGTCAAGCATCTTATCCACCCCTTGCGCCCCCCCCCCCAATACACACACACACCCCGGCTTGTCACCACGAGGCATTGTAAGTTAAAGTTAGACTGAGGTAGTTCATCTCCATGCACTAGTAGGACCTGTCAGGAAGGTGCCCAGATAGTACATGTCACATACATTACGACATCACACCCGTGCGACATTGTGCATATTTCTCATCTCCAAAATTGCTACTTTTCTGATGAAAATATCTGATATTTTTCTTATAAATACTGCTAACATAGGTCGTGGGTGCTCGTTAGAACCGCCTCATTGAGGCGGTTCTAACGAGTACCCACAACCTATGTCTTGGAGTAAAAATAAGAAAAATAAGGTTTACCCCCCCGTAAACCCCAGTTTTCTCTATATAATATGGGGTATAGGGGGGGGTCTTCATTTCACGGACTTGTTCACGTGATGCAAGTCAGTTCTGTATTGTCGATGTGAAATTTGGAAAGACTTCATCCTCAGAAAGAAAAACAATTTGGAAGGAATGTTCCATGGGTGACCCTCTGACAAAATTGCTCAAAATCGTTTCGCTCACTGAACATGATAGCCACCAAATATCCAAACCTAAACAATAAACAACGTTTAAAATGACTTCTACTCCTAAATAGGTAGACTGGTTTAGGTAGAAGATCACAGAAATGTTCGTTGGGTCACTGTCACCCAAAATTGCTCAAACCATCCACTCCATCTTGTATTACCTACGAGTTTATCTGTACAATAAGGATCAGGTGAGCGACCCAGTGCCATAATGACCCCTTTTTTTGGTAATACAACAGTTATCCTGATAATAAATATAAATACATGTAGAATTCAACTTACCGCCTCGATACTATGTAAAGCTGAAACGACAGAAAATGCAACTAAATGAACTTCAGATAAATGTTGTGAGAACTTGTGTCCTAACACCTTTCAGGCCACCGCCCATTGGGGCTTGAAGACATAAATGGGCTGCATGAATCTCCCAGGCAGAGCTGAATCCGGCCCGCACACGAGTACTGGTTAATCGCTTACAGGATCTAAGCTTGCCCAGGCAATGCGGTGCGAGTCGGACCGTCCATGTTTACAAACCCTATTAGTTTCATTGGGCGACATGACTTGAGATGTCATTTCATCTCAATGTCGGGTAAAAGTCCCACAAAATTGGAAGCAACGTCTCCAAAATGACCTACATAATGTTGACGGGGACGTTAAACATCAAATCAAACACAAAAAACTAACACCTTTCCTATCTTGCGAAAAATAAAAGAAGAAGAAGAAGAAGAAGATTAAAGTATGCATTTTTAATACGCAATATTTTTTTTATCTTTCCCCCCTATTTACATGTCTACTTACAATTTATATACCTGTTCAATTTCAGTATCATTAAGAATACACGCCTACACAAATACATTGTAACCTTTATCGACGAAAAAATGAACATTTTAAGATGAAAAATTGTAATATTTTTTTCTTATTTCTACTCAAAATACAGATTGAGGGTACTCGTTAGAATCGCCTCGGTGATTATACTCCTTATAACGAGGTCCCACAATCTATATGTTAGAGCAGAAAAAATAAAAAAAAATACGGGTTACCTGTGAACCCCAGTTTAACTATATAAAAGTGGGGTTCAAGGGGGTCAAAATCATATGACTCATTACGATAACACGCCCGTGTGAAAAAGTGCATTCTTACAGATCACCATAATAGCTACTTTTCCGATGAAAATTTGTGATATTTTTAGCTCACCTGAGCACGAAGTGCTCAAGGTGAGCTTTTGGGATCGGTCTTTGTCCGTCGTCCGTCGTCCGTGCGTGCGTGCGTGCGTGCGTCCGTCGTCAACTTTTGCTTTAAACAACTTCTTCTCCAAAACTGCTGGACAGATTTTGATCTAATTTCACAGGAATGCTCCTTGGGTGATCCTCTACAAAAATTGCTCAAACTGTTCTGCTCGGGTGAACAAGATGGCCGCCAGAGCTAAAAATAGAAAAACCTTTAAACAACTTCTCCTGCTTAACCAGTGGATGGATTTTGAAATTATGTTACAGGAATGTTCCTTGGATGACCTTCTACCAAAATTGCTCAAACCGTTTGGCTCGGGTGAACAAAATGGCCGCCAGAGCTAAAAATAGAAAAACCTTTAAATGACTTCTTCTCCTTAACCAGTGGATGGATTTTGAAATTATTGCACAGGAATGTTCCTTGGGTGCCCCTCTACCAAAATTGCTCAAACCGTTCTGCTAGTGTGAACAAAATGGCCGCCAGAGCTAAAAATAGAAAATCCTTTAAACGACTTCTTCTCATTAACCAGTGGATGGATTTTGAAATTATTGCACAGGAATGTTTCTTGGGTGCCCCTCTACTAAAATTGCTCAAACCGTTCCGCTCGGGTGAACAAAATGGCCACTAGAGCTAAAAATAGAAAAACCTTTAAAGGACTTCTTCTCCTTAACTAGTGGATGGATTTCGAAATTACTTCACAGGACTGTTCCTTGGGTGACCCTCTACCAAAATTGCTCAAACCGTTCCGCTTGGGTGAACAAGATGGCCACCAGAGCTAAAAATAGAATAACCTTTAAACGACTTTTTCTCCTTAACCAGTGGATGGATTTTGAAATTATTTCATAGGAAGGTTCCTTTAGTGAACCTCTACCAAAATTGCTCATACCATTCCGCTCTGGTGAACAAAATGGCCGCCAGAGCTAAAAATAGAAAAACCTTTAAAGGACTTCCTCTCCTTAACCAGTGGATGGATTTTGAAATTACTTCACAGGAATGTTCCTTTGTAGACCTTCTAACAAAATTGCTCAAACCGTTCGGCTGGGGTGAACAAGATGGCCGCCAGAGCTAAAAATAGAAAAACACTTTAAACGACTTCTTCTCCTTAACTAGTGGATGGATTTTGAAATTACTTCACAGGAATGTTCCTTGGGTGACCCTCTACCAAAATTGCTCAAACCGTTCCGCTCGGATGAACAAGATGGCCACCAGAGCTAAAAATAGAATAACCTTTAAACGACTTCTACTTAACCAGTGGATGGATTTTTAAATAATTTCACTGGAATGTTCCTTGGGTGACCCTCTACCAAAATTGCTCAAACAGTTCCGCTCGGGTGAACAAAATGGCCACCAGAGCTAAAAATCGAAAAACCTTTAAACGATTTCTTCTCCTTAACCAGTGGATGGATTTTGAAATTATTTCACAGGAATGTTCGTTTGGTGACCCTCTACAAAAATTGCTCATACTGTTCTGCTCGGGTGAACAAAACGGCCGCCAGAGCTTCTCCTGCTTAACCAGTGGATGGATTAATAGCCCTGGGGCCAAAAACAGCCCGGCCCATGGCCCACTGGTTTTACATAGGCTTATATAGGGAAAACCTTTAAAAATCTTCTTGTCTGAAACCAGAAGTGCCAGGTCTTTGAAATTTGGTGTATAGCTTCGTCTAATGGACAGCTACCAACATTGTCCAAATAATAGCCCTGGTGCCAAAAACAGCCCCGCCCCGGGGCCCACTGGTTTTACATAGGCTTATATACGGAAAACCTTTAAAAATCTTCTTGTCTGAAACCAGAAGGCACAGGTCTTTGATATTTGGTATGAAGCTTCATCTAGTGGACCTCTGCCAAGATTGTTCAAATTATAGCCCTGGGGCCAAAACCGGCCCCGCCCCGGGGCCCACTGGTTTTACATAGGCTTATATTGGGAAAACCTTTAAAAATCTTCTTGTCTGAAACCAGAAGGCACAGGTCTTTGATATTTGGTAAGTAGCTTCGTCAAGTGGACCGCTACCAAGATTGTTCAAATTATAGCCCTAGGGCTGAAAACGCCCCCGCGCCAGGGCCCACTGGTTTTACATTGGCCTATATAGGGGAAACCTTTAAAAATCTTCTCGTCAGAAACCAGAAGGCCCAGATCTTTGATATTTGGTATGAAGCGTCATCTAGTGGACCTCTACCAAGATTGTTCAAATTATAGCCCTGGGGACATAAATGTCGCCGCCCAGAGACCCTTTGGTTTTACATAGACTTATAAAGGGAAAATTTTAAAAATCTTCTTCTCTGAAACTGCAAGGCCCAGGTCTTTGATATTTGGTATGGAGCTTCATCTAGTGGACGATTACCTAGATTGTTCCAATTATAGCCATGAGGCCACAAATGCCCCCACCCCTGGGCCCTTTGGTTTTACATAGACTTATATAGCCCTGGTGCATAGGCTTATGTAGGGAATATCTTTATAAAAATCTTTTTCTCTGAAACCGCAAGGCCCAGGTCTTTGATATTTGGTGTGTAGCTTCATCTAGTGGACCTTTGCCAAGATTGTGCAAATTATAGCCTTTGTTGATGTTTGGTATGAAGCTTCACCTTTAAGACCTTCCTCAACATTATGTACATTTAAGGCCTTGGGCCAATAATGGCCCTCCCTGGGACCCACTTGTTACACTATGGATCAGGTGAGCGATCCAGGGCCATCATGGCCCTCTTGTTCTTATTTATACCCAAAAACATAGGTTGTGGGTGCTCGTTAGAACCACATTATTGAGGCGGTTCTAACGAGTAGCCACAAACTATAGGGGGCAGAAATAAGCAAAATAATGCATACCCCTGTAAACATCAGTTTTTTCTGTATAAAGTGGGGTTTAGAGGGGTGTTCATTTCACGGACTTGTTTTCATGATGTCCTGACACTTACAGATCACCAAAATAGCTACATTTCCGATGATATTTTTCTTATTTATACCCCCTAAAACATAGGATGTGGGTGCGCGTTAGAACCGCCTCATTGGGGCGGTTCTAACGAGAACCCACAACCTATGTATAGGGGCAGAAATAAGCAAAATAATGTAGACCCCTGTAAACACCAGTTTTCTCTGCATAAAGTAGGGTTTGGAGGGGTGTTCATTTCACGGACTTGTTATCATGATCTCTTGACGCTTTTGTCGGAAATATAAGTTATAGTTATGTATGAGTATTTACGAGATTTTGCATGAATTGATAATTAAATCACAGTTTGGAGACCTCCAAATGAGGCGTTTTGTTTAAAGATACAAACACATCAGTGGGATAATACTTTGTTTCAAATCTCCACTGACAAAAAATGTGATATTTTTCATACGTATACTCCCACTTTATTCTTGGTTCAGAAAAAAAGAAAACATCGTGTATACCCCTACTAGGTTTCTATTGAGTACCAGGACTAGCAGTTTACACATACAAATGTTCAATGAGGCGGTTCTAACGATTTTTGGGATATGTGTTAGGACTGTGTTATATCCCAAAATCTTTTTACAGTGAATCATGTTTCAGAGAGGTTATTGTGTACAGAGAAAAATATGAAAACACACATTATATTTCTTCCAAACCTAAATTGACATTCAGATAAAAAGGTTGTCTGATTTCAGTCAAATTTGATATTTTATTTTCTACTACACAAAACTAGATTTTTTTTTCTATTTAAATGTTAATAAATAAATAAATCTTTGTTTATGAAGCATAATATATGTCCAATTTTTGAAGGTATTTGTTTGATAAATATATGGACAGCAGCTGATTATTACAGTCAATTATATCCTATAATCCTTATCAGTTTTTATGGCCCCTATAGGTAGCCAGCCCACCAAGACCAAGCCACACCTACTTTTTATCTGCTGGTACCTGTACATGTTTAAGCTGGGAACCAGACCCCCCGGCATGAAAATCCTGTCTTTAACCACAGTTTTCTTCATACATACTGGATTTATAGGGGATACACAACACAGATTTGTTAAGGGGAACGGAAACACCTAGCGGATTTATCCCGCCATTTTTCAAAGGGAGACAATTTTCGGAACTTCCTGTTCGCTTTTCTATAAGTTTTTATCCACGGAAAATGGGTCAGCTCTTGAAGGAAAGAATTTGCTCCTCAGGAGCAAATTCTTTCCTTAAAGAGTTGACCCCTATTGACATGGGAGACAAAATACTTTTACAGGAGGTGCCTCACCTGAATGTGTACCCATCCCCTTTAACATGAAAAGGTTTGTTCACAGGAACGAGAAAATTAAGTCCCAGAATTTACCGCCCTTGTAAAAATGGCGGACAGTATAACAGAAGTGCGGTCGAGAGAATGCAGGCAAAAAAATGAGCCTTTGGCGTACACCCACGTCGCTTAACCCACATAAGGTGTGTCAATTTACGCTCTGCATGCTTGGTATTTTTAGCCGGCGACATTTTGAACTATTTTTCTTGTTTCTACAAGAAAACAGGATTGGCTATGAAAATTTTCTCCATTTCAAATCCTGTTTTCTGGGGAAAATAAGAAACCTATCAACAATTTGTCGTCCGCTGAATTAGCCCTGACGGTTGTAAAGGTTAAGAAACCAGAGGACAAATAGTCCTGAACCGCTCACCTGAGTAAGAAACATATCAACAGTTTGTCGTCCGCTGAATTAGCCCTGAAAGTTGTAAAGGTTAAGAAACCAGAGGACAAATAGTCCTGAACCGCTCACCTGAGTAAGAAACATATCAACAGTTTGCCGTCCGCTGAATTAGCCCTAAAAGTTGATAAGGTTAAGAAACAAGAGAACCAATGGTTCTGAACCGCTCACCTGAGTACTGAGAATATGAGGAGTCCTGTGGTTTCTAGGAAGATGTTTGAAACGTTTGTACCATGACAGCCATTCTGGTCATGTTACCAAAATAATTTGAACAACATTTTGATCCTCCATTCCATAAAGGCTTCAAATGAAATTCGGCTTAAATTTGTCCAGCTATTTTTCCACCGAAAGAACATAACGCGAATAAGTCCGTGAAATGAACACCCCCTAAACCTCACTTTATATTGAGAAAACTGGGGTTTACGGGGGATTTCATTATTTTTCATATTTCTGCTGCAAGATACAGGTTGTGGGTACGTGTTAGAACAGCCTCAATGAGGCTGTTCTAGCGAGCACCCACAACCTATGTTTGCAATATAAATAAGAAAAATATCACGGATTTTCATTCGAAAAGTAGCTATTTTGGAGATGTGAAAAATGCACTATGTCGCACGGGTGTGTTACCGTAATGAAAAGGCCAAGGTGGCCCGGGCCTTGTGGTTTCAAACAAGAAGATTTTCAAAGATCTTTACTTTGTAAGTCTATGTCAAACATGTGGGCCCTGGCGCGGGGCCATTTTTTGGCCTCAAGGCTATAATTTGAACATTCTTGGTAGAAGCCCAATAGAGGAAGCTTCATGCCATTACAATAATACACCCGTGCGTCATAATGCAATTTTTTACACTCCAAAACGGTCAATTTTCTGATGAAAATTTGTGATATTATCCTTATAAATACTCAAAACATAGGTTGTGGGTGCTCGTTAGAACCGCCTTATTGTATGTCTAGGAGCATAAATGAAGAAAATAATGTATACCCCCCGTAAACCCATGTTTTCGCTGTATAAAGTGGGGTGTTCATTTCACGGACTTGTTAGCATGAAGCCAAATATCAAAAACCTGGGACTTCTGGTTAAATAAAGACAATTTCTAAAGGTTTTCCCCATAGGGGCTTGAATCATGAAAAAAATGAAAAAAAAAAAAAAAAAAAGAAATTGGTATTATATTAGAGACAAGGGGGGGGGGGGGGGGGAACTTCGGCTAAATTTTTTGAGGGGTTACCTCATTTTACCCAGTGTATCTTTTTCGCAAATGCAGTTTTTTTACCTGCTTTAATATTATGAATTAGACAAATTAAATAAGTCCACTTTGCAAAAATAGTCCGCCTCTGTCTGCCACTTGCAGGGAACATGTTTTTCTCGCATGTTCAGCAACGCAAAATTCGGCATAAACGTGTGACAAAATTTTTCAGGTTTTCAGCAATCACAACCGAACTAGTGATACGGGGGCGGGGGGGGGGGGGGGGGGGGCGAGGGACTTTTTTCGCTTTCACCCGTTGTCTTTCATTTAACTTTAGCTCTCTTTGACAAATGAAATCCAAAAGGATGTACTCGCAGCTCTAAATGTATATTTTGCTACTTTTGCTTCGCTTTCCGAAGTGTTCTGTCAATGATCGGTACATAAACCCGGGCGGTTGCCATAATCGTCGTGTTTAAAAAGCGGGATGTGCAGGACAGATATAATCCGGAACTTTGGAAACTACGTCCGGCATGGAGTAGCTGTTGTTACTGTTAAAATGTGTGTGATAGCCTTGATTTCTCCTTTGAATTATTTTATTCTGCTAGGACTAGGTATACACGTACTACGCAGATAAAATAACTGGATGGTGTTTCACGTATAATGGGCTGTGCTCTGGGAATTTTGTATTGTATCGCTTTGGGGTCAAATTCCAACTAGCCGCTGTAACTTTTTTGACACATGCGCAGAAAAGGACATAAAATGTTTACTGAAAAGCAGAAGACGGTCTTAGATCTGATAAAAAAAAAACAAAAAACAAAACAAAACAAAACAAAAAAAAAAAACAAGACACAACTGCCTTGTTTATGTCCAGGCTGGGACGGGCACAACCCACGTTATCGAGGAGATTGGTAGAGTGCTCCGTATTGAAGGGAATGTTTGTCAGTTTCATGCACAACGGGTATCGTGTAAAATCTATGTGTTTTTGGCAGAGTGCTAAAGAACGTGTGCACATATGACTTCGTCACCTTGTGTTTAAACGCTCGTTCCCGGTACACGGCGACGGTTAGCTAAGCAAAAATAAAAAATAAAAAAAAAATGCAGAAGTGTTAAGCCAAACGGTTCAGAATATAAGTTAAAAGAGACACGGCTAGAAATAATTTGAAATTGTTTTACAAATTTGCATTCATAGTGGTCGGAATGACTGACGACTTTAAGCGTGAGCTCTAATATTGTTACCTAAATAACAATGGCTGTTTTGGTGGCAATAGGCCTGTAGGAATTTTCCTTCTTTTTTTTTTCTTTGTGATAAGTTGAAACCAAGAAAAAAACGTTTCAACATGTATTTTGTCTAATGTTGGCTATTCTCTCTCTCTCTCTTTCTCTCTCTCTCTCTCTCTCTCTCTCTCTCTCTCTCTCTCTCTCTCTCTCTCTCTCTCTCTCTCTCTCTCTCTCAGATATTTGGAAGAAATTTGGGGAGTTCTTAAGATTAAGTAGAGGGATATGGACATATTGTGTACTGTTCATTCCAGAGGTAGAAAGAACGGTGTACAGACCTAAACTGCACCAACCTGGCCCAAGGATTATAAAACTTTTTTCATGCTCAACTGATGGGGTATGAAATTTATCCGACTCATAAATAAAAAAATGTAATGTAATCACATAGAAAACAGTGTAGTTCATACTTCCGTGAACGCATCGAGTCACATGCTTTTCAGTGACGTCAAGTGACGTCATTCTAAACCATGGTTCTCTACGGGCGTAGGTGGGGTCAACGCTGTTCCTCTCTTTGTAGTAAAATGGCGTATAAATGTTTTTCAGTTTAAAAAGATTACCCTTTAAGCATTATTTTTCGCCCAGTGATGAGGGGCAAAGAATGTAATTATAAAACAATTTTTCTGCTTTTCATGAAAGTATGAACGACAGCTGTGGTGCAGTGGTAAAGTATCGGACTCGGGATCGAGAGGTACCGGGTTCGATCCCCACTAGCGGCAAGTGTTGTTTCTTTGAGCAAGAGGCTTTATCCACATTGCGTAGTACTGGTTTCTTCCCAGGAAAAGAGGGCCACATGGAAGATTAGTACTAGTTTACTAAATGTGTTACCCTCTATAAATAAGGTCGATTATTATTATTTTATTATTATTTATTAATATTATTTAACAAAGTTTACATGAACCCCTACGGGTTTCACGTACTTTGCACACTACCAACTGCGTTCGTACTATCATGAACATCAGAAAAATAAATTTCATTTCTTAAGTGTTTCTTTTCTTTGCCTCATACTGCTGCCTCACTCTAGGGTTTATTAGCTATCTCATTATGTCAATCATTGCAAAACACCCACATTGAGCCGGAGGTAATTTTGTTTTCAAAACCGTCATCTGTAGCATGTTTTGTTATCCGTGCGATTAGGGGAGCAGCTCCTCAGTTTCTCCTTAAATGTACATTTTAACAGTCAGAATGACATGTCCTTATCAACTTTTAATGAAATGGACATTCAATTCGTCATCAAACTGCTATCAAGTGTCAAAGAAAGCAGGTCATGAAAGGTACATGGACTGGTTTTTATTTCATGCGTAGCACTTTACATGTACAAACGGATACTTTAGACACAAACTTTAGCGGCTCACTGGAAAAGTGATGACGATTTTCTTCAGGAGGTATGAACATTAAAATACTAACATTTTGTTGTGTTATATTGATGTGAATTGCTTTATCGCTTATTAATGTCTGTATATTTGTGCAGTCTTTGCATTCACAACGCATTCTTTAAAGTTTTCGGACCCGCCCATCGGCGCTTAAAGAAATAGATGGGCTGCGTGACGCTTCCAAGCAGAGCTGAAACCGACAGCACGTGAGTACTGCTAAACCGCTCAGAGAGTCTATGCCTGTCCGGGCAAAGCGGTGCGAGTCAGACCGTCCATGCTTATAAAACCTTTTGTGTTCATTGGGCGACAGGGCTTGAGATGTCAATTCATCTCAATGTCGAGTAAAAGTCCCAGAAAATGGATTCAACGTCTCCAAAATGACCTGTTGATGGACACTATATACATCTAATCAAACAAATAAATTCGTTCAAGTGTTTGGGTGAGAAAAATAATTAATATTGCGGTCGTGGCTCCGGGCTCGTTTTTAGTGAATTAAAGTCTGATGCTCGACAAAACCCCACATGATACTTTAACTAAACCGAAAACTTGCTTGACAATTCCTTGTTTCGGCCTCAATCCCATCATACATTCTATTATTCAGTTCTTATCTAAGTAGGAAACGGCCCCCGCCCATCGGGGCATAAATGATGCATCCACGCAGAGCTGAAACCGACCCGCACTCGAGTACTGGTAATCCGCTTAGAGGATCTAAGTCTGCCCAGGCAAAGCGGTGCGAGTCGGCCCGTCCATGTTAATTAATCATATTGGTTCATTGGGCGGCAGGGCTTGATATGTCATTTCATCTTAAGGTCGGGTAAAAGTCCCACAAAATTGGAAGCAACGTCTCCAAAATGACCTTTGCAGTGTTGACGGGGACGTTAAACTTCAAATCAAACAAACAAATCTAAGCAGGAAAATTGCCTGAACTGTTAGTATTTAAAAATAGCGAGCATTACAAATTTAACGCTCGGCTGAATTGAGCATGAAAAACGTTTTATAACCTTTTTTATAGCCCGGTCGAGAAACACTAAGATTGGAATGCCGCTTTACTCAACAGCACAAGATTTTTTAAATGTCCTATGTATTGACAAGGCTTTCAACAAATCTAAGCACTTCACAATCAAACCTTTCATAAAAGTCATCTATTTCAGGCATTCAGGAGTTCTGCAACGGAAGACCAGGTGTTTTTTTTTTACCGGATACTACATGTGATTAACAATCGGCTCGGTGTGTGTGAAATAAACTCGAAAGGACCGTAAAATGATACCCGCTGCAACCCCAGTAACATACAGTCTATGCAAAAGGTAGTGGGCGCAGTGACACATAAGCTGACTGAAACAAAAACTGTATAGACGCCATCTTGAAAGCGGTTCCTATTGTAATGCATGAAGTTGGAAGAAATAAAGTATTATAATGATAAAACAATTAAAAATGCGAGAGAACGGTCACCAAACGCACCCCTCATTCTGTAACTATGTCCAGATAATCTGTATTCCAACCTTGCATCCTACTCGAACGTCACGCATTCTGAACGTTTGTTGATATCTTCTCAGACGCCATTGAGATGACGTCATGATTAATGTCGACGTGTCTGAAATTTCCCGCGTTTAAATATAGCGATTTCATTGCAAAAGCAGTACCTTGTTTCTTGTGTCAAAAGTAGTTCCAGCCAGAAAGATTTATTTCCCCAGCTAAGAGGAAATATTTCTCCTTAGCTAAAAGGAAAATATCATGTTTTTGTCTGATAGAAATCATGGTATTTCTCTGTTACGCATGTAATAGTTTGCAATAGTGACTTATAAAGCAGCCAACAGCCAATATTATATATAAAACAGACGATAGTTACATGTAATATTGTAACTGGCATCTTTAGCGTTAATTTTGTTATCCATTCTATTGGTCCATACACCGCCGAACTATCGTCAAACACCTTTATCATCATGTAAACCCTTGTCCTGCTGAATATCTTAATCTGCCACACCCACTTCCAATTATCAACCGATCAGATTACTTGATTCAAATTATTGCAACAAATTCACAATCTAAATGACAAACAATGTAGATCCCGATCAGATGGCTTCCTCGGAAGCCATCTGATCTGGATCTACATTGTTTGAAAGATAAGGCATATCCGGGCTCAGCAGGACAAGGGTTAACAGGTCCGTACAATGAACACCCCTCTAAATCCCACTTTATTCAGAGAACATTGGGGTCCACGGATGTTCATATTTTTCCTTGTTTCTGCTCAAAGATATAGGTTGTTGGTTCTCGTAGAACCACATCAATGAGGCGAGAACGAAAACCAACAAACTTTATTTAAAGTATAATTCTAACACAGCGCGCCTATATAGGCAATGGAAAACAACTTTGTTTTATTCTACAACAAATCACAGCAAGGGAGAGTGTGACGAGTGACGTCATTAAAAACTGCAAATTTATGAGGTCACTAGTCGATTTCCTTAACGTTAGACGGTGTAACGTCATTTTCTCGCATCGAAAACGTTAGAATAGGATATAAATGCATGTGTTTCAGTCGATAATTTTAGCGGGATTTCTTCTAACAATGGCGAACAGTTGTGAGATTTTGAAGGGAACAACAGCATTATTGCCGATTTTCAGCCTGTTAGAATCGAAATAGATCAGCTCTAGTTTAAGATTTGTTGAGTAATAAATCACAGTTTGTCGGTCAGTTGTAAGTAGACAAATCACGCGCGCTACGCGCTTGTGATTTGTCTACTTTACAACTGACCTCCAAACTGTGATTTATTACTCAACAAAGCACAGTTAGAGCTGATCTATTTCTTAAATAAAAAGCATTGTGCAGTTTCATTAGAAAAAAAAAAAAAAAAACGTATTTGGGCATGAAATAGAAGTGAAGGCAATGATCAGGAATCGATACAGTTAACCCACAGCTCCCATCAGAGACATCAAAGGGAAAGAAGCACAAACATGAATTAACTAGACCCTATTGGAGACATCAATAGCGGAAAGCCAAAAGGACAGTTACTTTCCCACAACAAAATAATATAAGCGATACACACTCCAAGACAAACCATAACAAAAATAAACGGCGACAGAAGAACCGCCTTGGAACGGTCAGTGAAACGAATTCCAATGGGGGTCTTAATCGATTTTACGAGGCCACTAACCTCGCCCTCATTTCCGTCACGATTTGGACAAATAATTTGGAAGAATACACTGATAAGGAAATCGATAGTTTTTGCTTGGGCTAGATATTCTGTTCTAACCCTGGTGTTCTTACCCGAAATCTAATATTCTCGCGTAACTGCACTGGTTGAATACGACTTCATATGCGCCGTCGTTAAGGTTGACGTCAGAGCACGTTACTTGACGTCAATAAACATTCCTGTAGTGTCATCACAATAAGGCGGACGACGGTAACCGAAGTGACTGCAGCATAATATAAGAATCTTATATGGGTGTGAGGGGTGGATTGAAAAATCCGTCCCGAGGGACACTGTCCGGCATCACGAGGCTTGCCGAGTGATGCCGGACAGTGATCCCGAGGGACGGATTTTTCAATCCACCCCTCACACCCATATTGGATTCTTTTTCTTGCATACCTTCCATTTCTATTGCCAATTTTTAATGCTGCTGTCACTTCGGTTACCGACGTCCGCCATTTTGTGATGACACAACAGGAATGTTTAGTGACGTCACGCATGACGACGCCGCACATGAGATTGTAATCAACCAGTGCATTTATCAAACACGCGATTATATTCGATTTGGGGTCGGAACACCAGGGTCAGAACATAAATTTCTATCCCAGGGTAAAAGCACGGATTTCCTTGTCTGGTGTGCAAGAATAAATGGTTCATGGCGGTTCTAACGAGTACCTACAATCTATGTTTTTGAGCAAAAATAAGGCAGAAAATGTATACCCTCGTAAACCCTACATCTCTCTATATTATGTTGGGTTTAGAGGGATCTTCGCATCACGTGAACAAGTCTTTGAAATGAAGACCCCCCTAAACCCCACTTTATATAGAGAAAACTGGGGTTTACGGGGGTAAACTTTATTTTCCTTTATTTCTGCTCCAAGACATAGGTTGTGGGTACTAGTTAGAACCGCCTCAGTGAGGCGGTTCTAACAAGCACCCAAAACCTATGTTTGGAGTATAAATAAGAAAAATATCGCACATTTTCATCGGAAAAATTACCTTGTTTGAGGTTTGAAAAATACACTATATCACACGTGTGGTTTCACGGACTTGTTATCGTGATGATAAAGCCAGTCACGGAGTGAACCAGGAAATGCAGACCAAGGTCAAATATGGATGCTTGCATTAAAGTTGCCATCCCTAGATACAAGTTTGTACCAAGTGTCATTAATAAAGTTCACACAGTTCTTGAGAAATAAACTTGACCATTCGGGTGAACGCTAGGGTTGTCGTAAATGATCATTACGATAACACACCCTTGTGATATAGTGCATTTTTCATACCTCAGCAAAGATAATTTTTCTGATGAAAATTTGTGATATTTTTCTTATTTATACTCCAAATATAGGTTTTGGGTGCTCGTTAGAACCGCATCACTGAGGCGGCTCTAACGAGTACCCACAACCTATGTCTTTGAGGAGAAATAAGGAAAAAACTGTTAACTCCCGTAAACCCCAGTTTTCTCTATATAAAGTGGGGTTTAGGGGGCGGTTATTTATTTCACTGCTTTGTTCAAGTGTTGTTGACGATTTGACGGACGGACGAACGAACGCACGGAAATTCGGACTCCTAGATAGCAGGCGCGACAATAAACAGGGCTCACAAGAATGTTCATTACACCTTCACGCTGGCAAGAAAACGTGGGCTAACGTCGTGCCGAGAGCGATACGACGTAGCCACGTCGCATCGCCGGCCCGAGGTTGGTCCGTCATTCTCATTGGCTGGGACATTATAACTAAAATTGATACACAGTAGGAAATGAGCCTATGTGCCCAAGTGAATCCTTTCCTGAAAATACGATACATTGTTATTAAAATGTGTGATAGTGTTCCTATCTCCTGCAAAAATAGATTGTGGGTGCTTGTTAAAACTAGTATCGACTATCTACATAAGCTTAAATGAAATATAGCATACCCTGGTATACCCCACATTTCCCTATATAAAGTGAGGTTTACAAGGTGTGTATTCACTTGATAAATAAGACTTACTTGCAACTGCTGTTAATATTATAAGTCCGAACATCATTAATGCATAATTCATATTTTGTTAGACTATGGTGTGGTAATTTCTATGTCGTATCTCAGTCTTTTACAATGTATGCACCTTTTTCTGTTTGAGCGAAAAGTACCCGTCTAAAAGCGTGTATCGTTTGAGAAACAGCTGTCATACAAATGAAATATATCCTATAATAATTTAAATACTAGAAGATGACCTGCGCACGCGCGGGATAGATTTGCATCACGAAATCACGCCTATATAATTTTGACCCCCCTCGAACCCAACTTTTATATAGTAAAACTGGGCTCTGCAGGGGTAAACTTATTTCGAGGCGGTTCTAACGAGTACCCACAATCTATATTTTAGAGCAGAAATAAGAAAAATATCAATTTTTCATCTTAAATTTTTCATTTTTTTTCTGCGATAAAGGTTATAATGTATTTGAATAGGCGTGTTTTCGTAATGTGGACGCAAATATTGACTTTGGTTCAGGTTGGAGTTGAACGACCCAGTCACAACTATTAGGGTTATAACGAGCCATTCCGTTTACCTATGTAACCGCAATTTCCCTTGCGCTGTGGTTTTGCATAAGCGGTTAACCAGTGCAGTGAACATTATGTATTTCGTAACTACCCAACCGGGATCGAGTCCGCAGCCTGATGATCATCAGTCCATCGCGCATTCGACTTCGCCACCGGGGACGGCTGTAATAAAAATCAAAATCAGAATTATTACTGGCGTATCACTGGTCAAATGACATTAATACAACAGAACCTGACCGGCTTCCGTGGCCTGGTGGATAAGAGCGCTGACTCTTATATTTTGGATAGCCTTTTGGCCATTTTGTGGGAAAGTAACTGTCCTTTTGACTTTCTGCTGTTGGTGTTTCCGTAGGGGTCTGTTGCTTCATGTTTGTGTTACTTTCCCTTTCGTGTCTCTGGTGGGAGCTGTGGGTAAATTATATCGATTCTTGATCATTACCTCTACTTCTATTTGTCTTAATCATTAGGTTTGTCACCGCTGTGGTTATCACAACGCCAAGTTCTGCAACGAAAGGTCAGATGGTTTTTCTTCGGGTACTCCAGTTTTCGCCCACCTTAGACTAACGATCGGCTCGATATTAGTGAAATAATCTTGAAAGAGCCGTAAAAACAAAAAAAGAAAACAACACGCACGCATACCCGCGCGCACGCAGTTAAGACACACACATACACAAACTATAGTGAAAATAATCTGATTACATTTTGGTGTAATTTTATGAAAAATGACTAAAATATGCCCTTTTACAGACTTAGGCATTTTAACATAGAAAAGCTTGTAAGCAAAATATCTCTAGAACTACTTTACATTTTGTAGGCTGTTTGGAACCTATGTGAAAATGACCTGATTAAAATTTGGTGTATTTTTATAAAGATTTTACGGTAAAGATAAAGTCCCTTTGTGGAATTCGGAATTTTGGCAAAGGAAAAGCTTGTTAGCAAAATAACTGAGCTCTTGAAAATTTGCAGGCTGTTTGGAACCAATCTGAAGATAACCTGATTTTGTGAATAATTGACCAAATTATCATCGCGGCCCTTTGCGGACATACATTATGTAGGCATCGGAGTCTAATGGTTGGTTTTCTTTTGCGTCAGCATTTCAGGGGTTTCCTGCTGTCGAGTCCTCACAGTTGTTTCATCTGTGGTTGTTTGATTTTTGTGTTCACTGGTGGGTTAGGAGGCCATCATGCGGACTGAATTAATTATTTGTCTAAATCGCGATGGAAGTAAGGGCGAGGATTGTGACCACTTAATATCGACTTAAGCCCCAGGTGGAATTCATTTCACTGACCGTTCCATGGCGGTTCTTCTGTCGCGGTTTACATCACGAAAACACGCCTATATAATTTTGACCCCCTTGAACCCCACTCTTATATAGTAAAACTGGGGTTTCCGGGGGTATACCTTATTTTTCTAATTTCTGCTCTAAAATATAGATTGTGGGTACTCGTTAGAACCGCCTCGATGAGGCGGTTCTAACGAGTGCCCACAATCTATATTTGGAGCAGAAATAAGAAAAATATCACAATTTTTCATCATGAAATTTTCATTTTTTTCGGCGATAAAGATGGCAATGTATTTGTATAGGCGTGTTTGCGTAATGTATTTTTGTTATCATTACGAACGAAAACACGCCTATACAAATACATTGTAAACTTTACCGCCGTTAAAACGAAAATTCTAAGATGAAAAATTGTGATATTTTTTCTTATGTCCGCTCAAAATTTGGATTGTGGATACCCGTTAGAACAATGAGGTTGTCTTTTGCGTCAGCATTTCAGGGGTTTCTTGCTGTCGAGTCCTCACCGTTGTTTCATCTCTGTGGCTGTTTGATTTTTGTGTTCACTGATGGGTTAGGGGGCCATCATGCGGACTGAATTAATTATTTGTCTAAATCGCGATGGAAGTAAGGGCGAGGATTGTGACCACTTAATATCGACTTAAGCCCCAGGTGGAATTCATTTCACTGACCGTTCCATGGCGGTTCTTCTGTCGCGGTTTACATCACGAAAACACGCCTATATAATTTTGACCCCCTTGAACCCCACTCTTATATAGTAAAACTGGGGTTTCCGGGGGTATACCTTATTTTTCTAATTTCTGCTCTAAAATATAGATTGTGGGTACTCGTTAGAACCGCCTCGATGAGGCGCTTGAAATTTTATAGACTGTTTGGTATAGTAGTCGCAGATACAATTGACTGGGCGGAGCTATCGTTTGAACCTGCCTTTGAAATGTTCTGTTAATAAAAAGGGTAATCAAGTCACCCGAGTGTGTGAATTAAACTGTAACATAAACAATGCTGTGGCGAATATGGCCAGTTGGTCTGCTTGCAGATAGCATGCGAAATGCACTCTACCGAATCTTCTTGTGGACTCTACTAATTTGACATATATTGACAACACCTGATAGCCCGCCTAGTCAAGCTTATCTGCAACTACTATAACTTTCCGCTTTTGATGTAAATATTAGGGTCTGTTATTTCATGTTTGTGTTTCTTTCCCTTTGGTGTCTCTGATGGGAGCTGTGGGTTTATTGTATCGATTCCTGATCATTGCCTTCACTTCTATTTAGGCATAGGAAAAGCGTGTAAGCAAAATATCTCAAGAAGCACACGAGCTAGGCTCTTGAAATTTCATAAGGAAAACATGTCCGTGTGAAATAATGACGTCCAACATGGTGTCAGAAGTTATACATTTTGGGTAAAAATTATATCATCTTTGTTATTTCTGATTCAACAAAGACTGTGATTGCTCGTTAGAACCGCCTCAATGAGGCGGTTCTAACGAGTACCCACAATCTATGTTTTTGAGCAAAAATAAGGCAGATAATGTATACCCCGGAAACCCCACTTTTCTCTATATAAAGTGGGGTTTAGATGGGTCTTCGTTTCACGGACTTGTTATCGTGATGTTATAGACTGTTTGGTATAGTAGTCGCAGATAAAATTGACTGGGCGGAGCTATCGTTTGAACCTGTCTTTGGAATGTTCTACTAACAAAAAAGGTAAACCAAGTCACCCGATTATGTGAATTCAACTGTAACACAAACAGCACAATGTGGCGTATATGGCTATTTGGTCCACTCGCAGAAAGCATGCGAAGGCACTCTACCGAATCTTTTTGTGGACTCTGCGAATTTGACAAATATTGGCAACACCTGAATAGCTCCGCCTAGTCAATCTTATCTGCGACTTCTATACTAATGTGAAAATGATCTGGTTTAATTTTGGTATAGTTTTACATTACGATAACACACCCGTGCGACATAGTGCATTTTTCTCATCTCCAAAATGGCTACTTTTCTGATGAAAATCCGTGATATTTTTCTTATAAATACTGCAAACATAGGTCGTGGGTGCTCGTTAGAACCGCCTCATTGAGGCGGTTCTAACGAGTACCCACAACCTATGTCTTGGAGCAAAAATAAGAAAAATAATGTTTACCCCCGTAAACCCCAGTTTCCTCTATATAAAGTGGGGTTTAGGGGGGTCTTCATTTTACGGACTTGTTCACGTGATGTCAAGAACCGCTTGTGCTTTGCCCTTGAATTTAAGCAGGCTTTTTGGAACCAATGTTGAGATGACCTGATTAAATTTAGGTTAGATTTTATAAAACTCTGACCAAATTTTGCCCCTTTTTGGACTTGGTTAGGTATTTTAAAACAGGCAAAAAAGCTTGTAATGCAAAATATTTCAAGAACCACATGGCCTAACATTTTGGAATTTTGCAGTTTGGAACCAAACGAAAGGTGACCTGATTAAAATTTGGTATTATTTTATAAAAAAAAATAACCAAATTATTCCCCGTTGTGGACTCAGTCATTTTGGCTTAAGAAAAAGTGTGTAAGCAAAACATCTCAAGAACCGCGTGGCCGGCTCTTGAAATTTTGCAGGCGGTTTGAAACTAATGTGAAAATGATCTGATTAAATGGTGTAATTTTATGAAAAAATGTCAAAATTATGTCCCTTTGTGGACTTAGATGGTTTTGTAAGCTTGTAACCAAAATATCTCAAAAACTACAAGGGCAAAGCTCTTGAAATCCCGCAGGCTGTTTGGAACTAATATGAAGATGATTTGTCTAAATTTTGGTATAATGTTTTAAATAAAATGACACAATTAATCCCCTTTATTGACTTATGCATTTCAACCTCGTAATCAAGATATCTCAAAAACGATTTGAGATATTGCCTTGAAACTTCACACACTGATAAGGAATATTGATTAAATGATCTGATTCACTTTTTAAGAAATCTGTTGTTTTTTTTTTCTTGAGTAATGGCCCTTAGAAATTTCGGCATTTTAACATTGTAAGCAAGATATCTTAAAACCAGTTTAACTTATTACCATGAAACCTGACACGATATGGTTAGGGCATAGTGTTTTACAAACACCATTTCTGGTTTCTCTTGATTGATTTTTATTTTGGTTTCAATGGCAACCAATAAAATGAGCATTAGTCCAAAAAATATATGGCAGATAGAAGATTGTTCATCACGTGAACAAGTCCGTGAAATGAACACCCCCCTAAACCCCACTTTATATAGAGAAAATTGGGGGTTACGGGGGTAAACAACATTTTCTTATTTCTGCTCCAAGACATAGGTTGTGGGTACTCGTTAGAACCGCCTCAATGAGGCGGTTCTAACGAGCACCCACAACCTATGTTTGCAGTATAAATAAGAAACATATCACATATTTTCGCCAGAAAAGTAGTGGTTTTGGAGATGTAAAAATTGCACTTTATCGCACGGGTGTGTTATCGTAATGTAAAGGAACATTTCTATTAAATTTTATCAAAATATCTGCAATGACTTGGCAGCAAACGCTATATTTCAATTTTCCCCATTTAAAGTCTATTGGAGGTGTAAATTGTCAAAGCAACCAAACTAAAGAGCCGATTTTCACAAAATACCCAAAGTTACATGTACTAAAGATTAAGTAGGGGCCAGAAGGGCCTTGTGGTTTCAGAGGAAATATCGTTTAAAGGGTTGACGCCAAACGACATAAGACGCTACTGCCTATCCAATATGATCCCACGGAGTCTTCGGCTCCGATGAGCAGCTTACACTGTTCTGCTCCAACAAACAAGATGAGCAGCTAACACGGTTCTACTCCAACGAACAAGATGACCACCAGGGCTAAAATAGAAAAAAGAAGACCTTAGGCCAATTTCGTCAAGGGTGAGGGGAACACATTTTTTTGGTGCGGAACCCGTTTGTGTCGGCGTTGGCATCGGCGTAGCCTGTTTGAAGCACTATATCTGCTGAACCTATTAATGGATCCTGGCCAATCTTGCATGGTTACAACACTAGGAAGGGTGAAACTAGTCATTAGGTTGATGGCCTTGGCCTTATTTTCAAGGGCACAGCCCACCCCTCCTCCCCCCCACCCCCCCCCCCCAAAAAAAAAAAAAAAGGCAGATTTGGGGCAAAACACTATCTCATAATCAATTCGATGAAATTCGGTCAAAGTCGGTTCAATTTATTATTGCAACATATCAAAGATTTGATTAGAGTTTGTTGACTTTCACCTTAAAGGACACATGCACCAAAAAAAAAACCTGTCAGTTTTTGCTTGTCTACGGCCTATCTCATGAATCAATTGCCGAAATTGCCGCAAACTTGGCACGGTATATAATTGCAACATTTGGCAGTTTCGGGCGAAAGACATTGACCTGTACTGGTTAACCCTGCCTAGGAAAATAGTGTGTAGGTAAATATCACCCAAATTGTGCGGTTGACTGTGCCATTAAAACTCCAAAATACTCGTAAGATCAGGACAGATTTACTCTTTAACATGTTTGTACATAGCATACCAGCTAGTATAACAACTGAGAAACATGAGAATACTTATTTTATCATATGACGTCGCGTCTGAGAGTGTAATAACGCCATGTATTATTTTCGACAATCCACTAGTGGATTAAATATGCAAATTAGCTAGGTACGTCCCTTAACGTTACATGTACGACGTCCTTAACGACGTCGCGTTTGCTAATGGTGACATATTGACATTTTTATAAAGAATCGTGAATAAAATACGTTTTAAATGTCATATGATAAATAGAATCTTGCATTCGTGCTCATGTATTATTGAATTTATTAAACTCGTTGAGGAAAAGGGATAAAATGCTCGGCAAAGCCTCGCATTTTATCCCTTTTCCTCAACTCGTTTAATAAATTCAATAATACATGGACACTCATGTAAGATCCTCTATATAGTGTTCACAAATTCAGTGAAATTCCGCTATTTAGACCCCCTAAAATTAAAAGTACTGTATGAATTTCTCTTTTTTTTTAATAGTTAAGGCTTGTGCGCGACCACTAGGGGTCCCCACCCCCCCCCCCCCCCCACACACACACAAAAAAAAAAAAAAAAAACTTGTCTTACTTAGCAAACACAAACCTTTCATTCACCGTCTGATTCGCTATACACTTTATAATCCTATGATACATGATGCTTCCACGCAGAGCAGAAACCGATTGCACATGAGTACTGGTTAACAGCTTAGAAGGCCTAAGCCTGCCCGGGCAAAGTGGTGCGAGTCCATACATATAACCGTTTTGGTTTCATTGGGCGGCAGGGCTTGAGATGTCATCTCATCTCAATATTTCGAATCTAATATGTTTTTTCGGCGGTAAAGTTTACAATGCATTTGTATAGGCGTGTTTTCGTAATACTTATTCAGAAAAGAAAGGACAAACAAAAACCCATTGGTTAACCAAAAAAAAAAAAAAAATCACCAACTTCGACTATGAAAGACTCAACATAAACAAAAGGCATTTACATATTCTTTGGTCATATTCGTATATTTCCTCACAAATCACTGCATAAAACTCAGGCGTCGGTGAATAGCATTTTTACCGAGTTTCTGCTATTGCCAGACGTCTGTCAATAGCATTTTTACCGAGCATTACGACAACACACCCGTGCGACATAGTGCATTTTTCACATCTCCAAAATGGTTACTTTTCTGATGAAAATCCTTGATGTTTTTCTTATAAATCATCAAAACATAGGTTGAGGGGGCTCGTTAGAACCGCCTCCGTGAGGCGGTTCTAACGAGTACCCACAACATATGCATTGAGGCAGAATTAAGAAAAATAATGTATACCCCCGTAAACCCCAGTTTTCTCTAGGTAAACTGGGGTTTAGGGGGTCTTCATTTCACGGATATGTTCACCTGATGGTTTCTGCTATTGCCTACGGAACCCGGGAAGGGACATTTCTGTTCCAGTATCAAGCAGAACAGAATTTAAAACAATAAAATTAGCGTGGAGTGGAAAACAAAAAATATGTCGTTTCAACGATATAATATGTCGTTTTCTTGTTTTCGTTTCTACTCTGAAAAAGTAGGGCGAAATTTAAAACAATAAAATTAGAATGGAACAGAAAACGAAAATATGTCGTTTAAACGACATATTTCTTGTTTTCTATTCCACTCTGAAAAAGTAGCGTGGAATTTAAAACAATAAAATTTACAATGGAACAGAAAACAAAAATGTGTCGTTTAAACGACATATTTCTTGTTTTCCATTCAAAGTAGAAGTAAAACAAAGATCAGGAATTGATACAATTAACTTACTCCACCCAAAAAGACACCAAAGGGAAAGAAATACAAACATTAAGCGACCAGACCATAATGGAAACCTAAACAAAGGAAGGCCATAAGGACAGTTACTTTCCCACAAAATGGCCTTTTGGCCATCCAAAATTAAAAGACACAAGTGATACACACAGTCAGTAACAAACAACAGCATAAATAAATCGCCACAGAAGAGCCGCCTTGGAACGGTCAGTGGAAGATTTCCACTGGGGGGCTTAAATCGATTTTACGTGGCCACAATCCTCGCCCTTACTTCCGTCGCGATTCAGACAAATAATTTGTTCAGTCCGCATGAAGGCCTCCTAACTCATCAGTGCAACATCTCCGTGAACACAAAAATCAAAGAACCACAGAGGTGAGACAACGGTGAGGACTCGACAGCAAGAAACCACTGAAATGCTGGAGCAAAAGAAAACCAACAGTTAGACTCCGATGGGCCCGACCAGAGACAGAGTATCAGGCACCAACCAACATTACCTTGAATTAGATCTCTCTAATTCTCAATAAGCCTTTACGTTGGAACCGTCATAGAATCTGAGGCCTGATTCATCGGCGTGCAATTAAAGAGGGAAGCAAAGTTGCCAACCGTGATTGGGTTAACTACCATGTATGCAGTCTGTCGTATAATATCCATGTTGTACCCAATCTTTTTATATCGAAGAATGATTTTACTAAATTGGGTGCTGAAGTCATTGCGGTTATATATTTTTCTGAATTTATATACTAAGTCACCATAAAATTCGGATTCCGATAGACCTTGCTGCAGAAGAGATTTAAGTCCAATATTGAATTTTGAAATTAAATCAGAATGGCGTCTATAAAATTTTGAAAAGGCTTTGCGTAGTTTATGGTACCGATAACCTTGATTAAGGAGATTAGCCGTTAATAATTTATTACGAGTGTTGAAGTCAGTTACATGACTACACACTCTAGCAAATCGAATTAATTGCGAAATATAAACGCCATAGGATGGCGCACGAGGAACATCACCATCCAAAAAAGGAAAATTTACAATCTCAAAATCAAAGTCATCGCGTTTATCATAAATTTTGCACGAAAAAAAAATCCATCTACAATAGATAGATGTAAATCCAAAAACGGGGCCTCGGTATCAGAAGAATTTGCTTTATTTAACTGAAGTTCTAGGGGGTAAATCTGACTGATCAAACCATCAAAATAGGTATTATCAATATTTAATAAATCATCTAAATATCTAGAAGTGGAGCTAAAAGCTTCAATAATTTCAGATTGGTTATCAATGGAAAGCGACAAAATGAAGTCTCTTTCATAACAATACAAGAACAGATCAGCCACAAGAGGTGCGCAATTAGTACCCATCGGAATACCCACAAGTTGTCTAAATAACTTAGTACCGAATCTAATATAAATATTGTCAAGTAGGAAGGTGAGGGCATCACACACTTTCTGACATGACCAAAGTGTATAATTCTTATGCTCTTTAGAAGTGAAAAATGCATTTATGACATTACATGCAAGATAGAGAGAATCTTCTCTGTGAAAAGCCCATTCAATTAAATCATTAAGCTTTTCTTTTATAAGATTATGAGGAAGTGTAGTGTAAAGAGTGGAAAATCGTAAGTAGACAGACTAGAAGCACGAAAATGTCTGGATTTCAATTTATTTAAAACCTCATTCGAATTTTTTATAGACCAAAACAGATTTCTTCCTGATCTTTCAAAGACTTTATCACAATATTTAATTACATGCGTTTTAATAGCAGTAAGACAGGTAGTTAATAATTTAGAAAGTTCAGTGGTAGTGCAAGCTCTAGAATTTGCAATAAATTTGCAATTTGCAACTCTGAAAAAGTAGCGTGGAATTTAAAACAATAAAGATGTCGTTTTAACGACATAATCTTGGCCTTTTCATTGGTTAAAGATGTCGTTTTATCAACATAATATGTCGTTAAAACGATATAATTCTAGCCTTTCATTGGTTGGTCATATTATAATGTTATTAATAAAATAATTTCGTATTGGCCCAGTTACAGGTCCTCGGTCAGCCCTATTGGCCTCGGCCTTCGGCCTCGTGCCAATACAGCAGACCTCTGACCTGTAACTGGGCCAATTCGAAATTACTTGATTAATGACAATTTTATTAATTGATGCAATTAAAAACATGATTTATGATTTTTGAATATTGGTTGACCTTGTGTAATATAGGATAATCAATTAATAACACACGGTAATCATGGCGGATATTTCCAGGCGCGACACACTCGCCAATGAAAGGCTCGGATTATATCGTTTTAACGACATGTTATGGTGATAAAACGACATCTTTAACCAATGAAAAGGCCAAGATTATGTCGATAAAACGACATCTTTATTGCTTTAAATTCCACGCTACTTTTTCAGAGTGGAATGGAAAACGACATATTTTCGTTTTCTGTTCAATTCTAATTTTATTGTTTTAAATTCCACGCTACTTTTTCAGAGTGGAACAGAAAACAATTTAATTTTATTGTTTTAAATTACACCCTACTTTTTCAGAGTGGAAAAGAAAACAAGAAATATGTTCAAACGACATATTATATCGTTTAAACGACATATTTTTTGTTTTCCACTCCACGCTAATTTTATTGTTTTAAATTCTGTTCTGCTAGATACTGGAACAGAAATTTCTTGCACACCAGACAAGGAAATCCGTGATTTTACCCTGGGATAGAAATTTATGTTCTGACCCTGGTGTTCCGACCCCAAATCGAATATAATCGCGTGTTTGATAAATGCACTGGTTGATTACAACCTCATGCGCGGCGTCGTCATGCGTGACGTCACTAAACATTCCTGTTGTGTCATCACAAAAACAAAATGGCGGACGTCGGTAACCGAAGTGACAGCAGCATTAAAAATTCGCAATAGAAATGGAAGGTATGCAAGAAAAAGAATCCAATATGGGTGTGAGGGGTGGATAGAAAAATCCGTCCCTCGGGATCACTGTCCGGCATCACTCGGCAAGCCTCGTGATGCCGGACAGTGTCCCTCGGGACGGATTTTTCAATCCACCCCTAACACCCATATAAGATTCTTATAGTCCCTTCCCAGGTTCCGTAATTGCCAGACTTTTCGCAATAGACACTCCGTAGTTCTAATTCATTGAGAAACCGTGATGCTTGTATTTTTTTTTCCTGACGAGGCGCAACTAATTACCGATACAAAAGTAAAATTAAAATTATGATAAAATCAGGGACGTCAGCGGAAGAAACAGATACTGTTGTGAATATATCGAAGGCGGCAATAGATTCATATTTGCCTAAACATTTCCCATACCACTGAATATGCACATTTAGGTGCCAATTTTTTAAGGTCAGCCTGGTATTTTTATCTTTTTAATGACCTTTGCTGATCCAAACGCTTTTGACATTTTCTTGAAACTTCACCGAGCGGAATTATTTATATTAAATCAATTTGCATAATGATGTTTTTCCTTTCAAAAACCAGCAGTTTTTTTTTATAGTATTAGCAAATGTAACAGCATTTAATTTTGCAAATCATTCAATATATACAATTGCTTGACACTAAATATACATAACGAGATTACAAAGTGCACCAGTGATGACGAGTTTTGAATATCTTTAAAAAGTGTTATTAATTGAAAATGTAACCGTCATAAATTAGACATTGAATTAAGCGCATTTCATTTCATCTCAATGTCGGTTACAAATTAATTACATATGGAGCTTAAGCCCACGCTAGATGACAGACAGATTTTTTTTTTGGTTCATTTGTTTTTCCTTTACTTTGGATTTGCGGCCCTTTCAATATAATTTCACTTATTTTGAGCCGATCATATGACCCGAGCCAAACTGGAACCAACTTGATGTGTGTTTGTTTGTTTGATTTGAGGTTTAACGTCCCCGTCAACACTGTAAAGGTCATTTTGGAGGCGTTGCTTCCAATTTTGTGGGACTTTTTACCCGACATTGAGATGAAATGACATCTCAAGCCCTGTCGCCCAATGAAACCAATAGGGTTTATTAGCATGGACGGTCCGCCTCGCACCGCGGTTCCTGGACAGGCTTAGATCCTCTAAGCGGTTTACCAGTACTAGTGAGCGGGCAGGATTCAGCTCTGCGTGGAAGCATCATGCAACCCATATATTTCTTCAAGCCCCTATGGGCGGGGGCATATCAAACTTGATACATATATATATATATTATGCTCATGACATTAACCGGGATAAGAAACATATATATATACAAGAATTTAAAATGTCTTCTTGATAATCTGTTGTAAATGCAGTGAAACCGCGGTAGAAGTTTTTTTTTTTTTTTTGGTTTGGGTTTTACGGCCCTTTCAAGATTATTTCACTCATATCGAGCCGATCGTTAATCATAGGTGGGCGAAAACCGGAGTACCCGGAGAAAAACCACCTGACCTTCCGTTGCAGAACTTGGATAGAAGTTTACTGAAAATATAGTGTTAATTGGCAAACTCGGACTTATTGATTTTTCTTTATATATATATATATATATATATATATATATATATATATATATATATATATATATATATATATATATATATATATATATATATATATATATATATATATATATATATATATATATATATCATATCCCGGTTAATGTCATGAGCCGGGACACAGCTTTTCCTACAATTTGCATGTGCACCCAGCGAATACTCAGATCAGACTGCGCAGATGCGCAGTCTGATCAGAGTCTTCGTTGTGCACTTTAAGGATAGCTAAGGGTCTAATGCTTCTTCATTCAGCAAGATAAGTCTCTGGTCAGACTATATGGATGTGCAGGCTGATCTGATTCTTCGCTGGACGCACATGTAATTGTAGGAAATGCTGTGCCCCGGCTCTTAGTATACATGTACATGTAGGCCCCCGCCCATAGGGGCTTGAAGAAATATATGGGCTGTTTTGTTTGTTTGTTTGATTTGAGGTTTAACGTCCCCGTCAACACTGTATAGGTCATTTTGGAGACGTTGCTTCCAATTTTGTGGGACTTTTACCCGGCACTGAGATGAAATGACATCTCAAGCCCTGCCGCCCAATGAAACCAATAGGGGTTTTATGCATGGACGGTCCGACTCGCACCGCTTTGCCTGGGCAGGCTTAGATCCTCTAAGCAGATTACCAGTACTCGTGTGCGGGTCGGTTCCAGCTCTGCGTGGAAGCATCATGCAGCCCATCTATTTCTTTAAGCCCCGATGGGCGGGGGCCAATATGGGCTGCATGATGCTTCCACGCAGAACTGAATCCGGCCTGCACACTAGTACTGGTAAACAGCTTAGAGGATCTAAGCCTGTCCAGGAACCGCGGTGCGAGGCGGGACCGTCCATGCTAATAAACCCTATTGGTTTCATTGGTCGACAGGGCTTGAGATGTCATTTCATCTCAATGTCGGGTAAAAGTCCCACAAAATTGGAAGCAACGTCTCCAGAATGACCTTTACAGTGTTAACGGGGACGTTAAACCTCAAATCAAACAAACAAACAACATGTACATGTACATGTAGACACCCTGTACACATATATCATAAATCCAAAACCTGCAGTAATTGTCCTTTTCTTGAGGGGGGGGGGGGGTTAGATTGTTATCAATCGACCTAAAGTTACTAAGCGCAAGTAGCTCTTTAGTGCTGAAGTCTACGTGGCTACACTGATTTCTAGGAAATCCAGGTCACGCTTATTTATAGAAAATAGTCGCGCTATTATTATCGCTGTGAGGTCAGTGTGTAACATAAGAGGGTTAGCTATTGAATCTAGACTGGAGTGATCGTTTGGCAAACAGTGTAGCCGCAGATCAGTTGCCGTCTGACATTGTATTTTGTAATTGTAACCTTTTATTGTAAAGTATCTTAGAATGTTTAGTATTTAACTTGTATTTCGCATTTTGAACTATGCACTACGCAGCCTTTTTTCTGTGTATTCCATTTAGCATTTTGTAAATTGAACCTTTATGTCCCGTAAAGCTTCTGACACCTATCTTGGAAAGATATTTCTTGCACACCAGACAAGGAAATCCGTGAATTTACCCTGGGATAGAAATTTATGTTCTGACCCTGGTGTTCCGACCCCAAATCGAATATAATCGCGTTTTTGATAAATGCACTGGTTGATTACAACCTCGTGTGCGGCGTCGTCATGCGTGACGTCACTAAACATTCCTGTTGTGTCATTACAAAATGGCGGACGTCGGTAACCGAAGTGACAGCAGCATTAAAAATTCGCAATAGAAATGGAAAATTTGCAAGAAAAAGAATCCAATATGGGTGTGAGGGGTGGATAGAAAAATCCGTCCCTCGGGATCACTGTCCGGCATCACTCGGCAAGCCTCGTGATGCCGGACAGTGTCCCTCGGGACGGATTTTTCAATCCACCCCTAACACCCATATACGATTCTTATATTCTTGCACACCAGACAAGCAAATCCGTGATTTTACTCTGGGATAGAAATTTATGCTCTGATCCTGGTGTTCCGACCCAAAATCGAATATAATCGCGTGTTTGTTTGTTTGTTTGATTTGAGGTTTAATGTCCCCGTCAACACAGTATAGGACATTTTGGAGACGTTGCTTCCAATTTTGTGGGACGTTTACCCGACATTGAGGTGAAATGACATCTCAAGCCCTGTCGCCCAATGAAACCAATAGGTTTATAATCTTGGACGGTCCGCCTCGCACCGCGGTTCCTGGACAGGCTTAGATCCTCTAAGCGGTTTACCAATACTTGTGTGTGGTCGGATTCAGCTCTGCGTGGAAGCATCATGCAGCCCACTTATTTCTTCAAGCCCCATTGGGCGGGGGCAGGCAAATACAAATACATTGTAATATTTATCGCCGAAAAAATGAAAATTAAAGTTAAAAAATATGATATTTTTTCATATTTCTGCTCAAAATATTGAGTGTGGGTACTCGTTAGAACCGCCTCATCGAGGCGGTTCTAACGAATACACACAACATATTATTTAGAGGAGATATAAGAAAAATAAGGTTTACCCCTATAAACCCCAGTTTTACTGTATAAAAGTGGGACGCAAGGGGTCAAATATACATTGGCCTGCTTACGTGATGAATGTGAGCAGCTTTTACAAATGCAAATGCTGCTCACATTTTTTTTCTCACAAAATATCAAAGCTTTAGATATTGATCTTACTAGAACAGTTAACAATTTGACCACTAACGAGCTCGTTAAGTTAACGGGGCTTTGAACAACTGGGCACAGAATTTTAGGGTCAGTCTTATCAGGCACTACACTGCTTGCTTACAGTGCAAGAATGTAACGGTTACACGAAATATTAACATTTTATATTTAAGAAATAGATCAGCTCTAGCTGTGATTTGTTGAGTAATAAATCACAGTTTGGAGGTCAGTTGTAAAGTAGACAAATCACAAGCGCGTAGCGCGCGTGATTTGTCTACTTACAACTGACCGACAAACTGTGATTTATTACTCAACAAATCACAAACTAGAGCTGATCTATTTCGATTCTTACAGGCTGAAACTCGGCAATAATGCTGTTGTTTCCTTCCTATTCTCACAACTTTTCGCCATTGTTGAAAGAAATCCCGCTAAAATTATGGACTGAAACACATGCATTTATATCCTTTTCTAACGTTTTCGATGCGAGAAAATGACGTTACACCGTCTAACGTCAAGGAAATCGACTAGTGACGTCATAAATTTGCAGTTTTTAATGACGTCACTCGTCACGCTGTTCCGAGCTGTGATTTGTTGCAGAATAAAACACAGTTACTTTGCATTGCCTATATAGGCGCGCTGTGTTAGAATAAGCTGTTTATTAAGCTGTTGGTTTTCTTTTGCCCCTGCGTTTAGATGGTTTCTTGCTGTCGGGTCCTCACCTTTGCTTCGTCTCTATGCTTGTTTGGTTTTTGCATTCACGGAGATGCTGCACCGATGAGTTGGGAGGCCTTCGTGCGGACTGAGAGGGTTAATTGTCTTGGTCGCGACGGATGTGAGGGCGGGGATTGTGTAGAATCGATCTGAGCCCCCAGGTGGAGTTCATTTCCGCTGACCGTTCCAAGGCGGTTCTTCTGTCGCCGTTTGTTTTTGTTATTGTTTGTCTTTGGGTGTTTGAGTCGCTTGTGTTGTTTTATTTTGGATAGCCTATTGGCCATTTTGTGAAAAAGTATATAACTGTCCTTTTGGCTTTCCGCTATTGATGTTTCCATTGGGGTCTGTTGTTTCATGTTTGTGTTTCTTTCCCTTTGGTGTCTCTGATGGGAGCTGTGGGTTAATTGTATCGATTCCTGATCGTTGCCTCCACTTCTTGTTTTGTTATTCATCGTCTAGCCTAGAGACAGTCGACCCACCAGTGCTGTCAGTCCTTTGATTTATTGTTGTACTGTGTGTCATGCTTTATGTAACAAACCACTGTCCTGAAAACTAAGGAACGCGGGAAGGGACATGTTTTTTTTTTTTTTTAAATATGTTGTGCGAACAAGATATACAGTTGTGCGAACAATATATTACCTTGTGCGCACAAGATAATATGTTGTGCGCACAAGTAGACAATATAGACAACAAGATATTAAGTTGTGTGAACAAGCTATTATCTTGTCTGCATAAGATCTATGTTGAGGGAAAAGATATTATTATCTTGTGCGCACAACATATAAAAAAAACCATGTCCCTCAAAACGGCGTGTTGATATTTGTCTTCTTTCTAGTCCAAGCCTCATTGCGGCGGTTTTAAGGGGTACCGCAATCTATGATTTTGAGAAAAAATAAGGAAGTTAATGCATACCCGTTTATCACGTGGACAGGTCTGTGAAATGAACACCCTTAAACCCCACTTTTTATAGAGAAAACTGGGGTTTACAGGGATATATATATTTTTTTACTCATTACGAAAACGCATATACAAATCCATTATACCTTAACCACCGAAAAAAAAAGAAAATTTTAAGATGAAAAAATATGATATTTTTCTTATTTCTGCTCAAAATATAGATTGTGGGTACTCGTTAGACGATGAGGGGGTTCTAGCGACTACCCACAATCTATATTGTAGAGCAGAAATAAGAAAATAAGGTTTACCCATGTAAACCCAAGTTTTACTATATAAAAGTGGGGTTCAAGGGGGTCAAAATTATATAGGCGTGTTTTCTTGATGTTTGCTTCAAGACATAGTAAATACATGGTTTACTTAGTGTCTTTAATAATAAAATATAATCGGTGAGCCTTAGACAATTTTATAGGGGCGAGTTTTAGCGAGCCTCTATAAAATTGTCGCGGCGAACCGATTATATTTTATTATTAAAGACAATAATCATGTATTTAGTTTATACCGCATTCAAAACAATCAAGGGGTTTTGTAATAATTTAGCAAATTAAACCAAAAATGAACCAAAATCTATAAAATTGTCACGGCGAACCGATTATATTTTATTATTAAAGACAATAATCATGTATTTAGTTTATACCGCATTCAAAACAATCAAGGGGTTTTGTAATAATTAAGCAAATTTAACAAAAAAAAAAGTACAGCAGACAGTGTGGCATGTTAAACGACATTCAGTGCCATGCCGCGCATACGTCGTATAACGTGACGTCAACAAGTGCAAAAGTTTCTGACGTCACCGCGCCACAAAGACGTAGGCAACAACATGGACGCTCGAATAAAAGTTTCTCAGCGCTTTACATTCTGTATGAAAACCTGTAAATAAATGGTTAGAAATTATTTTCGAGGTTGAGACGCAACTGCAGCAGCACTGCGCAATTATTCCAACTGGACATTCAAACCAGGAAAGGCCGAGAAGGTAAGAATTTGGCTTAAATTTCTGAAAATCTGTTCAAATGAAATTGCAAAATTTTTAACTTGCAGTTTCGCTGTTGTACCATGCATAAAAGATTGTTGTTATTGCTTACAGTGCACTTGTAATTTTGGGGCCTGAAAAGTAGGTCCGGTCGTCTATAAACGGTCACTAGACGTATTATAGGTCAGTAGAAGGTATTATAGGTCACTACCGATTATAGCGTGCAGTTATTCGACCCTTTATTAGGTTACTAGAATGCCTGATTGCGGTATAAATAGGTTGTGGGTGCTCGTTTGAACCGCCTTAATACGAACACGCATAACATATGAGGCGGTTCTAACGAGCACCTACTACCTATATTTGCATTATAAATAAGAAAAAATATCATGGATTTCCATCAGAAAAGTAGCAATTTTGGAGATGTGAAAAAATGCACTATGTCACACGGGTGTGTTATCGTAATGCTACCCCCAATTTCCATTGTGAAAGTGAGGTTTACAGGGGCCGACTTCACCTGGACCAAATCGTTAGCTTTGGCTACTTTGTTATATAACGCTTTCAGCAAGGGTCAAAGTTAGGCAAATCCATAAACGGCCGATTAAAAACGAAGACTGCCACCTCCATTTTAAAGAGTGGTCACGAGTGCGCATGCGTGGAAAACCAGACACCATTCATCGAGACACGGTATCATTGGTTTAATTAACATGCGCATATGCAGTTCACATGACCTGCCAATAGCCTTTTGTGTTCAACTGATACCGTCGTTGCCATTTGACGTACTGTGGTTGGAGGTGAAGTCGGCCTGGGGCCTGTTGTTCAAAACTAATGACGTCTTTAGTTAGCGAATCGTTAAAACTTTGATCGTTAATATGGCAAATATTCTAGTATTTTTGCTGAAAAAATGTGAGCAGCTTTTGCAAATGCAAATGCTGCTCACATTTTTTCAGCAAAAAAAAAACAACAACAACAACAAATTTTTAGATATTGTACTTGCTAGAACAGTTAACAATATGACCACTAACAAGCTCGTTAAGCTAATGCTGCTTTGAACAGCTGGGTCTAGGGTGTTCACTACACGGACTTGTTCGAAAAGACAGGATGACTGGTGTCCCATATAATGGGCTCAGTCTCGTGCAAGTGTATCAGATTTGCAACCTCTTGTCATTACGAAAACACGCCTATACAAATACATTGTAAACTTTACCGCCTATAAAAGGAAAATTTTAAGATAAAAATGTGATATTTTCTTATATCTCCTCAAAATATAGATTGTGGGTACTCGATAGAACCGCCTCATCGAGGCGGTTCTAACGGGTACCCACAATCTATATTTCGATGAGGCGGTTCTATCGAGTACCCACAATCTATATTTTAGAGCAGAAATAAGCAAAGTAAGGTTTACCCCTGTTAACTCCAATTTTACTGTATAAAAGTGGGGTTCCAGGGGGTGAGAATTGTATAGGCGTGTTTTCGTGATGTTTTCTGCTACTTTTCACGAATATATACTAAGTGAAATAAGTTTACCAGTTTTTTCGACCCACTTATTTTTTCAAACCCAACGGTGCTAACTTAATAAGATATGTCTTATAATATGTTCTATAAAAGGGTTATCCTTGGAAGCAAGGAATACACCACAGAACTGAAAATATGGAGTGTACATGTTTCTGGACCAGACTAGCTAGTTTCGGCCAATTAGGCTTCATCAGTGTCAGTTCTGATACCAAACTCACTAATTTTGTATTTTCTTCACGCTTTTTTCACTGCCACGGACGTTTTTTCTACTAAATTCTCGCCGTGCACGTGCAGTCAATATCGATAATACTCACTTCACTTTTGTGGTCCATGCCCATAAACAAATAAGCCGACGAAAAATCATAAAAGTTCTAAGATGGGGCGCCGTCCTGGACTGACGTTAGACCAGTGTAATATGACTAGTGGAATGCGTACCGGCGTCATGAAAGTTAAGGAGTTTGCAGAACATTTTCATGTTAGTGAGAGTGCCATGTCAAGCCATGTCAAGTGTGGATAGGTAAACCGACCGGCTCAAACATGACCTAAAATAGTGTTGATTGGGCCGTTAAACTCCCTTATAAAAACAAACAAACTATAACTACTACTACTACTACTACTGCCGCTGTTGCTGCTGCTGCAATTACAACGGTAACTATTTCCACCACCATCACAACTACTGCTACTACTACCCCTATTTGAATTTGGAAGCTTTCCACTAAATGTTTTCCATAGGCGACAATAGTAACCTTTTACCTGCTCCCACAAAAAAATACACATACAAAACTTGTCAAACCTTACTTGTTTATAGAGCCATCCTAGCCCAACAAGTTAATGAGAAAAAATCCACATGTTGACCGGCTCATTTTCAAGTTACAGTCAGCCATGTTTGTTTACCTGCTAGAACGGAATAAATAAAACCAACATTTTTAAAGGAGGGACGACCATATATAATCAGCAAAAAATTCTTTGAGCTTGCAGATATATTTATAAAACATGCATCATTTTAGTCCCTTATACCTATCATTTTCTCACATTGAAATAAAACATGGGATATATATCCAATGGAAGCAAGTCTGGTATTTAGAACGCAACTAAAAGCTCGGTCCTAAAGTGATAAAACCCGGCATCTCCCAGTATTTAGTGTAATGCTACCTATACCAAACCCTTATTTTCTTTATGTTGCATCAAAAGAATTGCCAAATAGGAATTTAGGTCATATGTAATAATTTAGTCATGCATAATAAAAGTTCAGTCACACAGAATCTTTCAAGTTTGCGAAAAAGTTATCGCTTTCAGATTCAACAATGAAAGCCGAACAAACCATTGTTTTTGAAAAGTGCAAAAGTTTATCTCTTTCTGGAATGGAACCCAGACACCGGCTTGCATCAGTGGTTCTTCTCCAATGTCTTTGGCACAATTCAATCCTAAAATGCACAGAATTATGCCTAAATAGCACCAATACTCATTTTTATGGCTATTTTCACACCTACACCCCCTATTTAAAGTAAAAATGGCATTTTGAGGATATTTTGAGGACAAAAATGCCAATAAAAATGTTTATAAATGCCGTAATGCCATGTGCAATAGCTGAATATATCTGTCCACATCCTTTTACATGAAAACAATAAAATAGAACTTATAACGGATGAGAAAACTTATCCGGATATTGCAGCGGGCTGTCCGGAGAGACAATTTTGAAGTTTTGCTTTGGCTTGAGACATAGTCCTAGTGCCATGAGACCTTACACTTATATTCCAGATGGAGTAGATTCATACTTGTGTTTGTGCAAATACAATTACTGCAAGTCTCCTTTCCAAACACATCAATAAAAACTGTTTTACATGGCTTCAAAGTACCCCCCCCCCCCCCTCCCAAGAACATAGGTCAGAGGCAAAAATTCATCAAATACATCCAGTTAGACTTAAATTAGCATTATCATCACATTTTTACAGTATCTACGGCAAAATACATGCCATGAGGATACAGTTTATGAAACAGAATTGGACAGAACCTACAAATGTGTGGAAATAGTATGTAATGACTGAAAACAGGATAGTGGTCTACTTTTGCTATAGGGAGCTTTCCACTAAATGTTTTCCATAGGCGACAATAGTAACCTTTTACCTGCTCCCACAAAAACTACACATACAAAACTTGTCAAACCTTCCTTGTTTATAGAGCCATCCTAGCCCAGCAAGTTAAAGAGAAAAAATCCACATGTTGAGCTGCTCATTTTCAAGTTACAGTCAGCCATGTTTGTTTACCTGCTAGAACGGAATAAATAAAACCAACATTTTTAAAGGAGGGGTGACCATATAAAATCAGCAAAAAATTCTTTGACCTTGCAGATATATTTATAAAACATGCATCATTTTAGTCCCTTATACCTATCATTTTCTCACATTGAAATAAAACATGGGATATATATCCAATGGAAGCAAGTCTGGTATTTAGAACGCAACTAAAAGCTCTGTCCCAAAGTGATAAAACCCGGCACCTCCCAGTATTTAGTGTAATGCTACCATTTACCTGATCGCCCAACATACGGAAAAATACGAAACTAAAAATTACCAACACATTATTGTTGTCACGTGAACGATAACAGCGCAATCGTACTTCAAATTTAGAACTGGGAGATTAAGCATGCAGTCAGAGCGAGATTATGACTTTTTCTCATTTCGTTGTGATGCTGCCGACTAATCGGGGATTGTTATATAGAGAATACCAGTGAGTGTCTTTTGATATCAAGTTTATCAGGCAAGGCTTCGAGAACGCTTGTAGAATCGCGAGGCTTGCCGAGCGATTCTACATGCGTTCTCGAAGCCGAGCCTGATAAATTTGATATCAAGTGACACGAGTCTGGTACATGTATTCTATTTATAAGTATATCCCCTTGTATACTCTTAAATTAGCAATTTACGATCAGTTATTGATGGTCCTCAGTGCGTCCCAGCATTTTGGCGGTCGATATATCAGCTGACCATATTTTTTTTTCAAGCGTTTTTTATTTACATTTTTCCCATTAACAATAACAGTTTTTGGTCTTTTTTCCAGTAGTCCGGTTCATTCATAAAAGTGCAATGTCACGTTGACGTGATAAAGCTCACTTGTCCTGAGATAGCATATCTTTATCAGATCAATGCGTTAAAATACAATATATATAGAGGGTAACTGATAAAAAGCAATAAAGCTTCAAGAACAGAGTTCTGCCTGTTCAGTGCAAGGCAATAAATTGTACATATAGAAGATATTTGATTTTTTCAGAGTAAGATCGAATTTTATTTCATCGAATGAACACCAAAATCAGTATTTTCATGAGTGGCGTAGCCACGAGTGAAAATACCAGTTTTGGTGTTCATGAGTGAAATAAAATTTGATCTTGCACTGAAAAAAAAAAATAAAATTTTCTGTTTCTTACATGCTTAAAAAGGGCAATATTTAACTTCACTAATCGCGTCACTCACCCTCAGAGAAAACTAACATTGTTCGTGGTCGTTTCGCGTCAATTAAGTGGTGTCCAACGTATTTACTGGGTATAATATTGGGTGTAAACTAAATGTTTGCACCTGAGAAATAGCCTGGGGTGGCATTTTTATGAATGGTTACTGAAATACTTGAGACATAAGTTTCCCAAAGAAGGCGCGGACAGATCTAACGTCGCGCAATAAAATACGTGACGTCAACGTCGAAAATGACGTCATTAACGTCCTCGTGACGTGTGAACGGGCTTAACGTCAATTCTTATACAGTTCATTAATTTTCAATCATCTGACAAGGGAAAAATTGACCACAGAAATAAATTCGGAGAAAAAAGTAGTCCCAAACAGTGAAAAGTAAAATTGATATCAGTCACTGTTTGAAACAGTGACAATATCGTTTTCTATTTCACTGAAAATGTCTTTATCATATGACGTCGTTGATAAGCAGTGGATAACGTCTTGTAATAAAAATCGTATGACCACACGTGTAATAACACTTTTGCGGGATTAAGTAACGTCAAGACGACGTCCATGTCAACAATGCATTTTCCGTGGAATAATTGTCAACTTCAAAGCCGATAAAAACCAATTTTAAGTAGTCATATGATAAACAGAATCTTACACTCGTGGTAATTTCATATGAGATTTATCAAACTCGCCGAAGGCTCGTTTCATAAATATCATATGAAATGACCACTCGTGTAAGATCCTCTATTTATCATATGACGTCGCGTCTGAGAATGTAATAACGTCATTTAATAAATTCGATAATCCACTAGTGGATTAAATATGCAAATTAGTTAAATACGCCCCGTAACGTTACACGTACAATGTCCTTAACGATGTCGCGTTAACTAATGGCGAAATAATTGCGTTTTTGTAAAACAGTCGTGAAAAAAATGCGTTTTAAATGTCATATGATAAAAAGAATCTTGCATTCGTGCACATGTTTTTATTAAATTTATTATACTCGTTGAGGAAAAGGGATAAAATGCTCGGCCAAGCCTCGCATTTTATCCTTTTTCCTCAACTCGTTTAATAAATTAAATAATACATGAGCACTCATGTAAGATCCTCTATATATTTCATTGAAAAGCATGTAAGAAAACGCTAGTATTACGGAAAGAGTGGTTACAAGCTACGTAGTGTACAGTACATAATGGAACGTTAACATTGCAATACGCATATCAGAATGTGCAGCATTCACATTTTAATTTTAACCTAAATACCATTCCATAGGAATTACTATCGGGATGAATACAGTGAACTTCGGAACCTCGAAGATGGATAGCTCGTTTACCATGGCTAATTCGAACGCAATCTTGAGAACCTCGAGAATTTTATCCAATACCACCAGATGCCCATATTATAAGAACCTTACATGGATGTGAGGGGTGGATGGAAAATCTGTCCCGAGGGTCACTGTCCGGCATCACGAGGCTTGCCGAGTGATGCCGGACAGTGATCCCGAGGGACGGATTTTTCTATCCACCCCTCACACCGATGTAGGATTCTTTTTCTTGCATACCTTCCATTTCTGGGCGTGGATGTTTAATACTTCAGTCACTTCGGTTGCCGATGTCCGCCATATTGTGATGACACTTCAGTGATGTTTAGTTGGGGCACGTAACGTGCTGTGATGTCAACCGGCGACGGCGCATATGAGGTCGTATTCATCAAACACGCGACAATATTCGATTTAGGGTAAGAACACCTGGGATAGAATATAAGAATCTGATATGGGGATCTCTTGTAGATGAGCGTTTCCAACCCGAGGGATGACCGTGCTGAGCGGAACTGAGGCTACGCCGAGGTTCCGCTCAGCATGGTCATCCCGAGGGTTGGAAACGCCCATCTACAACAGAACCCCATACTGGATTCTTTTTCTTGCACAACACCTCCGGTTAGTTTTGACAGCTCGCACATGTATATTGTTTACAAATAAAAACGTAGTGCGGAAGTAGTTCCGGCAGTTGAATAGAATTGAAGCGCATTTATGTTAGTTGCCTGGGTCGGAACATCAGGGTCAGAACATAAATTTCTATCCCAGGGTAAAATCACGGATTTCCTTGTCTGGTGTGCAAGAACAGAATTTCTATCCCAAGCTAAAACTATGGATTTTCTTATCTGTTGAGCGAGAAGTTTGGATATCTTAGAACGGGTTTCCTCATTTGATCTGTAAAAGGTATGTTGTGTGTACTCATTAGAATCGCCTCATTGAGGTGATTCTAATGAGTACACAGAACAGAACATATCCTATTTTTTTATAGAAAATTGTTAAGATATTAAGGAGGCCGACCTTAATTTTTTTCTGAGATACCTGCCCTAGAGAATTTCTTTATATTATAACAAAGTATCCAGCAAGGACTTAACTTTAGATTAAAGTCATAAAAATACCATGTCACCGAGACTGGGAAAGAATGGGGGTCAATCCAAAAGTAACGCCATTTTACACATATTTTGCATTGATTGTATTTAGCATTAATCGCTAAAATTTGACACAAATGCGAAAATTAAAGTGACTTCTGCCCTAGAGATTTTGGACTTACTAAATTAAATTATGTATATTCATACGGCATTCAAAAACATGAAATAAAAATGGGGGGTCACCGGCCATATAAGAGATTGAGGGCCGTTTCAAAAGTAAAAATTCCAGGCAAAATACCTTTTTTCGTGAAGATCGCTGACATTAAAATAACTGTTTTGCTAGAAATTATAACTCCATGCAAATAGATGATATTAATGCTTATTATCTGCCGCAATATGATGAAAGAATTCGGTTATAGTGTTATTTCAAGCAAAAAGGATCGTTTCAAAAGTTATCATAACAGGCAAAACTTATTTTTTTGAAAACATCACAAAAATTATAGTTGCTTCTGAGCTAAGACATGATAGGTGATGTATCTATATGTAATCCGCAAAACTATGAAATGAAAACAGGTTGACAGGTTTCCAATAAGATAATGTGGGTCGTTTCAAAAGTAAACATAAACTGAAAAATATGAACATATATACATATGTTTTCCAAATTATTATAGGAATTTCTGCTATATAAGTGATATGATCACTAAGAAAGGTATTATATCTAAATATTATTTGCAAAACCTACCAAATAAAAACAGTAGGTCGTTCATACAAAATGGAGGTCGTTATAAGAGTAAGCTTTTCATGCAAAATATCTTTTTCTTTTTTGGTCAAAATCTCTTTTTGTTAAGTTAATTGTATACAAAAACAAAGGTGTCACTCAGATAGGGCATGCATCTACATATGATTTGCCAAACAGAAGTAAAAACAATGAATAGGTATCGATAAAATTACCTAACACCTCCCATTCAAGACAACAAAGGGAAAGAAACACCAACATAATACAATTTCGCCTTTCAGTGAGCAAATGGGGCACCAACCTAGCGCAAATCTTTCTCAGCCCAGTACTTTGTCAGAATGGTTTGTACACCGCCTTCTGATAAGCCGGTGCATTAAGATGTCTCTTTCAGCAGCGATGGTTGCCATGGTGATGGAGGTCTTTGGCCTACCAACATGGGCATCATCTTTGGTTGATTATTTACCAGCTTTAAAAGCTTTGACCCGACGATAAATTGTGCGCTTTGACTTTATAAGAGGTTCATTTTTGCCACACAATTCATCAACTTATGCCAAGCCTTACACGGCATTTAATGCAGCTGCGAATTTCAGTCTTTCTGTCCATTTTACAATGTAACTCGTAAATTGGCCAGTGTATTTGACTGCATGCATTTAAATTGGATAAATCTAGGTAATTATAAATGCAATTTGCTAGAAATAAACTGTTATCGGTGGCTATTTGAAAGGCTATTCAAATGCAATGGTGCGTTATCAGAAATACGTACGATAAAACTAGGGAAACCTATCTAAGCCTGCACAGATAAAGCGGTGCGAGTCGTACCGTCCGTGCTTATAAACCACATTGGTTTCATTGGGCGACAGGGCTTGAGATTTCATTTAATCTCAGTGTCGGGTAAAAGTCCCACGAAATTAGAAGCAATGTTTCCAAAATGACCTGTACAGTGTTGACGGGGACGTTTACCTCAAAACAAACAAACAATACTCAAATATTACAAAATTTTACCACCACAAAACGAGAATTTTTAACTGCTTTTTTCATATTTCTGCGGGCATAATTGTCAGTTCTGCTTAAACGAGTAACAGAAATTAGAAGAATAATGTTTACTCCTGTAAACATCAGTTTTACTGTATAAAAGTGTGGTTTTAGGGGGTTAAACTTAGATAGGCGTGTTTTCGTGATGCCGAGTGCGAGCGTGATAACCCAGTGGTTAGTGCACTTGCCTCTGATGCTAGAGGTCCCGGGTTTGATCCCAGGCAGCGGCGATAAATTTCGGTGTCCGAGCACGCTCCATTGGCATCATTTGCAGGGATAATGCCACATAGTGCACCGTCCTGTGGATCGGGATGTTAACTGGGGATGTGGAGGGAGAGTTATGCCCTGTGCAGGTTAAAGACCCCTACCGTAATTACACGATAACTGTGTAGGCTTTCATCCTGCATACCAGGGGCCAGTTGTTCAAAGCATCGTTAGCTCAACGAGCTCGTTAGTGGTCATATTGTTAAGTGATCTAGCAAGTACATTTATCTAAAATTTTGGTATTTTCGCTGAAAACATGTGAGCAGCTTTGCATATATATGTGACCCGTCACGCGAAAAGGGACCTTCTGGGAATTTTTGGCGAAAATGAGGTACAACTGATTTCAGATATATTGGTATTTGAGAAACAATTTGACACCAAATTGAATAAAATACTCCAAATGGTTTAAGATTTACAGTAATTTAAACATAGGTACCCTAAACGTAATAATGTCACAGAAAACCGATTCGACGTCATGGGTTATTCGACGTCATGGGTTACGTCAACAAACTGTTAAAGGTAAAGTTGCGGGTAATAATGCAAGGAAACATCTGAAAGGCATTTTAAAACACTAAACACTCTTTAATTATTAAGCATTTCTTCGAGAAATATGGCATATTGTCGTCGGTGAATCTGTGTAGTTTTAGCGATAGTCACGGGAACATCAAAAACATGTTTTACACATTATAAGAGCAAAAGAAAAAAAAATGCTATTTGCAGCCTGCGCATCAGCATAGACTGATCAGCGCATATGATACCAGTTTTTGTGATCGTATAATGACTTAGGCGGTTCTATGCCAAAATTCAGGTCACCTAAGGCCCCTCACATCTGTGGGTTTGAACCTGGCTCGGGTCACTTGTGAGACGCCAAGTTCTGCAACGGAAGGTCATGTGTTTTTTTACGGTTACTCCGGTTTTCACCCACCTATGGTTAACGATCGGCTCGATATGAGTGAAATAATCTTGAAAGGGCCGTAAAACCAAGCCGAATAAAAACGAAATGTCACCTAAGGCTTCTGAGACTGAGCAGACTGGTATGATGGCTCATCTGGTTGGAAATACCAAAGACCGATTTCCTCATGAGGTACGAAAAAAAAAAAAAAAAAAATGAACTCAATATTTACCGCTATGGTTCGAGCCTTGCTCGGGTCAAAAGTAAGATGCCATGTTCTGCAACGGAAGGTCATGTTTTTCTCGGTACTCTTGTGTTCGCCCACATCTGATTAACGATCGGCTTGAAATGAGTGAAAAGATATTAGAATGAATCTATCTATCCATCTATCTATCTATCTATCTATCTATCTATCTATCTATCTGTCTATCTGTCTGTCTGTCTATCTATCTATCTATCTATCTATCTATCTATCTATCTATCTATCTATCTATCTATCTATCTATCTATCTATCTATCTATCTATCTATCTATCTATCTATCTATCCTGCGAATGCCCCCGCGCACGGGGGCTTGAAGAAGATGCTTCATCACATAGCTGAAACCGACCGCACATGAGTACTGGCTAACCGCTTAGAGGATCTAAGCCTGCCCAGGCAAAGCGGTGCGAGTCGGTCCGCCCATGCTTACAAACCCTATTGGTTTCATTGGGCGATAGAGCTTGAGATGTCATTTTATCTCTATGTCGAGTAAAACTTCCACAAAATTGGAAGCAACGTCTCCAAAATGCTTTATACAGTGTTGACGGGGACGTTAAACCTCAAAACAAACCAGAAAAAATGCCCCGCCCATCGGGGCCTGGAAACATAGATTGGGCCGCATGATGCTTCCACGCAGAGCTGAAACCGACCGCACACAGGTAAACCGTTTAGAAAGTCTAAGACTGCCTGGGCAAAGTGGTGCGAGTCGGTCCGTCCATGCATTTATAAACCCTATTGGTTTCATCGGGCGATAAGCTTTGAGATGCCATTTCATCTCAGTGTCGGTCCACCAAAATTGGAAGCAACGTCTCCATAATGACTTAAATAGTGTTGACGGGACGTTAAACCTCAAATCAAACAAATTTGACCATTTCTCCACTTTTGTATGATGAAAGCCTACGCGATATTCATGTTATTTCGTTAGGGATTTTTAACCTGTATGCGCAGGAGAAGATTCTCCATGCACATCGGGTCTACAGTTAAGGTCCAAATTGAAAGGACGGTGTACTTTGATGCTTTATCTCTGCAAATGATGCCAGTGGAGCATGTTCTGACACCGCAAATTTATTACCGCTGCCACGAATTGAACCAGAGGCCTCTTACATCAGAGGCATCTAACCATTCATCTACCTCGCACCGGGACAGCCCCCCCCCCACCCCCCCCCCTGCCCATCGCGGGGCTTGACGAAATAGATGGGCTGCATGATGCTTCAGCGGACCGCTTAGAGGATCTAAGCCTGCCCAGGCAAAGCGGTGCGAGTCGGACCATGCTTATAAACCCTATTGGTTTATAAACCCTATTGGTTTCATTGGGCGACAGGGCTTGAGATGTCATTTCATCTCAATGTCGGGTAAAAGTCCCACAAAATTGAAACAACGTCTCCAAAATGACCTTTACAGTGTTGGCGGGGGACCTTAAACCTCAAATCAAACAAACAAAACCTCGCACCGGGAAAATTGGTACCGTCTGACGTAAACCACACCGGCAGGTTCTGATGCTGTCAAATTGTAAATTTTCGTGAAATTTTTCTGCAAAATATTCCATTTTTCAACAAGCTTCCCAAGCTGGTGTGTTATTTGTTAAGAGAATAAAATCACTGCCGCTTACTGACAAATATAACTATAAAATATAGCTATGTTATTATTTCAATACACCAAAATTTCAATACACTAAATTGGACCTCATCTCCAGATTTTTTGACGAGTCTTTAAACCGAAATCCCCCATCGCAGTATGACCTTAGATGTTGTTGGGACGTGTCCCCCTACCCCCCCCCCCCCCCCCCCCCCCCCGCACACACACACTTTTTTTATCTTTTTGCCCCGACAGTTATCACAGTGGAGATTCGTATCATTGAATTGAGTTGTCAGAATTGATTACTCAGTTTCATCCGCCGGTACGCTCAGCCTGGTTGGTACATGTATATAACTTGGTTGGGTAATTGTTGGGAGCCAGCCCCCGCCCATCGGGGCTTGAAGAAATAGATTGGGCTGAATAATGCTTCCACGCAGAGCTGAAACCGACCACACGTGAGTACTGGTAGAGGTTCTAAGCCTGCCCAGGAAAATTGGTGCAAGTCGGACCGTCCATGCATAAAAACGCTATTGGTTTCATTGACTTGCAGGACTTGAGATGTCATTTCATCTCAATGTTTGGTAAAAATCCCACAAAATTGGAAGCGAAGTCTCCAAAATGGCCTATACGGTGTTGACGGGGACGTTAATCCTCAAATCCAACAAATAATTGTTGGGAGTAAATTTCAAACATATGACATTATGAGGGGAGTTACTGTAATGCCTGTTCTAATAATATATTGATAAATTTATGACGTAGCAGTTAGACGTCACCAATCGCCACTGTCTGTGAACTGGTTGACCTTATCGCCCTAATTGAATATCGAAGATTATACCTCATGGGCCTGGCATTAGGCTGACCTCACCCACATGAAAAATATCCGTTGCCCGGATCAGACATGTAACCTGTAAACGCTGTAAAATTCATTCCATCCATCGCCAGAGAACAATTTTCAGGTAAGCTGTCACTTGGTACGGAAGTCAACTGTTACGTTTACTGTTTATTTTTATTTAAAACAAGGGATGAAACTCGAACAGTCAAAAAAATCAAACTTGAAAAAAATGCCATTTCGCCATATGTAAGGTGAATTGTCAGTCCATCTAAGACACAGCGTAATCAAATTATCATAATCAATTATGACGTTAACGTGAACATTTTTTTAAACGTCATTTACGCTAAATGACGTAACTTCCCAGAAGGTCCCTTTTCGCGTGACGGGTCACATATATGCAAATGATCAAAGTTTTAACGATACGTTAACTAACGACGTCGTTAGTTTCGAACAACTGCCCCTGGTGTGTCTGTAATGTACACCTGCGAGTATTGATCAGATGTGACCGATCGCAGTATATAAGTAGAAAGAAAGCCAACAGACTTACTAGAGAGAGAGAGAGAGAGAGAGAGAGAGAGAGAGAGAGAGAGAGAGAGAGAGAGAGAGTCTCTCTCTCTCTCTCTCTCTCTCTCTCTCTCTCTCTCTCTCTCTCTCTCTCTCTCTCTCGTTCTCGAACACAATAAGATTTAGTAGTAGGCCTATGCAGACAGAATGATTCATTCTACGGGCATACAAGTTTGTCAGTTCTCAGCCAGCAAAATCAACAACAACAACAAAAAAAAAAAAAAATCAGTAGCATGCGGACTTTGATTCAATCTATCGGCTGTTTATCATGACGTCATAAATATGATTACGTCACAACAAACTAAAAGTTTACACACAGGCCGTGTGTAAACGTATATCCAAAGAACTATCATTTTAGTGTGTTCAGAATCAGAATCAGAATTGTTACTGGTGACACGTCAAATGACATTCATACACCAGGACCTGTGATATGGGAAGTTAGTGTTGCAAGCGTAAACAAACAGGATAGCAAATGGATTGTACTTTAAAGGAGATATAGTATGGCATTCAACATGTTGTCCTGTTGAGGGATTGACTAAGGACGTGTCACCAGTAAACAATTCTAATTCTGATCTAATACTTTAATAGATCTATACACTTAACAAATTTAACTGTAACTGCCATTATGGAAAGATGACATACTTTCGGACGGGCTTTTCAATATCAGGTAAGGTGCCTTCAGGAGCCAAAGATATCCCCGAGAAAAGACGAATAAAAAAGGTAAACAGTTCTGCTATTGTAAATGAGCTGCCTTATTGGCTCAAGTGTGACCGACACATTCGATCTTTTCTGAACTCGATTTTTTCTACTTTCACTTTGTCTGCTTTGACAGTGACCAGAAATGATAACTGTTGGCGTATTTTATCCATGTGTGATGGAAAATACAGTCAATCGTAGAAAATTTACTTCGTTTTAGAGGTCGAAAAGAAAATATAAATACCACTTGGAAAAGTGAATGTCGTTACAGTGCCGATTGACGGCAATGCGCAGAACGTTGCGCAACCGAAATTAAGGTCGGCCACCTTAAAGTGACCCCCTTAATGAAGAAAATCCCAACTGACCAAAATAATGTTTTTTCATCATTTTATTGCAAGACACAATATTTCAGATATTATTAATGCATTTTAGACTAAAATTCAGTATGTTCCCAGATTTCAGTTAACCCTTTACCACTCAGATACGTGTTTTTACATGTCTGCACCCCCACCCCCCCACCCCAGTTTTAAGCCCAGAAGCACCTAAAATCTGCATTTCTACCCCTAGATAGTTATTTTTGCTTTAGGATTTGTTGGGCAAAAAAGTGACCTGTTTTTTCGCGCGCCTCCCCACTAAAAAGATTCTGGGGGGGGGGGGGGATTGAAGGGGGGCAACGCCCCCCTCACATCCCGAATAATTTTGGGTGTATGGCCCAACCGGCCGCTAAAATTTATATCTGAGGGTGTCTGGGGTCAAAAATGCCTGAAAATTGATGCTGATAAAACATACTGCAAACAGTGAAAATGGCCAGTGCCAAACACCTTAATTGTTGCCTTGACAGCTGTGTGAAGATTAAAATGTGGTCAAAAATTCATGTGAAAACACACTTTTTGCCAACTTTGAGATGGCCCCGCTTTACCATGACAACAATGATCAAGTCATGAAAGGTTGCATTTGAAAGGCTACTGCCCAATGAACATTCATACCGGGTTTGGTGTAAAACAGACCATCCATTATGAAACAATGGCTAGTTGAAGTTGCTGTCAGGTGCAACACTGTGAAAATCAGTGAAATTCACAAAATCCCTGAGTGGTAAAGGGTTAATGCTTCATAACCTGAAACTATCATTTCGATAACACGCCCGTGCGACAAAGTGCATTTTTTCACATCTCCAAAATGGCTACTTTGCTGGTGAAAATCTGTGATATTTTCGTTATTTTTACTTCAAACATAGGTTGCGGGTGCTCGTTAGAACCGCCTCACTGAGACGGTTCTTACGAGTACCCACAACCTATGTCTTGGAGCAGAAATAAGAAAAATAATGATAACCCCCGTAAACCCCAGTTTTCTCTGTATAAAGCGGGGTTTAAGGGGTGTTCATTTTACAGACTTGTTCACGTGATGATGATTAAATCTCAGTAGTTCGAACTACCACTATTTCCAACAACTTTCCACGGTCCCGAAGGTGTTCGTGTTATCGAAGTTCAACTGTGTCTAGTTTTGATTTCAATCATTTCATAATCTTTTCAAGTCCATGTTGGGCCTCCGCCCATGTGGGCTTGAAGAAATAGATGGGCTGCATGATACTTCCACGCAGAGCTGAAACCGACCTGCACACGAGTACTGGTAAACCACTTAGAGGATCAAAGCCTGCCTATGCAAATCGGTACGAGTCGGACCGTCCATGCTTATAAACCCTCTAGGATTCATTGGACGACAGGGCTTGAGAAGTCATTTCATCTCAATGTCGGGTTAAGTCCCACAAAATTGGAAGCAACGTCTCTAAAATGACCTATACAGTGTTGACGGAAAATACCAGTTTCGGTATTCCTAAGCCTCAAATCAAACAAACAAACGAAGCTTCCACTACTATTACTACTACTACTACAACAACAACTACTACTACTACTTCTACTACTACCACTACTACTACTACTTCTACTACTTGATTTCAGTCATTATACCCCCCGTAAACGAAGTTTAAGGTGTGGGGGGGGGGGTATACTGTTTTCACGTTGTCCGTCTGTCCGTCCGTCCGTCCGTCTGTCCGTAACACTTTGGGTTTACCTGCATATATTGCTTAATATTTACAGAGTCTTATCATTTTTTGCATAAATGAGATGCTGCTGTTACATGAAAATAAAGGTCCTGCGATCAATACTGTAAAAGTTATTCCCCTTTGTAATTCTTGAAAACTTGTCCGTGACACTTTTGATTTTCCTGGATATCTTGCTTAATAATTTTAATAACTTTTGTATTTATTGTTCTACATTAATGAAACTTATATCACATTTGGTGCCTGAGGTAAGGAATCTGATGTAGTAAAGTATTTATCAAGGGCCCATAACTCTTGGAGTTATGTCCCTAGATATGTTTTCATTTAACATAGCCATTTTTTTAGGTCTAATAATGTTAAAGTGTGTAGGGACAGTTTTAGGGTGATCGTTCTGAAACTTTGCAGGTGTTTTTATATAGGTCTGAAGATGTGCATGTGGTTTTTTCTTACTTATAAAAGTATTTATTTCACCTTTTTCATCTTTTTTAACTTAGCCATTTGTTTAGGTCTAATAATATTAAAGTGTATAGGGAGTGGGTTCCTTATTAGCGCAACTCCTCTCACACTGTTAGGGTGATCGTTTTGAAACTTTGCAGGTGTTTTTATATAGGTCTTAAGAGGTGCATGTGGTTTTTTTCATACTCCTAAAACTATTTCTTTCACTTTTGTTTGTCTTTTTTTTAACTTAGTCATTTTTTAGGTCTTATAATGTTAAAGTGTATAGGGAGTGGGTACCTTGTTAGCGCAACTTCTCTTACAGTTTTAGAGTGATCGTTTTGAAACTTTGCAGGTGTTTTCATAAAATTATTTCTTTCACTTTTTTTTTTTTATCTTTTTTAACTTAGCCATTTTTTTTAGGTCTAATAATGTTAAAGTGTACAGGGAGTGGGTACCTTGTTAGCGCAACTCCTCTCACAGTTTTAGGATGAGCGTTTTGAAACTTTGCAGGTCTTAAGATGTGCATGTGTTTTTTTCATACTCCTAAAATTATTTCTTTCATTTTTTTGTCTTTTTTTAACTTAGCCATTTTTTGACGTCTAATAATGTTAAAGTGTATAGGGAGTGGGTACCTTGTTAGCGCAACTCCTCTCACAGTTTTAGGTTGATCCTTTTGAAACTTTGCAGGTGTTTTCATATAGGTTTGAAGATATGCATGTGGTTTTTCATACTCTTAAAGTTATTTCTTTCACTTTTTCCGTATTTTTTAACTTAGTCATATTTTTAGGTCTAATAATGTTAAAGTGTATAGTGAGTGGGTACCTTGTTAGCGCGAAGTTGAACAGATCCTTAAAACTCATCAAATAGATTTTGTGTTTCAATGATTTTGGGCCAAGTTGCCGGCTATGAGTTCAACTTCTTTTTAACAGGTCTGCTCTTTTTTAGTTTTGACCATTGTCATGCGTGCGGGGGTGGGGGGGGGGGGTGGGGGGGGTGTCTAATAAGCAGTGCTTATTCACTTTTTTCATTCCATCATGTTTACAAGTCCGTGTAATGATCAGCCTTAAAAGCTCCCAATTATACACAGAAAATTGAGGTTTACGGGGGAATTCATTATTTTCCTTATTTTTGCTCAAAACATATAAAGAATGTGGATACTCATTAGAACGGCCCCAATGAGGTGGTTGTAACGAGCAACCACAATCTAGGTTTGGACTAGAAATAAGAAAAATCATCTAAAAAAATAATTTCTAGAGATAAGAAAGGTGTCATTTTAGCGCACTGTTATGCTGTCGTAATGTTTACAAGTACATGTAATTAACATTATCGTAAACCTCACTTTAAAGGTGAAAAATTGTGGGTTTACAAGCAGAATCTTGTTTAAATATTTGAATAAACGATCTTTTTTCAATCACACAACACATTACCACAAAACATCCGTGTGATATTATAAGAATCTGATATTGGGTTCTGTTGTAGATGATCGTTTCCAACCCGAGGGATGACCGTGTTGAGCGGAACCGAGGCTACGCCGAGGTTCCGCTCAGCACGGTCATTCCGAGGGTTGGAAACGCCCATCTACAACAGAACCCCATATTGGATTCTTTTTCTTGCACAACACCTCCGGTTAGTTTTGACAGCTAGCACATGTATATTGTTTACAAAATAAAAGTAGTGCGGAAGTAGTTCCGGCAATTGAATAGAATTGAAGCGTATTTATGTTAGTTGCCTTGGTCGGAACACCAGGGTCAGAACATAAATTTCTATCCCAGGGTAAAATCACGGATTTCCTTGTCTGGTGTGCAAGAAAGTGCATTCTTTCAAACCCCCAAAAATGTCATTTTTCTGATGAAAATGTTTAATATTTTTCTTATTTTTACTCCAAACATAGGTTTTGGGTGCTCGTTAGAACACTGAGGCGGTTCTAACGAGTACCCACAACCTATGCCTTGGAGCAGACATAAGAGAAATAATGTTTACCTCCGTAAACCCCAATTTTCTCTATATAAAGTGGGGTTTAGGGGTGTTCTTTGCACAGACTTGTTTTTTCACGTGATGATGTCTTGGTTAAATTTGTAATGGGATTATAAAATTATCAATTCATCAACCATGCCTGATGTTTGCTTTGTTTGATTTGAGGGTTAACGTCCCCGTCAACACTATTTAGGTCATGTTTGGGACCTGGCTTTCAATTTCGAGGGACTTTTACCCGACATGGAGATGAAATGACATCGCAAGCCCTGCCGCCCAATAAAAATACTCGCAACTTTGCCTGGGCATGTTTTGACCTCCTAAGCGGGTTTTCAGTACTCATGTGCGGTCTGTTTCAGCTCTGAGTGGAAGCACCTTGCAGCCCAAACTATTTCTTTAAGTTTAAGTCCCGATGGGCGGGGGCCCACCATGCCATGATAAGTCAAGATTCCTATTAGGACAATAACGATAACAAAAAATTCAACTTTACCCGGGATTTTTGTTTGATTTGAGGTTTAACGTCCCCATCAACACTGTAAAGGTCATTTTGGAGGCGTTGCTTCCAATTTTGTGCGACTTTTACCCAACATTGAGATGAAATGACATCTCAAGCCCTGCCACCCAATGAAACCAATAGGGTTTATAAGCATGGACGGGCCGGGCCGGGCCGACTCGCACCGCTTTGCCTGGGCAGGCTTAGATCCTCCAAGCGGTTTACCAGTACTCGTGTGCAGGTCGGTTTGAGCTCTGCGTGGAAGCATCATGCAGCCCATATATTTCTTCAAGTCCCAATTGGCGGGGACCAACTTTACCCGGGATAAGTAGGGTATACAAGGATTTGTGTTATTCATCTCATTTTTTCTCTCAAAATGAGAATTGGGGGCACTCGTTAAATCCACATGTCCGTTCGTTGCAAATTTGATGGACATGAGAGGGACCTCCGTGGACTAATGGATGACAGAACTCATTGACTCTAAAACCTTATCTTGCTGAATATTCATTTAAGCCACACTTATTTATGTCTATCAACCAATCAAATTACTTGATGTAATTTATTGCTACAAATTCATAAACTGAATGCCAAACAGTGTAGATCCTGATCAGATGGCTTCTTAAGAAGCCATCTGATCTGGATCTACACTGTTTGCAAAGAGAGGGGTTGTCGTGAACAGCAAGATAAGGTTACAGTTAAGATTGAGAAGAACTTTACAGCGCACACGCATTTGATTCCATTTGTAACGCGCGAGATTCGCACTCGTGATTCACGCGTTTCACTTGCGAATGACGTTTTAGCCAATCAATTGCTTTTATGAATCACGCGATATTGCGTGTAAATCGCGATTGTTGACCAGCCAATCAAACATGAGTGTAGAAAACGCAGATAGTGCACATTCACAGACTGCTTCGCGTTTCAAAAGCAACCAATCAGTACCGCGTAACTATTTCACACTTTTCCTTCTTTTTTGTTTCTTTTTTCTACTTCTTCAAATTTTCCTTATTGTAGATATTTTTTTTAAGTTTGAACATAACAAATCTGGCGGACTAGTCAATTAACCATTTACATTTGCCTGGGGGTAAAGGGTAAAATACAGGTACTGAGTCGTGATTGAAGTTGACTGTCAAAATGCAGGATGTTTATTGACCAAAAGTTTTATGACACCCAGGTGCAACTTGGGGGCTATAAAGATATCAGTTTAAAACAACATCTCATTATCGTCATTTATTCTAGATGTCCGAAATAATCAATGTTCTTTCACTCACAGAAGCGGCCCAATTTTCAATTAATTATTTTTGTAATTTTCGTTTATTTTGTTTAATTAACTCGGAGAATCAAGTTGCATTTTCTTCGATATTTATTTGGAAATGCCTGAACCTTTTGCATTAAATGTCGGCCCTGATCAGAGGCCTACGTCTGCTGCGTCTGATCTGGGTCTGCATGGTTTTTGCCATTTGGCAACAAATGGAATCTTCCACCTTATTAATAGAGCAAGTCCATTTCAAAATCAAAGTTGAAGTTTTGTTTTCTTTGTTTATTTTGGCATACCGAGTAGGTCCTGATCAGACGCCTACTCCTACTAGGTCTGATCTGGATCTGCACTTTATTTTGCCATTTGGATCTTTCACCTTGTAAAAAGCACAAGCTCGTTTCAAAACTTAAGAGTGTGAGGGTGTTTTTTTTTTTTCAAAATTTATTATGAAAATATTTGAAGCTTTTTGAAACAATGTAGGCCCCGATCAGGTGCCTATTTCTGTTGCGAATGATTTTGGTCTGCACAGTTTGCTAATTGGCGCCAAATGGCATCTTCCACTTTGTAAATAGCACAAAACCATTTCGAAATATAAGAGTGTGAGGTTGTCTTTTCTTCAAAATTTCCGAAATAATTGATGTTCCGTCACTCACAGAAGCAGCTGATTTATTTAATTACTTATTGCTGTAATTTTCATGTATTTTGTTTTCATTAACACATTTGTTTTACCAAATGGAATTTTCCGCCTAACATACATTTTTTTTTCGAAATTTAATTGGGAAATAACTGAACATTTCGCAATCTTCTATAATCTAGGCCCTGATCAGACGCCTACTTTTGCTGCGCCTGACCTGGGGCATTTTTACTATTTCCATTTTTCCCATTTTCTTCAAAATTTAATAAATTTGGAGAAAAAAAATCCTGAACTTTTTCCAAACAGTGTAGTTACTGATCAGACGTTAATTCTGTTACGTTTGGTGTATAGGTGTGTTTCAAGATGTGTTAGAAACACCATAATCACCCATTAAATGGCGGTTCTGATGAGCGCCCACAAACAAGTAAATAGCCGTGACTTGTCAAACAAATATCCCAGGATAAACGATTACCCTCTTGGTTCCCTACACCATATGCACCAGAATACCCCGAGTGTTTATTATCTCTAAACTGCCAGACATTAGGGTGTTATGCAATCCAAAATATGTCTTTAAACGTAAATTTAATTGTGTGTGTTTATCCGAAGAAATCACTACTGATAAGAGAGGCAAATACCGCCATTAATTTGTGAATGAATAAAAAAAAAAAATAAAGAATATTGGTCAAACATACGAGCTAAGAGGATTTTGATTGGTCCGTGCTCTTTCGCATTCACGCGGTTTATCTTCGCTTACCTGTCTTATTCTTATTGGTTGGAATTCTCTCGCAAAGAAACGAGTATTGAGTTAACCTAACGCGTTACGAATAATCACTTTCATTGGCTGATATTAAACGCGTTGCAATCGCGTATGAACGCGATGAACCGCGTATTAAAACCCGAAAATTTTACACGCACGCAATGCGCGTATGTCTCGCGGACAAAACGCGAAAATGGTTAGGTTCTTCTCGGGCTTATCTGTAATCATTAGGTCTCTCACTGCTGGGATTCGCGCCTCGCTCGGGCCACATGTGAGACGCCAAATTATGCAACGGAAAGTCAGGTGTTTCTCTCCAGATACTCCTGTTTTTGCCATCTCCCATTATTGGTCGTCTCGAAATAAGTGAAATAATCTTGAAAGGCCCGTGAAAAAAGAGGGATATGAGTACAAGGATGCGTGTGGTGGGAAAGCTAGATAACTTAGAAACAAGGTTCGTTGCAGAACAAACGTACTTATCTTCCCTTTACTTACTTCAGTTTGTCCGACAATTTGTTTCTTTGTGTGATTTGACGTTTAACGTCCCCGTCAACACTGTATAGGTCATTTTTGGAGACGTTGCTTCCAATTTTCTGGGACTTTTACGCGACATTGAGATGAAATGACAATCAAGCCCTGCCGCACAATGAAACCGATAGGGTTTATAAGCTTGGGCGGTCCTACTCACACCACTTTGCCTGGACAGGCTTAGATCCTCTAAGCGGTTTACCAGTACTCGTGTGCGGTCGGTTTCAGCTCTTCGTGGAAGCATTATGCAGCCCATATATTTCTTCAAGCTCCGATGGGCGGGGGTCGGTCGGATAATTTATAGTGTAACGTGAGACTACATGTTTGGTTGATTGTTTATCAATCGACCCAAAGTTGCTATTTAAAACTGCAGTGTATTGATAATATCCGGGTCATGCACTGCATCACGATAACAAGTCCGTGAAAGGAAGACTCCCATAAAACCCCACTTTATATAGAGAAATGTTGGGTTTACGGGAGTATACTTTATCTGCCTTCTTTTTGCAAAAAATACCCATAGATTCTGGGATTCGTTAGAACCGCCTCATTGAGGCGGTTCTAACAGCACCCGCAATCTTTGTTGAAAGCAGAAATAAAAAAGATGTAATCATTTTACCTAATGTGTGTCATATCTGACACCATGTTGGACGCCATTATTTCACGTGGACATGTTTTCCAAATGAAACGCGGAAATAATATTTGTACTGTTGTCGGAGGATAAGTTGAAAGTTACGTCAGCGAATGTTTTTGTTGTTAAGCACTGTCCATTGTTGTCAAAAGGTAACGACTCTTATGGTATAGTCTGTCTTGCCAGCCAATGATGGGTATGCTAATGATAACGGTACAACCTGTCAAACCTACCAGTGATGGTATACTCTTTTTCGTCACTGTCTTCTTATCCTCCGACATCAGTATTGTTGTCGGAGGATAAGTTGAAAGTGACGTCAGCGAATGTTTTTGTTGTTAAGCACTGTCCACTGTTGCCAAAAGGTAACGACGCTTCGGTTACCATAATTTTAACGGTACAATCTGTCTTGCCAACCAATGAAGGGTGTGATAGTGATAACGGTCGAACCTGTCAAACCTACTGTTGTCGGAGGATAAGTTGAAAGTGACGTCAGCGAATGTTTTCGTTGTTAAGCACTGTCCACTGTTGCCAAAAGGTAACGACGCTTCGGTTACGATAATTTTAATGGTACAATCTGTCTAGCCAACCAATGAAGGGCGTGACAGTGATAACGGTACAACCTGTCAAACCTACTGTTGTCGGAGGATAAGTTAAAGGTGACGTCAGCGAATGTTTTTGTTGTTAAGCACTGTCCACTGTTGCCGAAAGGTATAGTCTTTCAAAACGCAGTGAGACGTGACTGCACTTTCAATTTTGGACTAGGTCGCGTTTTAGGTAAATCGCCTTCAGGTGGTATTTTATATTTGGGCGATATAGTTTTACTTAGAATCTTACTGCATCATATTTACCACTTGGTCACGACTTCTGCATAATGGCATTATCAAAAACACCTATTTATATTGTTAAAATCCTGTGAAAAAGAAATCCGAAACCTGCTTCCCCTAAAGTATGGAATAGTCTTATCACGCTTGAACGTTGAACTCTCAAAGGTCGTTGATAAACTATAACGACGCCTTGGTTACGATAATTATAACGTACAATCTGTCAAACCTACCTGTGATGGTTTACTCTTTAACGTCACTGTCAACTTTTCTTCCGACTTTAGTACGGACATGAACATGTCCGACTATAGACTAAGAGGTGCACGCGTAGTCATAGCAACGTTTATTCGCTTCCCTCAGAAATATTTTTTGATGGTCAAATCACGTGAATTCTCAGTGAGATTATGCGAGACAACTTCCTGTGTATGGTTCACGCGTTCTTCCTTCTAATAAAATGTCTGCCTTTAACACAGTCGGTCCCCAGTCTAGTACAACAGTCATCGCTTACGATTCTTTTTTCTCTTTTTCTTATTTCAATCCGCTATATGTATTACTTTTTGACGTAACCGACCAAATAAAAATAAATAAATAAATAAAAACTGTAAATTCGGGTTCTTCAAAAACGTCACGATGACTGCTTCTCTATTAGTGATCCATGTTGCAGAGACGCTTATTGCATTTTCATAGACAAACTGTCTGACAGATGGCGCAAAATAAAAACATCAAGTACCGGTCTTCTGTTTACCTTCCGGCTGCGTTACTATTTGACAGAAACAGCTTAGTTTTCGTTTATTTCCAGTATTTCCATGGTAGTTCCGACTCGCAGTGTGTGATTCTATCAAGCATGAAGTAATGCCTAATGGGGCCTTGTAATTCCTTTTTTTCTTTTAGTGTTTTACTGCCCTCACACAAGGATTACGTGCAGGTGTGTACATTACATACACTCGAAAGCCTACATTGTAACTTGAGAGAGGGGTTGGCAATAAACAGAGATAGATAATTTTGGTAGGTTTTTTTTACTTGCGCATGGGATGGTTCTTCCTGCACAAGGGGCCTCCCGATCCGAAGGACGGTGCACTTTGTGGCATTCATCCCTGTAATTGATGCCAGAGGTCCAGACTTCCATCCCCGACAGCGGCGGTAAAATTTCGGTGTCCGAACACGCTCAATAGGCATCATTTGCAGGGATAAATGTCACAAAGTGCACCGTCCTTCAGATTGAGACGGTAACTGGAGGCCCCCTGTGCAGGGAGAATCATCCCCTGTACAGGTTAAAGAACCCTACCGTAATTACATGGTTACTGTGTAGGCTTTCATCCTGCAAAACCTTGAATGTATGTAATGTACATCTGCGAGAAATCGCCAAATGTTACCAATCGCAGTATCAGTAGAAAGAAAGTGTAGCAGTTTTGACACCACGATGTTCTTACCGCTGCCCAGAATTGAACCGGGGGCCTCTAGCATGATAGGCAGGTGCACTAACCACTGAGCTACCATGCTCCATAGGCAAAAACAGTTAATTCCCTTTTTTTCAATCCATTCTGCAGATCGTTTATCTTGTCACTTTCTAATTTCATTGTTTCCTTCACATTTGTATAGGAAGCCAGTCTGCTCTGAGGGTATTGATTACTCCAAATTCAGGGTACCAGGTGATGGAAACTGCTTTCTCAGTTCTTTTTAAGTGTAGCTGTAAATGGGAATTTCTCCAAAAGCATCCTTACCGAAAAATCATATGTACACATGTTGAAAATTGTGGCACCCGCCCATCAGGGCTTGAGGAAATAGATGGGCTGCATGATGCTTACACGCAGAGCAGAAACCGACTGCACAATGGCACTGGTAAACCGCTTAAAGGATCTCAGCCTGCCCAGGCAAAGCGGTGTGAGTAGGACCATCCATGCTTATAAACCCTATTGGTTTCACTGGGTGGCAGGGATTGAGATGTCATTTCATCTCTATGTCGGGTAAAAGTCCTACAACAATTGGAAGCAACATCTCCAAAATGACCTATACAGTGTTGGTTGAGTTTAAATAGAGGTTATATCAGTTTTCGTTTTGAAATACAGGATTTCTTTCCTGAGGGGGGTACAAATCTGATAAAAAAAAAAACAGTCCGTAGTTGAATCTATATATTAAATTTTATCTTTCCGTTAATTTTTGGGGGGTTTAAGGACAGTTTTTTCTTTTAACACAAAACTTACGAGTATCACCTCATTTGGAGCCCCAGCCATTTACCTGTCAATCACACTGATGAAAACACTCAGATATCGATTTCCAATTTCGTGATAGGCCGCCATTTAGTCTGGTATTTGTGAACACAGGAAGGATACTTGTTCGTGTAATTCAGAGTTGATAATATTGTTTTGGAGCGGAATCTAGAATTAATGTTTTCATTTGACGAATTGTAATATATGCCTGATGAACTGAATTGATACCAAGGTAAGAAAGTAGAACGAATTGATAATAATTTGTCTCATGCTGTGCAGCAGATCAACTGATTTGTCTATTAATAGATGATGGTCTAATCATGAACGAAAACTGTGGCAAATGAGTGTAATGGATGGCAAATTCGATTGATAGCCTTTCGTACAGCAGACTCATTATCTGGATGAAGAAGAGAGCAATTAGAGCCTGACTTCGGACCAACGGCGATAGATCAGGACACATCCATGAGAGACACTGGTTGCATGTCATTTGTAAACATTGTCAGTTAAAGAAGTGTTTCTTTGACATGCTCCGTGTGTACCCATAAGGCAGCTAATTTGATTTGGATCTGTTCATGAACAACCAGATTGAGACAGATGTTCGTACGACCCTGCAGAGGAGATCAGCACATGACTGGCAGATGTAGATGACTTGGTTAACAGACAAATTTACTGTCCATGGGATCTTGGGAGCAGTTTGGTGCAGTGGTAGCGCAGCGGATATTTGATCGAGAGGTTGCGGGTTCAAGCCTCACGCTGCCCAAAGAGTTGTGCCCTTGAGAAAGGCACTTCATCCACATTGCTTAAAAAATAAAAAATAAAAAATAAGTGCTGGTTACCACCCAGGAAATCGTGCTCGTAATGCTCAAATGTGAGTGAGTAGCAGTATAAATAGGAGAAAAGAAAAAAAAAAGGATTTTCGATTCAGATTAAGAGAAAAGATGGGAAAATGGTGATAATAGTTTTGATTATTTGAAAAAGATACCAGTGAAATGCTATGTTGTGACTGTTCCAACAAGTACCCACAACTTTCCTTTTTAGCTGTATTGTCACATAGTGACAAGGTGAGATTTTGTGATCACTTTTCGTCCGCTGTTCATGCGTGCGTCCGTAAACAATTCTTCAACTGACATCTCCTCCTAAACCACTGTTCAGATTTTGACTAAACTTCACAGGAAAGATTCTTATCTGGACCCCTTTCAACTTGTTCAAATGGTTCCGGTCCGTTGCACATCTAGGTCACAGGAGCCAAAAATAGACTTTTTTTAGCCTACGCCCCAGGGGCCCTTGGTTTTACTTGGCTTATATAGGGAAAATCTTTAAATATCTTCTTCTCTGAAACTGCAAGAAATTTCGTGTGAAGCTTCAACTAGTGGACCTCTATCAAGATTGTTCAATTAATAGCACCAGGGGCCAAAAATGCCTCCGGCCTGGGACCCTTTGGTTTATTCATACGTTTATATAGGGAAAATATTAAAAATAAAATCTTCTTCTCTGAAACCACAAGGCCCACATCTTTCATATTTGGTATGAAGCTTCATCTAGTGGACCTCTACCAAGACTGTTCAAATTATAGCCCTGGTGCCAAAAATGCCCCCGCCCCAGGGCCCTTTGGTTTCACATAGATTTATAGGGAAATTTTTTAGAAATCTTCTTCTCTGAAACCGCAAGTCCCAGTTCTTTGATACTTGGTGTGAAGCTTCATTTAGTGAACCTCTATCAAGATTGTTCAAATTATAGGCCTAGTGCGATAAATGCCCCCGCCCTGGGGGCCTTTAGTTTTACAAAGGCTTATATATAGGGAAAATCTTTAAAAATCTTCTTCTCTGAAACTGCACGGCCCAGGTCTTTGATATTAGGTATGAAGCATCATCTAATGGACGTCTACCAAGATTGTTCAAATTATATCCCTGGGGCCAAAAATGTCCCCGCTACAGAGGCCTTTGGTTTTGCATAGGCTTATATAGGGAAATCTTTAAAAATCTTCTTCTCTGAAACCGCAAGACCCAGGTCTTTGGTATTCAGCGTGAAGCTTCAGCTAGTGAACCTCTATCAACAGTATTCAAATTATAACCCTAGGGCCAAAAATGCCCCCAACCCCGGGGCCCTTTGGTTTTATAGGCATATATAGAGAAAATATTTTAAAATCTACATCTCTGAAACCATAAGGCCCGGGTCTTTGATATTTGGTATGAAACTTCATCTACTGAACCTCTCCCAATATTGTTCAAATTATAGCCCTAGGGCCAAAAATGCCCCGCCCTGGGGCCCTTTGGTTTTACATAGACTTATATAGGGAAAATTTCTAAAAGTCCTCTTCTCATTAACATTGGCTTATACAGGGAAAATGTTTAAAAATATTCTTCTCCGAATCAGAGATTGTTCAAATCACAGCCCTTGGGCCAAAAATGCCTCCGCCACGGGCCTTTCGGTTTTTACATTGACTTATATATAGGGAAATTTAGGAAAATCTTCTAATCTGAAACCGCAAGGCCCAGGTCTTTGATATTTGGTGGACCTCTATCAAAATCCAGTGGACCTCTATCAAAATTGTTCAAATTATAGCCTAGGAAATAGAAGTCAAGAAAGTGAAAACATTTGAAAAGTAGAAGTAAAACAAAGATCAGGAATCGATACAATTAACTTACTCCACCCATCAAAGACACCAAAGGGAAAGAAACACAAATATTAAGCAACCAGACCATAATGGAAACCTAAACAGAGGAAGGCCATAAGGCCAGTTACTTTCCCACAAAATGGCCATATGGCCATCAAAAATAAAAAGACACAAGTGATACACACAGTAAGTAACAAACAACAACATAAATAAACCGCCACAGAAGAACCGCCTTGGAACGGTCAGTGGAAAGATTTCCACTTGGGGGCTTAAATCGATTTTACGTGGCCACAATCCTCGCCCTTACTTCCGTCGCGATTTAGACAAATAATTTGTTCAGTCCGCATGAAGGCCTCCTAACTCATCAGTGCAACATCTCCGTGAACACAAAAAATCAAATAACCACAGAGGTGAGACAACGGTGAGGACTCGACAGCAAGAAACCTATGAAATGCTGGAGCAAAAGAAAACCAACAGCTAGACTCCGATGGGCCCAACCAGAGACAGAGCATCAGGCACCAACCAACATTACCAAGAATTAGATCTCTCTAACTCTCAATAAGCATTTACGTTGGAGCCGTCATAGAATCTGTGGCCTGACCCACCGGCGTGCAATTAAAAAGGGAAGCAAAGTTGCCAACCGTGATTGGGTTAACTACCATGCATGCAGTCTGTCGTATAACATCCATGTTGTACCCAATCTTTTTATATCGAAGAATAATTTTACGAAATTGGGTGCTGAATTCATTGCGGTTATATATTTTTTCTGAATTTATATACTAAGACACCATAAAATTCGGGTTCCGATAGACCTTGTTGCAGAAGAGATTTAAGTCCAATATTTAATTTTGAAATTAAATCAGAATGGCGTCTATAAGATTTTGAAAAGGCTTTGCGTAATTTATGGTACCGATAACCCTGATTAAGGAGTTTAGTCGTTAATAATTTATTACGAGTGTTGAAGTCAGTTACATGACTACACACTCTAGCAAATCGAAATAATTGCGAATAATAAACGCCATAGGATGGCGCACGAGGAACATCGCCATCCAAAAAAGGAAAATTTACAATCTCAAAATCAAAGTCATCGCGTTTATCATAAATTTTGCACGAAACAAACCCATCTACAATAGATAGATGTAAATCCAAAAACGGGGCCTCGGTATCAGAAGAATTTGCTTTATTTAACTGGAGTTCTGGGGGGTAAATCTGACTGATCAAACCATCGAAATAGGTATTATCAATATTTAATGAATCATCTAAATATCTAGAAGTGGAGCTAAAAGCTTCAATAATTTCAGATTGGTTATCAATGGAAAGCGACAACATGAAGTCTCTTTCATAACAATACAAGAACAGATCAGCCAAAAGAGATGCGCAATTCGTACCCATCGGAATACCCACAAATTGTCCAAATAACTTAGTACCGAATCTAATATAAATATAAAGAAATCTTCTTGTCTGAAAGGAGAAGGCCAAGGTCTTTGATAATTTACACGAAGCTTCGTCTTGATGATTTCTACCAAGATTGTTCAAATTCTAAGTGGGAATTATTTCTCAGTGAGAAATATCATTTTTCTTGGAAATCCTGTATTTACTTGGTAAAAAATTAATATACATATTTATTTCATAATGTTTATGACATTTTTATGTAATATATTTACATACAATAATAATTCATAGGAACGAAAGCTTACAGTGTTGATGGGGGACATTAACTCATTGTATGCTAGTAGACTCTTCCACTGTCATATGTTGGACAAGTCCATTTGTCAGATAAGCATGATAAGGGGGCCAGGTCTATTTTGTTTCGTTTCTATTAGCTCACCTATCATGTAATGACGAGGTGAGCTTTTGGGATCACTTTTCGTCCGTCGTACATCCGTCCGTGCGAAAACAATTTCTTCGAAAGACATACATGTATGGTCGAATTTTGACCAAACTTCATAGGAATGAGTCTTAGGCGGTTCCCTTTCAGAGTTCTTCAAATGGTTCCAGTCCGCACACCAAGGTCACGGGAGCCAAAAACAGATTTTTTTAAATAGTAACTTAAAAATATATTCTCCTCTGAAACCAGGCCTTCAATATTTGGTGCGTAGCTTAATCTGCTGGACCTCTGCCAAGATTGTTCAAATTCTAGTCCTGGGACCAAAAATGCCCCCGCCCCAGAGCCCTTTCGTTTTACATAGACTTACATAGGGAAAAACTTTAAAAATCTTTTTGTCTGAAACCAGAAGGCTCAGGTGTTTGATATTTGGTATGAAGCTTCGTCTTGCAGACCTCTATCAAGATTGTTCAAATTATAGCTCTGGGGCCAAACTGCCCTCACCCTGGGGCCCCTGGGTTTTACATTGACTTATATAGAAAAAAATCTAAAAATGAAAATCTTCTCCTCTGAAAGCACAAGGCCCAGGTCTTTGAAATTTGGTGCTTTGCCTCATCTATTGGACCTCTACCAAGATTGTTCAAATTATGGCCCTGAGGCCAAAAATTCCCCCGCCACATTGAACTTCATCTGCTAATCGGCCTCCCACTGTGCAAGTTCATCCAGGTCATCTTGTAAAATAAGACATTCAAACGGAGAATATATACAGGACACATTATCAGCAAACAAACTGACTGATGACCTGATATTATCAGTCAGTTCATTGATGAAAGCTAAGAAGACCGGTCCAAGCACTGAACCTTGTGGGGGGGGGGGGGGGGCTCCAGATAAAACAGGGACTGGATAAGATGCTTGGCAATCAAGTACAACTTCTTGTGAGCCCCCACAGAGCTATGTGCTTATCCACCTATGTGTGGATCCGCTTATCCCATAGTAGTCAAGTTTATATAATAGCCCTCTGTGAGGTAACTTCAGTTTTATCAAAGGCCTTGGCGAAGTCTACGATGATCAAGTCAGTCTGTTTGTGGCCGCGATTTCTGGCTCCATCCAGATCGGCCTCAGTGTCATGGTAAAATTGAACTAGTTGCATTTCGCAAGACCTTTGACTTCGGAAACCATTTCACTGGTGAAGGATTGTCTATGGACGTGTCACCAGTAAACAATTCTGATTCTGACAGTCAACAATAATGCTCTCAAGTAAAGCTATACAGAACCAAAAATGTTGTCTGTTTCAACAACTGACTGACTGTTGTTTTTAAGGTAACCGGGCGTCAAGAGCACATAGGGGCTACCCCCAGTTCGCCGACTGGGATTAGTTGTAGGTGCTGCTCTCTCCCTAGGCTGCCAATATGCCGACTCCTGTCGACTTGACAGTTATCAGCTAGCCGACTGGGAGTGAGGTGACTTCTTTCGCAGAGGATGTAAGAAGTTGGTCAATCCCAACTCTCCCATGGCCATTCCCCGCTCAAGATGCCATGTAGGCACAGAACGCACCTAATGTCAAGCGTTTGTCCTAGGGATATAAGTTAACCCTTATCTTGCTGAATATTCATTTAAGCCACACCCATTTCTGTCTATCAACCAATCAAATTACTTGATGTAATTTATTGCTACAAATTCATAAACTGAATGCCAAACAGTGTAGATCCTGATCAGGTGGCTTCTTCAGAAGCCACCTGATCTGGAACTACATTGTATGCAAGTATAGGGGTTGTCGTGAACAGCAAGATAAGGGTTAAAGCACATTGGTAAAGTGGCTTGCAATTATTCTCTTCCCCTCTAGTGTTCGGACTTCAGGTGGGTTAAAACACTGGCATCTTTGCTTTTAAACATTAACTGACCGGTAATGCTCATGTCCGTATCTTGGCTGTGCCTAAGTTCATATTAGCAATGTACTGTCCGTCGAGGAATAGTTGACAGTGACGTCACGAATTTTTTTTTTTCTGAACAATGCAAAGCTTATGGGGCTAGCGGTATAATAGTTCAAATAGTCAGCTACGTCACTGCCAGATATTTGTTTGCGAGCTATAGTAAGGTTAATCCATATCCGTACCGTGTAAAATTGCTACATTGTTCCTGTGCTAAGTTTGATATTAACCCTTTTTGTACCAAATTGAATCTTCCTCCTTATATATAGTAGGGGTCCATTTCAAAATATAGGGGTGGCAGGTTGTGTTTTCTTCAAAATTGATTTGGAAAATGGCTGAACTTTTTGCAAACAGTGTAGGCCCCGCAGAACGCGGCGTCTGATCTGGGCCTGCACTGTTTGCCAGGGTACCCGTTTTGGGATTTCCGGTACAAATTGGGTTAAAACAGTGTTCAGGCCAGATCAGACACGGCGCCTGATCAAGGTCTACAGGAGCTAAGAGTTCAAACGAAACAATATGAGTCCAGGATCATTTAAAGTTCGCCTTAAGGAATTAAGGAAGTAGGCAGGCGTGGGGGGGGGGGGGGGGGGTGCTATTGGCATACCCCCGGCGTCCGCATTAGGTTAAAGTTTTAAAGTTTAGCTGCAAGCTCTTAACTGTAATATTTTAGAAATTTATTTTCTACTCACTTTAGCCAAGGGAAAAAGACCATATTTTACATAATTATTCTTTCCTGCTTTTCCCTAGTTATTTGGCTTAAATCGGACGTTTTGGAAGTTTATTTTTTTTTCTTTTTTGTCATACACTGGAAAACACAAAATTTATTTTTAAAAAATCGCCTATGCTTAATAACAGGATTTTCTGTTCATTTGTTTCTAGGGGTATCACTCTGGTTTTATTTTAAATGACTTAGCCCCCGCCAATCCGGGCTTGAAGAAATATATGGGCTGCATGATGCTTCCACGCAGAGCTGAAACCGACCCGCACACGAGTACTGGTAAACCGTAAACAAATCTTTCAAGTGATGCAGTCTATTTATTATTTTTTTTTTACGTAAGAAAATGGCTTTTTGGGGGGTGGGGGGGGGGGGCAAAACAGCAAAACTGATTTTTTTTTCAAAACCAAAACACTTTAAACATGATTTCTCGTTCAGTGTTTCTTAAGGATACTTTTAATCTTAGCTCTTTTACGAAAGAAAATGCCATTTTGGCACTCAAACACTGTAAAATTGAAATTTTACTTGCCAGGCCCCCATTGGCGAGCTATGTTGTCTTCTGACAACTCTTGACACTAAAAGTAAGCCGAACAATAGTTACAGCCTGTTCCTCAGCGATGATCTCTTCTTCTTGTGGTTTTATATAATATGACATATCGTCTGCTGAGTTCAATAACGTTGCAAGTGCAAAATGGCAACTTTTCAGGAGAGACAAAAAACTGTTTTATTAACGAATGGCATAGAAAACCATACTATAAGCTGGGTTCTTAACTTCATGGCGATTTCTTCCATGTGTGTGTGATGTCTATTGTTGAATAAATGACATTTGAAAAGAAATATTTAGCATTTAAGGGTTGATACACATTTCTGCGCCGAGTGTTTTTGGTGCAAAAACGGTGTAAGTGCATCCAGCGCTAAAACGGTGTAAATGTACAATTAAAAATCAAAAATGAGTTCCTTTCAGAGCAATGAAAACATTCATAAGAAAGAAGATGGGTCATACTACGTAGTTTCGGCTAATAAAGCCTCATCAGTGACCCTGTAATGATCCGGCAACGAAAGCCAGAGGAAAACATACTGCAAATTTGCGAATTTCGAACAGGCAATCGATTCAAAGACTGGTATAAATCCAAAATGGGGTCCAAATAATTAAAAACCTGTCTAGAATATGAGTCTAAACCAATAGTTATTTCCGATTTCTCAGAATATTCACGCTGATCTCAAAGGACCAAAAGCAAAATATAAACTGCACTATGGTTGATGTACGGGGAGACATTTTACGGCCGCCACACGGCCTTATTTCTGTGCCTTTTACATGGTAAAGCAGTAAATTAAAGACACTTGGTAGGTAATAGGTCACATTTTATACATTCTGCATGGTACTTATATGCTTATTCTGAAATATCAAACAGCAAGATTTAATATTTTTGAGGTATTAAAAAATTTTGCGCAAATATGGGGTAAGTGCACTTACACTGTTTTTGCGCCAACTTTTTTCTTAAAGTCAGGGCAAAAACGGTGTAACTGACAAAAAAAATCCAAAATGCTGAAATAAATCATGATTGAGGCAGAATCCAGCTGTAGCACTTATTTACCAAGTGTGTCAAGTCCTAAGGCACCCATTTATGCAAAAACACTATTTTTAAATTAGCCAAAATGTCAGTTACACCGTTATTGCACTCAGCAGACGATAGAGCATAAATTACTGTCCATTACGAAATGTTTGCCAATTTTTCGGCCAACAATTACAAATTTTAAGATGAAAAATTGTGATATTTTTTATTATTTCTGCTCAAAACATAGATTGCGGGGACTAGATAGAACCGCCTCGACGAGGCGGTTCTATCGAGTACCAACAATCTTTGTTTTTGAGCAGAAATAAGAAAAATAATGTATACCCCCTTTAACCCCAGTTTTACTATATAAAATGGCCAATATAGTGATCATCCTTGGTTTTTCTTGCATCGACATTCGCCGGGTCCCGTGGAAGCTGTTTGAACATTAGGCCGCTATAGTCCGAATGTTCAAATATCTTCCGAGGGATCCGACAAATGTTAATGCAATGAAATAACCATGGACGATCGTTGTTCTTGCATAACTTACGATTCCGATAGCAATGTTTGACGAAATCGCCCCAAAGCTCCATATAAACTCTTCAAATGCGACCGGTGAACCAACATGGCGCCCATTTCAGAATGTTGTTTACAATGACGTTGTTACGCAGTATCCCTCTGACGTCATCATAGAACCCTAAAACGCTACGTTCTGGGCGATAATGTAACGTCGCTCAGCGTAATGTAACAAAGCAAGGCCCGTCTTGAGATATCAAGAGCTCAAAATCTATGTTCATTCATGATCTGAACACGATTTTTACTGTTTGAGTACGGCTTTCGGTCCATTTGACAATGGCTTCAAACAGCCATGTGCATAGATATTTATGCAAGAATAGTTCTTCAGCATCGTCGGGGTCGCCTTTCTTGGGAAAGGTAATGACCAGCAACTGTGTCCATGGAGTGAGAAAGACCCCATATTTACATGTACATATTAAATTGCAGACTGTTTTCTACGGAACCCGGGAAGGGACAAGATTTTTTATTTTTTTATAAGTTGTGCGCACAAGATAATATCTTGTGCGGACAAGATAGTATCTTGTTCGGACAATATATTATCTTGTGCGCACAAGAAATTATCTTGTGCGGACAAGATATTATCTTGTTCGCACAACATATTATCTTGTGCGGACAACATAATATCTTGTTCACACAATATATTATCTTGTTTGCACAACATAGATCTTGGGAAGTTGTGCGAACAAGATATTATCTTGTGCGCACAACTTATAAAAAATAAAAAAATCATGTCCCTTCCCGGGTTCCGTAGTTTTCAGTACATCTATTGCTTGCACTATTTGAGCCGGTATATCATTAACTCCAAGTGCACTTCAACTTTTTCAGTGTCTTGTATATTTTGTTTCTCTGAGGACGTGGGGCTATAGTCGTTCAAAACGCAGTGAGACGTGACTGCACTTTTAATTTTGGACTCGTCCATATTTCAGGTAAATCGCCTTTAATTGGTATTTTCACACTTGGCGATAGCTACCGTCCTATTCTTAATCTTACGTTACATAGAAGTATAGTCGAGAGCGTCTACTAACGCGTCTGCCAACATGGAGATCCAGGGTTCAAGTCTTGGGGGAGGTTTTTATTTATGTATTATTACTTTTTTTTTACTTTCCCTAAACATTTTTCTAAATGTGATCATTGGTTTACCGCGTAAATCATAAAAGTGGGTCACACAAGATATTGGTTTGTTTGTTTGATTGGCGGTTTATCGTCCCCGTCCATTTTGGAGACGTTGCTACCAATTCTGTAGGATTCTATTCGACATTGAGATGACATCACAAAAACACGTCTTTATAATTTTGACATCACCAAACCCGACTTTCATGTGGTAAAACTTGGGTTTATAGGGGTAAACAATATTTTCTTTATACCTGCTCTAATAAATACATTGTGGTTACTCGTTAAAACTGCTTCGTCGAGGCGGTCTAACGAGTGGAACAAAAATAAGAAATAAATATTGTAAATTTTCATCAAAATTTTGCTTTCTTTTGGTAGTAAATATTTCCAATATTTTTGAATAGGCATGCTTTTGTAATGAAATGACATCTCAAAACCTGCCCTCCTAATGAAACCAAAAGGGGTTATATGAATGAACGGGCACACTCACAACACTTTGCCTGCCGGACAGCATTAGATTTGTTGAGGGGGACGTTAAACCTCAAATCAACCAACCAACCATTATTCATATGCGATCAATTTCAGCTCTGTTAAAAAGCATCGTACAGCCCGATCTGTTTCTCAAAACCCCGATGTTCGTGGTCCATCACACTAGATGTATATATTTATTTTATTGGAAAATGAAACGAGCGCAAGGGAATCGTTGTGGCTCGGATTCTAGTAAAATTATCAAAAATGTTACTAAGATGGATACCATCATGATATACTGTCAGTGAAGGCGAAGCTGCATGTTTGAATGCTTTGTTGAAATGTATCTGAGCATTATAAAATGTGTTAAAATATAATTGTTTAAAATAAAAAGGGAACCAAAAGATAAGATATGAAACATACAAATAAAGGAACTAACTATTAACATTAGAAATTAAGCAAATAAAGATGACAATTAAATAGAAAATAATAAAGAAAAAAATGTATGCCACTGGGACTCGAACCCTACTCGGCTAAAAGTTTCTAGTTTGACTCGCAGTGCTAAGCATTACACGAAACCACTGAGCCAAGACGTTTACATGATGGCAATGTCAAAATATTATCTATCTTTATAAAACCAAGTGTAAATATGGTCCGAAACCTGCTTCCCCTAAAAAAATGGAATAGTCTAGTCACGCTTAATCTTTGAACTCTCAAAGGTCGATGATGTTTTATACGTCTGGACAAGTTTTTTTTTTGAGTTGACATCCCCGTCAACACTGTAAAGGTCATTTTGGAGACGATGCTTCCAATTTTGTGGGACTTTTACCTGACATTGAGATGAAATGACATCTCAAACCCTGCCGCCCAATGAAACCAATAGGGTTAATAAGCATGGACGGGCCGACTCGCACTGCTTTGCCCGGGCAGACTTAGATCCTTTAAGCGGTTTACCAGTACTCGTTTGCGGGTCGGTTTCAGCTCTGCGTGGAAGCATCATGCAGCCCATATATTTCTTCAAGCCCCTATGGGCGGGGGCCTTCAGAGTAGTAATACTAACCATTACGATAAGACAACCGTGCGGCATAGTGCATTTTTCTTATCTCCTAAATGGGGACGCCCCCGCCCATAGGGGCTTGAAGAAATATATGGGCTGCATGATGTTTCCACGCAGAGCTGAATCTGGCCTGCACACTAGTACTGGTAAACCGCTTAGAGGATCTAAGCCTTCCAGGAACCGCGGTGCGAGGCGGACCGTCCATGCTTATAAACCCTATTGGTTTCATTGGGCGACAGGGCTTGAGATGTCATTTCACCTCAATGTCGGGTAAAAGTCCCACCAAATTGGAAGCAACGTCTCCAAAATGACCTTTACAGTGTTGACGGGGACGTTAAACCTCAAATCAAACAAACAAATCTCCTAAATGGCTACTTTTCTTGTGAAAAGTCGTGTTATTTTTCTTATTTATACTGCAAACATATGTTGTGGGTGCTCGTTTGAACCGCCTCATTGAGGCGGTTCTAACGAGTACCCACAACCTATTTCTTTGAGCAGAAATAAGAAAAACAAGAGCTCCGCAAGCGGGGCATTATACGCCCGTAGCAAGTTAATATTTGTTGGACCGAAACCTTGAAACAATAAGAACTGCTCCATATCAGGGTCTTACGACATATCAAGCTTCAGCTTGATCGGATCTAAATTGTAGGAGGAGTTAGCCGGAAATGAAAATGTCTACAGATAATTTCGAAGTGTTATGCTTTTATAAATATTTGGTGGACCATCCTCTCTAAACCATATGCACTGCGCCACATAAGGAGAAGTTAGCCACAAATATAATGTGTACAGAAATTTTCAAAGGGGCATAACTCGATTAATTTTGGTGGACCTTGACCTCAAAACAATATTCACTGAACCACATAATGGTCCAACTTTATATGAAGTTTCAGCTTCATCGGATATTTATTGTAGGAGAAGTTAGCCACAAATAAAATACTTACAGAAATCTGCAAAGGGACATAACTTTATTTAAATCTGGTAAGCCATAACCTCGAAACAATATGCACTGCTCCACATTGTGATCAAACTATATATCATTTTTCAGCTTGATTAAATGTGTCAGCCATAAACAAAATGTTCACAGGAATTTTCAAAGGGGCATAATTCCGGCCGCATAATTATTCTTTAAATACTTGATGGACTGTTACCTTAAAATAATATGCGCTGCTCCAACATTTGGTCCAAATATATATCAAGTTTCAGCTTGATCGGTTCTAAATTGCGGGCAAAATTGCTTACAGAAACTTTCAAAGGTGCATAACTTTGTTTTTATTTGTTGGACCATAACCTCAAAACCAGATTACTGCCTACGTCAGAAAGGGTCCCGCATAGAGCTATCAAAGACGTGTGGTACAAGTTTTGTCAGAGTGTAGGCCTTGTGACGGTAAGTATTTGTGTGAATTTTCATGAGAGAAAGGCAAATACTTTTGAAGTTATGACCAAAGTTATTTGTTTGGGTTAAGGCAAGACAAACACACGGACAAACGCAATATAGGTATGGTCCTTTGTCAGAATATAGGTATTGTGATGGTGAGTATGTGTGTGAAGTTTCATGAGAGTAGGGCGATTACTTTCGAAGTTATGACCGACGTTACGTTTTTTTTTTTTTTTTTTTTTTTTTTTTTTGGTTAAGGCGTTACAAACACACGGACAACAGCAGCATTGTTGTAGCCAGTGTGGTGCCCTAAAATTGTGCACTGATCCACATCATGGTCTAACTATATAACAAGTTTCAGCTTGATCGACTGTTAATTATAGTACAAGAAGTTGTCCGGAAACGAAACAGTTCACACAAATTTTCAAAGAGGCATAACTGTGGTGGACCCTAGCCTCGAAATGATATGCATGTCTAAAAAGTTTCAGCTTGATCGGATGAAAACTTTAGGAGGAATTATCCGGAAACGATAGTTTACAACAATGTTCAAAGGGGCATAACTCAGTAAATATTTGGTGGACCATATGCGTTACATCAGGTTTTGGTCTTACTATCTACCAAGATTCAGCTTGATTGGATGAAAACTGCAGGAGGAGTTATCAGGAAACGCAAAAGTTTACAAAATAATCTTAGGGGTATAACTTGGAAAATATTTGGTGGACCATAACCTCGAAACAATATGCGCTACACCAGGCCATGGTCTTACTACCTACCAATCTTCAGCTTGATCGGATAAAAACTGTAGGAGGAGTTATCCGAAACGAAAAGTTTAAAGACGAACGGACGGACGGACGCCTACCACATAAGATTATACGACATTTTTTTACAAAACGGGCGTATAATAATGTATACTTTCGTAAACCCCAGTTTCTCTATATAGAGCGAGGTATAAGGGGTGTTCATACGTGATGGTACACTCAACATTTGCTGATGGTTATTTTAATTTTGCAACACCTATTTTTGACTATCAACTAGTGTAATTATTTTATGTATGTATCCTTTAAATTATCATTTTTGAATGACAAACAGTGACGGATCGGATCAGATGGATTCTCAAAAAGCCATCTCGATCTTGATTTACACTGTTCCAACCAAGGTTAGTTCTGCTAATCCGAACCTGCATTTGATCGAAAGAACATGCATGGCACCGTATTAAATATGTTCTAGAAAGGGTTATCCTTTGGAGGCAAGAAAATATGGAGTGTACATGTTTTCTGGGACAGACTAGCTAGTTTCTGCCATTTAGGCCTTATCAGTGACCCACAGATATTTTCAAAAATCCACAATGGAATCAATGATCCCCACGGACAAGAAAATATAAACTACTCTATGATGTAGGGCAGGGATACATTTTACGGCCGCCACACATTCCAAGACAATAGATGTAGTGACGTCAAATATGTTCTAGAAAAGGTTATCCTTTGGAAGCAAGGAATACACCACAGAACGGGAAAATATGAAGTGCACATGTTTTCTGGGCCAGACTAGCTAGTTTCGACCATTTGGGCCACATCAGTGACCCTTAGACATCAGTGACCCTTAGACCCTTAGAATCAATGTTCCAAAAGGGCAAGAAAATATATACTATGATTTGAAAAAGCTTAAACCAGTACAAAAGTAAGCTTCAACTTACGGCGTCATCACCTTAAGTATCGTTAAAACTTTGACTATTAACCCTTTTTGTACCAAATGCGCCCGCCCATCGGGGCTTGAAGAAATAGACGGGCTGCATGATGCTTCCACGCAGAGCTGAAACCGTCCGCACACTAGTACTGGTAAACCGCTTAGAGGATCTAAGCCTGTCCAGGAACCGCAGTGCGAGCCGGCCCGTCCATGCTTATAAACCCTATTGGTTTTATTGGGCGACAGGGCTTGAGATGTCATTTCATCTCAAGGTCGGGTAAAAGTCCCACAAAATTGGAAGCAACGTCTCCAAAATGACCTTTACAGCGTTGACGGGGACGTTAAACCTGAAATCAAACAAATCAAACAAAAACCAAATGGAATCTTCCTTAACGCTTTGGGAATACGACCTGAACTACTTATATATAGCAGGAGTCCATTTCAAAATTTAGAGGTGTCAGGTTGTTTTTTCGTCAAAAAATTTATTTGGAAAATCGCAAACAGTGTAGGCCCTGATCAGCCGCAGATCTGGACCTCCACTGTTTGCCCGGTAACCCGTTTGAGTGTTTCCGGTACAAAATAGGTTAAACAAGTTATATACACTGATTTGATTGCAGAAGAGAATGTGTGTAGCTCATGCTTACAAGTACCGTGACGTATAATAAGCGTCCTTTTTTAATTATTGAAGAAAAGTAGAAAGAGACAAAATTAATACACTACCTTTCATTAAAATAGGCGATGGCCCCCACCCATCGGGCCTTGAAGAAATATATGGGCTGCATGATGCTTCCACGCAGAGCTGAAACCGTTCACACACTAGTACTGGTAAACCGCTTAGAGGAACTAAGCCTGTCCACGAACCGCAGTGCGAGCCGGCCCGTCCATGCTTATAAACCCTATTAGTTTCATTGGGCGACAGGGCTTGAGATGTCATTTCATCTCATTATCGGGTAAAAGTCCCACAAAATTGGAAGCAACGTCTCAAAAAAGACCTTTACAGTGTTGACTGGGACGTTAAACCTCAAATCAAACAAAAACCAAATGGAATCTTCCTTAGCGCTTTGGTAATACGACCTAAACAACGTATATATAGCAGGAGTCCGTTTCAAAATTTAGAGGTGTCAGGTTGTTTTTTCGTCAAAATTTATTTGGAAAATCGCAAACAGTGTAGGCCCTGATCAGACGCCGCGTTCTGCGGCGTCTGATCTGGACCTACACTGTTTGCCCGGTAACCCGTTTGAGTGTTGCCGGTACAAAATGAGTTAAACAAGTTATTTTTTTTTTTGGTTTTGGTTTTACGGCCCTTTCAAGATTATTTCACTCATATCGAGCCGATCGTTAATCAGAGGTGGGCGAAAACCGGAGTACCCGGAGAAAAACCACCTGACCTTCCGTTGCAGGACTAAACAAGTTATATACACTGATTTGATTGCAGAAGAGAATGTGTGTAGCTCATGCTTACAAGTGCGTATAATAAACGTCCTTTTCTAAATTATTGAAGAAAAGTAGAAAGAGACAAAATTGATACACTCCAGTTCATTAAAATAGGCGTGGAATCGCTACAATTGATCCTGACCTCCAATCAGAGACACCAAAGGGGAAAAACACAAACATTAAATAACTAGACCCTAATTGAAACACCAATAGCGGAAAGCCAAACTGACAGTTACTTTCACACAAAATGGCCAACTGGCTATCCAAAACACTGAAATATGCAAAAGAGAAGTAAAGGCAATGATCCGGAGTCGATACAATTGACCCACAGCTCCCATCAGAGACACCAAAGGGAAAGACGCACAGACATGAACAACTAGACCCTAATGGAAACACCAATAGAGGAAACCAAAGAGGACAGTTACCTTTCCACAAATTGGCCAATTGGCTATCCCCTCAAAAAATATATAAGCGATACAAACACTCAAAGACAAACCACAACAAAAATAAACCTCGAAAGAAGGACCGCCTTGGAACGGTCAGTGAAAAGAATTTCACTGGGAGGCTGAAATCGATTTTACGTGGCCACAATTCTCGCCCTTACTTCCGTCGCGATTTAGACAAATAATTTGTTCAGTCAGCATGAAGGCCTCCTAAGTCATCACTGAAGCATCTCCGAGAACAGAAAACTCAAACAACCACAGACATTAAGAAAGCATGTCCGTGTGAAATAATGGTGTCCAACATGGTGCCAGAAGTTACACATTTTGAGTAAAAATCAAAATATCTTTGTTATTTTTGCTTTCAACATAGATTGTGAGTGGTCGTTAGAACCGCCTCAATGAGGCGGTTCTAACAAGTACCCACAATCTTTGTCTTTGAGCATAAATAAGGCAGACAATGTATACCCCAGTAAACCCCACTTCTCTCTATATAAAGTGGGGTTTGGCGGGTCTTCGTTTCACGGACTTGTTATCGTGATGGATTAAATAACGGTGAGGACTCGACAGCAAGGAAACACTGAAATGCAGGAGTAAAAGAAAACCAACAGTCAGACTCATATTTTCATCATCTTATTTAATAGATAAGTCAAGATATTGTACAAATAGTAGCATTGTATCATCTTCGTTTTTGTTTTTTACGTGAGTGTTGTTTAATTCTTCGTCCATTAGTATGATCATAATGGTTGTTATTCTGAAATAAAGAGAACACGCTTCTTTGGGGTTTCTTTGGAAGAGACGGCAATGTCAAGAAATCAAAAATAGCCTATTAAATAATTAATTCATTCATTCATTCATCGATTCATTAGGCAGTCCACCATTCAGTTCGGTTTTATTGAGTCGGTTCATGACCAGTACTGAAATATGCAACACCTGCCACGCCCTCTAGCGCCGGCTTAAGCAGAACACTATTTTTCAGAATGATTCAAAATGAATCCAATGAGCCCAAAGGACCAGAAATATAATCTGCAATATGATGATGTACGGAGAGACTTTTTACGGCCGCCACACGGCACAACACCAGCTGCAGTGAAGATAAATAAGTTCGGAATAGTTAGATCCTTTAGACGCAAAGTAGATCCTTTGGAAGCAAAGAATACACCAAATAAACGAAAATAGTAGACTCGGTTTTATTAAGTCTGTTCCTGACCAGCCGAAACATGATGTGCAACACCGGCCAAACCTCTAGCGCCGGTTGAACCAGAACACTATTTCAAAATGATTCAAAATGAACCAAATGATCCCAAAGGATCAGAAAATATAACCTGCACTATGATGATGTACGGGGAGACGTTTTACGGCCGCCACATAGCACACCACCAGCTGTAGTGAAGATAAATAAGTTCTGAATCGTTAGATCCTTTGGAAGCAAAGAAGATCATTTGGAAGCAAAGATTACACCAAATAAACGAAATTCTAATGCACTTACGTATGTAACGCGACGTCTGATTGGTTAACGTCAAACATTTGCGACAGTATATTCTGCGATATACTGTCGGAAACCCGACGTCATTACGTAACGTCGCTTTTCATTGGCTGGCATTTGGTTTTACGCAGCTCACTGTGAGTGTCGCCTTGTGCAAAGTAGTACAATTTTTAGCTTAACAACCGAAAAAGTGCATTAGAATGGGGATAACTGTATTGAAAATTGTCATTTGGGGAGGTAAATCGTCGGTTTTACGGTCGCAAATTACGTTTTACGGCTCCGCTAACGCGTCGCCGTAAAACGAAATTTCCGACCGTAAAACCTCCGATTTACCTCCCCAAATGACAATTTTCAGTACAGTTATCCCCTAAATAGTAGACTCAGTTTTATTGATTCTGTTCATGACAAGTACGGAAATATTACGATAACACACCCGTGCGGCATAGTGCATGTTTTCATATCTCCAAAATGGCTACTTTTCGGCTGAAAATCTGTGATATTTTTGTTATTTTTACTTCAAACATAGGTTGTGGGTGCTCGTTAGAACCGCCTCATTGAGGCGGTTCTAACGAGTACCCACAACCTATGTCTATGAGCAGAAATAAGGAAAATAATGGACACCCCACTAAACCCCAGTTTTCTCTATATAAAGAGGGGTGTAAGGGGGTGTTCATTTCACGGACTTGTTAGCGTGATGATATGCAAAATAGAAGTGGCGGCAATTGTCCGGAGTCGATACAATTAACCCACAGCTCCCATCAGAAACACCAAAGGGAAAGCCGCACAGACACGAAACAACTAGACCCTAATAATGGAAACATTAATAGCGGAAACCCAAAAGGACAGTTACCTTCCCAGAAAATTGCCAATAAAAATATATATATATATATAAGCGATACCCGCACTCAAAGACAAACCATAACAAATATTAACCGCGACAGGAGAATCGCCTTGAAACGGTCAGAGAAATGAATTCCACTGGTGTGTTTTGTTGTTTTTTTTGGGGGGGAAGGGGGGGGGGGGGCTTAAATCGATTTTCCGTGGCCACAATCCTCGCCCTTACTTAGAAAAACTAATTTGTTCAGTCCGCATAAAGGTCTCCTAACTCATCAGTGCAACATCTCCGTGAACACAAAAATCAAACAACCACAGAAATGAAACGAAACGACAGCAAGAAATCACTAAAATGCTGGAGCAAAAGGAGACCAACAGTCAGACTCCGATGGGCTCGACCAGAGTACACGCCCTCTAGCGCCGGCTTAAGCCGAACTGTATTTCCAAGATGATTCAAAATGAATTCAATGATCCCAAAAGGACCAGAAAATATAATATGCACTATGATGATGTACGGGGACATCATCAAAGTGTTTATGATTAATGAATGGCTCGAGTTTTGAAATAATCTTGAAAGGACCATAAAACCAAACCCTAAAAACTAAAAAAGAAAAAGGGTTGTGAATTATTTTACTTATAGTTTGTCTTTGCATGCATGAATGTATTATTACTTATTCTGTCGTGCAGCCAGTTGGCCATTTTTTTCTGCTAGGGATGTGTGTGTGTGTGTGTGGGGGGGGGGGGGGGGGGAGTATCTCTCTTTTTTGCTTTCCGCTTGTGTCAAATTTATTATGGTTTTATCATTAGGAAAACACGCCTATCAAAATATATTGGACAATTTTACTACAAAAAACAAAATTTTCATTTGAAAAAAATCTTACATTTTTCATATATCTGTCGAAAGGTACATTGTGCAAACTCGTTACGCCTCGACGAGGCGGTTCTAACGGGTATCCACTGTCTATGGTTTTGAGTAGAAATAAGAAACATTATGTATATCCATGTATACCCCAGTTTTACAATATAAAAGTGGGGCTTCAGGGGGTCAAAATTGTACAGGCCAGTTTTCCTGATGGTTTGTGTTTCATTCCCTTTTGCGTCTTGGATAGGAGGTGTTGGTAAATTGCATCGATTTCTGATCATTGTCTTTGCTTCTTGTTTTAATATATACGCCTGTACGAGATTGAGCGAAATTTATTGGCAATCAGACATCCTGACCTTTTGAAGACGAATTTATCGCATATTCTAACACAGCGCGCCTATATAGGCAATGGAAAATAATTATGTTTTACTCTGCAACAAACACAGCTCGGAAGAGCGTGACGAATGACGTCATTAAAATTGCTGTTTTATGACGTCATTAGTAGATTTACTTGACGTTAGACGCTGTAACGTCATTTTCTCGCATCGAAAACGTTAGAAAAGGATATAAATGCATGTGTTTCAGTCGATAATTATGTCTTCTAACAATGGCGAACATTTGTGAGATTTTGAAGGAAACAACAGCATTATTGCCAATTTTCAGCGTGTTAGAATCGAAATAGATCAGCTCTAGTCAGTGATTTGCTGGGTAATAAATTACAGTTTGTCGGTCAGTTGTAAGCAAATCAATCACGCGCGCTACGTGCTCGCGATTTGATCTACATTACAACTGTCCTCCAAACTGTGATTTATTACTCAACAAATCACAATTAGAGCTGATCTATTTCTTAAATATAAAACATGACATTCAAGAACCTTATTTCTATATGCAGCAAGAGTTTTTACTGTGTAGTCCTAAGAGTGATAGCAAACAAAAAGTTGTATTTATCAAGTTATTTCACAATTCCTTGGTCTCACCTAGTAGTAAGTCTTGATTTAATTGTGTACAGTGTAGCGGTTTAACGACACGTCAACCCTTATGGGTCATTTTGCGTCAACTCCTAGAGGGAGAAAACAGAAATAGAAGACAGAAGAAGAGATGAAAGTGAAATGCTTTGAGCTTGGTCATATGACCAAGATGGCGGCCAGGCCCATATAAGGTAAAACCCTCCAAAATTCTTCTTATTTGGAACCAGTGGGCCGATTTCATGAAACTTAGTATGTAGCATTCATTTTTGATGGCTCCGGCCAATCATCGATTGTTCGAATAATGAGTCTCGGATGGTCTTGACTTAACACGTATTTTACACCTAGCTCATATTTGGTCGCATAGACTTTTGTAAAGGTGTATTTTAAGCTCACCTGACCGAAGGTCATGGTGAGCTTTTGTGACTGTGAGATGTCCGACGTCGTCGTGCAGCGTGCATAAACTTTTCTTGTGAACACTCTAGTGGCCACGAGTTTGGCCCAATCATCATCCATCAAACTTAGTCAGAATGATCATCATAACAATATTTCGTGCATGTTCGAATATGGGTCTTGTCGTATTAAGAAGTAGGTAAGTAGGTCAAATAAAAAACAAACCTTGTGAACACTCTATAGGCCACAGTTTTAGTCCAATAAATAGAGAATACCAGGTTCGTGTCTTTTGATATCAAGTTTATCAGGCAAGGCTTCGAGAACGCTTGTAGAATCGCGAGGCTTGCCGAGCGATTCTACATGCATTATCGAAGCCGAGCCTGATAAACTTGATATCAAAAGACACGAATATGGTATTCTATTTATCAGTTAATCCCATTCTACACTCTTACAGTTTTGCCAATTTTTCCAATAGTCAAGTTCATAAAAGTGCAACGTCATGTTGACCTGATAAAGCTCACTTGTCCTGAGATAGCATATCTTTATCAGGTCAATGAGTTGCAATGCAAAATATATAGGGGATAACTGATAACTGTCAAACTTGCTCAGAATAATTAGCTTGGCTATATCTCGGTATAGTTTGAATATGGGTTATGTCGGGTCAGAAAAAAGGTCAATAGGTCAAAGTATTGTGAACACCATAGAGGCCACAGTTTTGGTCCAATCATCATCAAACTTGATCAGAATGATCATTATAACAATATCGATTAAGTATGAACTTGAGATATATCAGATAGAAAGTAGGTCAGCAGGTCAAATCATAGAAAAACCTTGTGAATACTCTGGAAGCTCTAGTTTTTGTCAAATCATCATCAAACTTGCTCAGAATAATCATCTTACAATATATCAGTCAAGTTCGAATATGGGTCATATCGGGTCAAAAAGAAGGTTAGTAGGCTAAATCATAGGAAAACATTGTGAACATTCTAGAGGTCACATTTTTGGTCCAATCACCATCATACTTGCTCAGAATGATCATTTTGACAATATCTCAGTCAAGACTGAATATGGGCCGTGTCCGGTCAGAAAAAAAGGTCAGTAGGTCAAATCATAAAAAATCATTGTGAACACTCTTGAGACCACAGTTTTGGTCCGAACATAATCAAACTTGCTCAGAATGATTATCATGACAATACCTCGGTCAAGTTCGAATATGGGTCATGTCGGGTCAGAAAGTAGGTCAGTAGGTCCAATCATAGAAAAACCTTGTGAACACTCTAAAGCCCCAACTTTGATCCAATCATCATCAAACTTGCCCAGAATAATCCTCTTGACAATATCTCTATCAAGTTTGAATATGCGCCGTGACAGGTGAAAAAGTAGTTCAGTAGGTCATATCATAGAAAAACATTGTGAACACTCTGGAGGCCACATGTTTGGTGCAATCATCATCGAATTTGCAAAGAATGATCATCTTAACAATGTCTCAGTCAAGAAAATAAAAATCGTATTTTCACTGTTTGAAAAAGTGACAATATCGAATTCGATTTCACTTAGAAATCTCTATAGTCTCTATATTTCATTGAAAAGCATGTAAGAAATCTCTATATTTCATTGAACAACATGTAAGAATTGGTCTTCTGGTATTCTGACACAGCGTGAGCCATTAAAACAGCATACAGAATGCACCAACCTTCGTGATTTTAGACAACCGTAAACCAGAGTTGAGGACGCAAAACCATTCTCACTTTTGAACACAGCATTACGGAAACACGCCAAAGCAAATACATTGTAAACTTTACCTCCGAAACATCAGATATATTTAGATGGAAAATTGTGATATTTTTTTTTTATTTATGCTAAAAATATAGATTGTGGCCACAGCCTATATTTTTGTGCAGAAATAAGAAAAATAAGGTTTACCTCTGTAAACCTCAGTTTTACTATATAGAAGTTGGGTTCAAGGGGGTCAAAATTATAAGCCGTGTTTTCGAGATGGGATATATAAAATTGGGTGCCCACGGAGGGCGGAACCGGTCATCATATTTACAAGTCCGTGTGATGACCTCCCCTGTAAACATAATCTATGTAAAAAAACTCAATTTCACAGGGGTATACATTACTGTTCTTATTTCTGCTCCAAGACTTAGATTGTGGGGTTCAAACACGTGCAACCACAACCTATGTTTTTAGAACATCACGAAAACACGCCAATATAGTTTTGACCCGCTTGAACCCTACTTTTATATTGTAAAACTTGGGTTCACAGGGGTATAGTTTATTTTTCTCATTTCTGCTCTAAAATATAGGTTGTGGGTACTCGTCAGAACCGCCTCGATGAGGCGGTTCTAACGAGTACCCACAATCTATATTTTGAGAACCGCCTCGATGAGGCGGTTCTAACGAGTACCCACAATCTATATTTTTAGCAGAATTAAGAAAGATATAACAATTTATCATCTGAAAAAATTCTTTTTTCGGCGGTAAAGTTTATAATGTATTTGCATATGCCTGTTTTCATAATGATAAATAAAAAAGTAGTACAATTCACCAAGATTTAGAGATATCGAAGACTGAACTCTGCCTAACAATTGTGTTATTCATCGGGTCGAATCCCCTTAAAAAGACTTTGGATGGTCACACGCCAATTGGCATGCAAGATAAATTTACGTGTAATCGAAGTAAAGTTGTCACATTGGAATGGGCTCGACAATCAAGCTATGTGTCGTACATTACCATAACTCGTCCGTACGACATAGTGCATTTTTCACATCTCCAAAATGTCTGTTTTTCTGTTGAAAATCCTTCATATTTGTCTTATAAATGCTCAAAACATGGGATGTGGGTGCTCGTTAGAACCGCCTCAATGAGGCGGTTCTAACGAGTACCCATAACCAATGTCTTGGAGCAGAAATAAGCAAAATAATGAATACCCCCGTAAACCCCAGTTTTCTCTATATAAAAAGGAGTTTAGGGGGTCTTCATTTCACGGACTTGTTCACGTGATATAACAACTTTTCAACATCCAGTTTTTTGTTGTTTTTAGCTTACCTGTCACGAAGTGACAATGTGCGCTTTTGTGATCACATTTTGTCCGTCGTTCGTGAGTGCGTGCGTCCGTCAACAATTTCAAATAAGTTGTCTCTAATAACCCGTAGCCAATCTTGATCAAATTTCATGAGAAGCATCATCGGGTAGGGGGAAAGGCTGCATAATGTTTTAGGCTGATCTGATTGGAATTCCGGTTGCCATGGCAACATATGGACGTACCATGGGGAAAAAAACTCTTCTTCTCTAAACCACAGGGCCCAGAGCCTAGATATTTAGCCTGTAGCAACGTCAAGTGGTCACCTACATTAATCCTGACAATCATGTCCCTCCAAATTGGCCTCACCCCGGGGCGCCTAAGCTCCCATAGAGTTATATTGGAATAGGCTTATTTCATAGCATCACCTACAGAGGCATCCTAGAAACTGTTCATTATTCAGATTTTTCAGATGTACTCAGAAACATTACCCTGTTATACCTCTAAATGTTTTACATGGTGTTTCTTAAATATGCTCTTGTGAAGGACCTTTTTGTAACAGTCACTTTAGTCTTATTAAATTCATACTTTTATCTGCGGCTTTTGACATTGGACAAGATCCTGGCCCGGTTAACTCTACTGCAGGCCTATCTATTTTGCTTTTGAATATTAGGAGTATACGAAACAAAATAGACTTTATCAAAGATAACCTTTTAGATTTCGACATCTTATGCTTTCCTGAAAACTTATTTAGAAACCTGAATTAATAATGATTCTTTGTCACGTGCAGAAATGTATGATGAACCCCGCAGAAAAGATAGAACCAACCGTGGTGGTGGTTTATTGATCTACTTAAACACCAACCTTGTACATAGAAGAAGACATGATCTGGAAATATTTTGTGAAGAATCTATTTGGGTTGAAATTAAGGCCAATAATGAAATTTACTTATTAGGGCTTGTTTAAAGTCCCAGGACTTCTGATACACTATTTTTTGAGAATATGGATTTGAAAACTGAAAAAGCTTTCGAATCCTCAAAAACATTACTAATAGTAGGGACTTGAACGAAGATTAATTAAACCACAATTTTCACAATCTGAACGATTTATTATTGCTTAACTCATTAGAAAATACTGTTACAGAATGTACAAGGCAGCATGCTATTCTAGACCCAATTATTATCCCCAGTGATATGCCATTCCTAGAAGCAGGTACCCTAAATACTCCTCCTAACGTCAGTGATCACAAATCAACATACATAAGACTACTATTTGATTACCAATGCAACAAAACATTTAAAAGACTAGTTTGGCTTTACAGAAAGGCAGATCTCACCCTTTTTTAAAAAAAGTATTTCAACCCATGATTGCAGTTGCCGCTCTAATGGATCCATTGATGAAGCATGCTGTAAATTTATAGAGTGTTTTCTTACTCTTGCTAGAAATTGTAAACCCCTTTAACATATTACTGTCCGTCCAAATGACAAACCCTGGTTTGATTCAGAAATCAGAATTTTTTCACGCATACGAGATCGACTTAAAAAGAAGTCTATTAAATCTGGCAACTCCAATGACTGGAAAAAATATAAATGTACCAGAAACAAAGTACAAAGTAAACAACCTGAAAAAAAACATGCAAAAGAGATTTTTTACAATACTGAATTTAGAAATTAGTCTTTCAGATTTTCCATAACAATGATAGGAAAAAAATTGGCAGGTAATTCGTCATTTTGTCAAGAATAACAATACATCAGGTAGTATACCACCTCTACTTATCATCACGTTAACACGTCCGTGAAATGAACACCCCACTAAACCCCACTTTATATAGAGAAAACTGGGGCTTAAGGGGGTAAACATTATTTTTCTTATTTTTACATCCAGACATAGGTTGTTGGTACTCGTTAGAACCTCAATGAGGCGGTTCTAACGAGCACCCACAACCTATGTTTGTAGTATTTATAAGAAAAATATCGCATATTTTAATCAGAAAAGTAGCCATTTTGGAGATGTGAAAAAAGACACTATGCCATACGGGCGTGTTATCGTAATGTCCCTTCTGTGTGTGGTCAAGATACATATTGTTTTACTGATGAGAAAAAGGCAGAGTGCTTGAATGATTACTTTACTTCTATATCCAATGTCGACGACAACAACACACAATTACCCCCTTTTCAGCCCCAAACCCAGTCTTTCCTATCTCAGATATTATGCACCCCAAGTGAAATTGAAGAGCTTATCAACTTACTAAACCCAAATAAGCCACCGGACCTGACGCTATTAGCCATAGAATGCTTAAAGAAGTTGCAAAATAAATTTCCACTCCCTTGAGCATATTCTTTAATAGATCATTTAGAGAAGTTATCTATGCTTCCTCTTGGAAAGAAGCTAACGGTATACCACTGTTTAAAAAGGAAACTAAATATCTCCTTCAAACTATAGACCCATATCTCTTCTAAGTTCCTTGGGTAAGTTTCAGGAAAGGAAAATATTTATAATCACCTTTATGATTACCAACTATAATATAAGCATCAGAGAGGTTTTTTTTTCTTGCCAAACCAGCCCACAACTTTTCAACTTATTGGCATTTACAACCACATCTGTCAACCAATTGATAAGAGTCAGTTTTCTTGTATGGTCTTTTGCGATGTTTCAAAAGCTTTTGACCGTGTATGGCATAATGGTCTCCTTTCCAACTTAAACGACATGACATCAATGGTACACTTCTTAACTGGATTTCTGATTACTTAAGTAATAGATCACAGCGTGTTTCTTGTAAAGTCTAGCTTATCGAGTAAGAAGCCAGTTAATGTTGGAGTGTCCCAAGGTTAAGTCTTAGGACCCCTCTTATTCATAATATACGCAAATGACATTCCAGATTCTCTGCTCAGCTTAACCAGACTCTTCGTAGATGACAGATCGCCTTTTGTTTCCGCTTCTTCGATAAACGATTTACCAGGCATCACGACTTCATTATTACCAAGCAGTGGCCAATCAACTTCAATCCTAAAAAACTGAGGTTGTGTTATTCACTCTTAAAAGATTCGAACGTTTTCTTCAAATCTTATTTCATGACGTGTCAGTTAAATTTGTGTCAGACCACAAGCACTTCGGTCTTACTTTAAGTAACAATAGGCAATGGCACAAACACACTGAAAATAGTATAAACAAGGCATCCAAAATTATTGGAATAATGCGAAAACTCAAGTATACCTTTCATCGTATAGCTCTTAATTAGATTTATATTTTGTATGTCTTACCAATCTTGGAATATTCTTCAGTAGTATGGGACAACTGCACCGCCCAAGACACGAATATGCTTAAAAACTGCAAAATGAAGCTGCCAGAATCATGACTGGCTTAACCAGGTCATTATCATTAGATTGTCTTATATAGAATCTGGATGGGTCCCACTAAGCACAAGACGCAAAGAACAAAAGCTAGGTTTCATGTATAAAGCAGTAAATGGTCTTGTCCCTGAGTATATATCATGTTTAATCCGTTTATATGTTTGGGAATCGTCTGACTACTCCCTACGCTATAACAACAACCTCAAAATTCCTTTAATGCGCACAGAGTTATCCTGTAAATCCTGCATCCCTTCGTCTGTTGCTTTATGGAACAATCTCGATGAAAATATCCGTTCTTCTATTAGTGTGTAAACATTCAAAAGTAATATTAAATTTCTACGTCCTAATGTCAGTAAAGTCCCACCTTACTTTCTCTGTGGCGACAGATACTTATCAGTGTTTCACGCAAGAAACTGATGCAGCAATCTTAAACATGTTTTGACAAAAAACATCTCAGTCTTAACCCTTTCTGCAGACATGGGAAAGAATGAGAAAGCGATTTTATCATATGACGTAGCGTCTGAGAATGTAATAACGCCATGTATTATTTTCGATAATCCACTAGTGGATTAAATATGCAAATTAGCTAGATACGTCCCGTAACGTTACATGTACGGCGTCCTTAACGACGTCGCGTTTACTTATGGCGGAATATTGACATTTTTGTAAACAATCGTGAATAAAATGCGTTTTAAATGTCATATGATAAATAGAATATTGCATTCGTGCTCGTGTATTATTGAATTTATTAAACTCGTTGAGGAAAAGGAATAAAATGCTCGGCAAAGCCTCGCATTTTATCCCTTTTCCTCAACTCGTTTATTAAATCCAATAATACATGAACACTCATGTAAGATCCTCTATGTCAACAATTTATTAAACTCGTTGCGGAAAAGGGATAAAATGCTCGGCAAAGCTTCGCATTTTATCCCTTTTCCCCAACTCGTTTAATAAATTCAATAATACATGAACACTCGTGTAAGATCCTCTATGAAGATGAGCGAAGAAGGTGGCGAGAGGCAACACCGAACAAGCCCAAACACGTTTCCGTATTGTGCCCTAGAAGCGCCGATGTAATGAGGAGACGTCGAACGTCGAGGGGGGGGGGGGGAATGAGGAGGTAGCGGGGAGGCACCTGCGCAAAACGAGTAAATATTACTCTCTTAAGTAAGTGTCCCCGCCACCCTCTGTTTTTCAAAGCCTAAAATTTGACCGCCCAAAAAGTTGCGCGTAATGACGTCATCCAACAAGGCTGACCGGACGGGATGTTATCCAAAGATGGCCGCCCAGATGTCATCCAAGATGGCGGACAGGATGTGACGTCATCCAAGATGCGGACCGGATATGACGACAGAGGGACCAACTAGTCTTAATTACTAGATTGCCCCCACCCCCTTTTCCACCTACTTGCAGGTCGGACCGTTCATGCTCACAGACCCTATTGGTTTCATTGGGCCACAGGGCTTGAGATGTCATTTCACCTCAATGTCAGGTAAAAGTGCCACAAAACTGGAAGCAACGTATTCAAATTGACCTATACAGTGTTGACGGGGACATTAAACCTCAACTCAAACAAAATCCCTTTGGGGTTTCTGATGGGAGGTATGTTTTAATTGTATCGACTCCTGATCAGGGGTAAACCGTATTCTTCTTATTTCTGATCTAAAATATAGATTGTGGGGATTCGTTAGAACCGCTTCGATGCGTCGGTTCTACCGTGTACCCACAGTCTATATTTCATCACGTTAACACACCCGTGCGACATAGTGCATTTTTTTACATCTCCATAATGGCTAATTTTCTGATGAAAATCCGTGATATTTTGCTTATAAATACTGTAAACATAGGTTGTGGGTGCTCGTTAGAACCGCCTCATTGAGGCGGTTCAAACGAGTACCCACAACCTATGCCTTGGAGCAAAAATAAGAGAAATAAGGAATACCCCCGTAAACCCCAGTTTTTCCTATATAAAGTGGGGTATAGTGGGGTCTTCATTTCACGGACTTGTTCACGTGATGTTGAGCAGAAATAAGAAAAATATCACACTTTTTCATCTGAAAATTTACGTATTGTTTGCAAAGTTTACAATGTATTTGTATATGAGTGTTTCGTAATGTCGCGCCAACATCATGATTACGTATGTTCAAATGAAGGTAACTTTAGAAATAGATCAGCTCCAACTGTGATTTGTTGAGTAATAAATCACAGTTTGGAGGTCAGTTGTAAAGTAGACAAATCACGAGCGCGTAGCGCGCGTGATTTATCTACTTACAACTGACCGACAAACTGTGATTTATAACTCAATAAATCACAGACTAGAGCTGATCTATTTCGATTCTAACACGCTGAAAATCGGCAATAATATTGTTGTTTCCTTCAAAATCTCACAACTTTTCGCCATTTTTT